>VXBP01006154.1:643-145743 GCA_013400115.1 Rhinopomastus cyanomelas | reverse complement strand
GGACAGTCAGCATGGCTTCACCAAGGGGAAGTCGTGCTTGACCAACTTGATAGCCTTTGATGAGGGCATAGCCAGGTGGATAGATGATGGCAGAGCGGTGGATGTGGTCTATCTTGACTTGAGGAAGAAATTTGACACAGTCTCCCACAGCATCCTCGCAGCCAAACTGAGGCAGTGTGGGTCTGGAAAATAGAGTAGTGAGGTGGATGGTGAACTGGCTGCAGGATAGAAGCCAGAGAGTGGTGGCCAATGGGACAGAGTCTAGTTGGAGGCCTGTATCTAGTGGAGTGCCCCAAGGGTCCTGGGACCAGTCCTATTCAACCTATTCATTAGTGTCTTTGATGAGGGATGAAGGTGCACTATCAGCAAGTTTGCTGATGGCATAAAGCTGGGTGGTGCTGCTGACAGCACAACAGACTGTGCTGCCATTCAGGCTGGAGAGCTGGGCAGAGAGAAATTTAACAAACTGTAACAAGGGTAAGTGTAGGGTCTTGCATCTGGGCAAGAATAACCCCAGGTACCAGTATAGATTTTGGACAGACCTGTTGGAGAACAGTGTACGGAAAGGGACTTGGGGGTCCTGGTGCACAGCAGGATGACCATGAGCCAGCAGCGTGGTCTTGTGTCCAAGAGGGCCAGTGGCATCCTGGGGTGGATCAGAAGGGGGGTGGTTAGTAGAGGGTTCTTCCCCTCTACTCTGCCCTAGTGAGACCACATCTGGAGTATTGTGTCCAGTTGTGGGCTTCTCAGTTCAGGAAGGACATGAAGATGAATAAGGTAGAGGAACTCCCCCCTTATGAGGAAGGACCGAGGGAGGCTGGGTCTCTTTAGCTTGCAGAAGAGGAGACTGAGGGGTGACCCATTAATGTCTATAAATATGTGCGGGGTGGGTGTCAGGAAGTTGGAGCCACCAGGCTCTTCTCAGTGTCATCTAGTGATAGGACAAGGGGCGCTGGGTGTAAGCTGGAACATAGGAGGTTCCATATGACTGCAAGACGGAACTTCTTGACAGTGAGGGTGACAGAGCATTGGAACGGGCTGCCCAGGGGCGTTGTGGAGTCTCTTTCTCTGGAAACGTTTAAAACCCCCCTAAATATGATCCTATGTGACTTGGTCTAGGCGATCCTGCTGTGGTGGGGACATTCAACTAGATGATCTTTCAAGGTCCCTTGCAATCCCTAGTGTTCTGTGATTGTGTGGTGCTCGAACTCTTATGTGAAGTGAGTAGAAAGTCTTGGAGAGCAGAGGACATTAATTTTGTCATTGAAGAGCCAGAGTTGCCACTGATAGGATCAGTTGCAATTCAGGTGTTTTGGAGGACTTGCATTTTGCTTGTGCTAACAGTTGACTTGGCACCCAGTTTCTAAATAATCAAGTAGCTAGTGAACTGTTGTTTTGTTACTGCTTTTGTCTTTTCTGCATTAAGGAAGTCTGTTCTCTTTATACACTCAGTAACAGTTGCATTTTAGTATAGAATGTGAAAACAAAAATGACAGCAAATGTGCCTGTAGTTGGGACATCTGAAGCACTGAAAGGACTAGTAATTCAGTGTGATGAATGCTGCTGTTTCAGTTATCTTTAGCATCTCATCCCAGTTGCTGTCAGGGTGATGAAATTAATGCCTATTCTGTTTGTGCACGTTTTATCAGATGAGGACTAAATGTTCTTCAGTTCTGTGGGTTTTTTGTTGTTGTAATTGTGTTGGTAATAAAGAAATAATGAAGAAATCATCAATCATTGTTTCCTGAAGGATCGTTTTCCATCTGAAAAGTTTTGACAATTGAATAATACCCATGACTAAATTAATGTAGGTGGGTTGAGTTCAGTGCTTGTGTCAATCCTCTTCCATATCCCCACTTCCCGTTGAACAGTTTTTGGTTGTGAAATTCTTGGTTTAGTTGTCATTGTGGAACTCTGGAAGGGCTGTGTGAATCAGTTGCTACCCCAGCATTGCTTAGCAGAGCTGTAGTATCTCTAATAACTATTCTAGAAAACACAAGAAATTCTTGTTAATGCAGTGTGCTTTCTGGATTGGTATTGAAGCTTGGATTCGCTGTATCTCAACAAGGTTGAGAGCTATTTGAGATTAGAGCATGTTGAAGCTTTGCAGAGACGCTGCTGCTCGAACTCCTGACATTGCATTTCAGTGGAGTGGAGCCCAGGCTGTGTTTCATGACTTCCTCTCCTTGGAAATCTGTGAGGAGACTTCAGTGTCTGATGCTCAGCCTAGAAAGCTATTGGACAGTTTGTGCTGGAAGTGAGGGTTGGGAGATCTATGTCCATCTACATGCAGCGGCACTGCTGGGTGAGGCTGTCTATACTTACTGCCTTTTGGAGCTGTTCTACCTTCCAGCAGATAGTATGGGAGGGCCCAAAGTGGACATGTGAAACAGTGTAAGTCTAATGGCCGAGTTGCAAGTGTACCCCAGTATGGGAGATGCTTCTGTTTGCTTTTGGTGAGGCGACTTATGTTTTTGGGAACCTAGTTCTTCCCTCCACACAGCATGGGAGGGCCTCATCCAGCCAGGATGAACTGCTTTCTGTTGGCAGGTGTGAGTGACGAGTTCTGACTCCACATCAAGTTAAGGATCCATTTCCTGGGCAAATGCCATAACTGGAAGATCATAGAATCACTATGGATTGGAAGGGACCTTGAAAGATCATCTAGTCCAATCCGCCTGCAACAGCAGGGTCACCTAAACCAAGTCACACAGGAGCTCATCCAGTCGGGTCTTGAATAGCTCCAGTGAGGGAGACTCCACAACCCCCCCTGGGCAGCCTGTTCCAGTGCTCTGTCACCCTCACTGTGAAGAAGTTCCTTCTCAGGTTGATGTGGAACCTCCTGTGTTCCAGCTTACAACCATTGCCCCTCGTCCTATCACTACATGACACCGAGAAAAGCCCAGTTCCATCGTCCTGACACCCACCCCTCAAATATTTGTAGACATTAATGAGGTCACCCCTCAGTCTCCTCTTCTCCAAGGTAAAGAGACCCAGCTCCCTCAGCCTCTCCTCATAAGGGAGGTGCTCCACCTCTCTCATCATCTTCGTTGCCCTACGCTGAACTCTCTCCAGAAGCTCCACATCCCTCTTGAACTGAGGAGCCCAGAACTGGACACAATACTCCAGGTGTGGTCAAAAGAAGATATTACTTTTCACCCCTCTCCAGTTGTGTTTGGAAAGAAAGTGCTGGCATTTTAATTTTGGAATGAACCCAGATTTGTGAACCTGCACTCATATTCCCTGATGTCTCCTCCCAGTCTGGCAGCTTAGGAGTGGGAGTACTGGGATGGTATGGGAGCTGACTGGGAAGGCACAAAGCTACAGGCAAGAGAAACTTTAAAGCTCAGGTGTTAGCTGAGTGCTTTCTTAATTCATTTCTTGTAGCTTGCAGCTGTAACTTTTGTTAGCAGGTGCTGATGTTGTTGTTTTGCTGAACTTTGCTAGCGGTTGAGAGGCCATTAGGGAGGCTGAGGTAATAACAGCTTGTCATTATTTGTGGTCGTAGAAGTCATGAAACAAAGGTCTTGGGGAAGAGAAAGAAATGTGGGAATTGACACTGTATAAAGAGTGAAAAGTAACTGAAAAAAGTAGTGAAGCTAATCACTCTTGTGTGGTAAACTTATGAAAGAAGCCCAGTGAGATTTTTCTGCTGTACTAATGGACCCATAAAGGTAGTTTACCTTGGCTCATCTCTTTAGAGGTTTCAGTGCACAGTCACCTCCAGACATACATTTCATTCACACTATACAACAAAGTCTTGTGTGTTATTGCAGCAGAAATGAAATCATACCTGCTAAGCCTGGGGGATGTGGCTTTCAGGTAGAGATGGGTGTCTAATTTTAGACTTGCACTGTCCAGTTATGGTGTGAAGTAGCAAAAATAGATAAATTAGGTCTGTAACTTGATGATCTTTATTTTTCTGGATAGTGCAAAAGATATATTTACAAAGGTGTTAATTTTTGTTCTGTCTGCTATTTACTGTTATTATGAAGGTTAAAGTCCTTCGTGACTTGGATTTGTTGGAATATTGGTTGTGGTTCTGGTGTGCTGCAGATTTGTCTCCGGAGCAATCTGGAAGAATGAAGTATGGCGAGGGTCCACATTTGTTGATTCCTGATCATCCCTTACTTTCTGCTTGCTATATGAAAAGCAATTTAAAATAAAATGCATTAAAACTGAGGTCCGTTAAGATTTTTAGGTATCAAGCAACCTGAACCAAAAATGCTGTTTTTTTTAAACTTCCATGGTTTTATGCAGTGTCTTCTCCTTGCTGTGTTTTGGTATATACCAGGCCGTGAAGTACTACAGTGCTGCTCTTCCATGCCCTTTCCTTCTGCGTATGTAATATACTTTACGTAAGGATGATTTTCTCTTAACACTCTACCATCAGATGTGTCCCTTGCTAAGAGAAGATTCTAGTCCTAGAGATGCATGGTTCTTTTATCATAAGCAGACATAATGCACAGTGGGGAGCAAGCTGCAGGGCAGCTGTCGCATTTTTACACCATGGGGTTGTGCGGATCTCGGAGTTAACAGTGCCTAGTTTTTGAGGTTGGTTCCAGGTTACTGTGTTCAGGTCTGAAGCCAGGTTAGTTGCAGCTAGCTGAAATGCTTCTCTGCATGATCTCTTTTGCTGTGTAAATTCCTCTGCCTCAGCTTGAAAGTCCGTAGTGCTTAAATTGTAAATACTTGCTAAAAGTTATGTGTAGAGGAGCTTTCAAAAATCTTACTCCACAAATCACAAGCAGAAGACATAGAAGCTTCTTGAGCATCCCCTTTCTGGTGTGTCTGGACTCACTGATAATTTCACACCAGTTAAAAACACTCATATGAGTACTACATATAGTTATACAATCAGCTTTTTCTTGGCATCTTTGGCATTTAGAGGTAAAGTTCCTGTTATAAAGAGCTCTAGCTAGAATAACACTGCAAACTGTCATGAGGTTCCCTGCTTCTGCCTGGTGTAAGGTGCACAAAGGGAAACATTCCCAGAATGCTTAATATACTGTAGCTGCTGTTTCGCTGGGGAACGATGGGATGGCACAGGATATGGCCAATAAACAATAGCTGCATTAAATGTGGGTTACTTATTCCTTTATTTTAATGAAATTACAAAAATCTGCAGAAAGACATGCCAAAGGCTTACAAGGGAGACTGTTTCTCTTCCACTGAAGCAGATGGATTACTTCCTTCCACTCCTTTGCTGGAAGGCATATGGAGATTTGCATGATACCAGAATGCCAAATGCTCAGAAAAACCATCCTGCTGAAATATCAGCTTATAAATAATCTCCTTTCACATGTACTATATATATTTGAAATACATGCAGTACTTGTTAAAAAAAAAGCTATTATTGTTGATTTATGATGAAAGCTAGATGCATTTGACTATACCAAGTGAGCACAGATTGTAACTATGGGCTTGTAACCATGGTCTGTGCTGTACAATTGCACTGTAAATGACAGCTAGTAAATTGCAGAAAGATCCAGTAAATTATTTAGGTTCTAAAAATAGGATTTAATCAGAATTTAGATGCCAATCTTAAAATTGTTTTCATAGGTCTCTTTTTTTTTCCCCTGTCACCAAGAGTGAAACAGTTATGCAGAAGCCTTGTTTCTTTTAAGATTCCTCAGATTGCTAATGGAGTCCAGGCAGGAATAGAGTAATTGTGTGTGCTAAAAGCATAGTGTCCAACCCATAAAGCCCTCATCAGTGTCTAGAAGTGAAATTTCTGAATTTACAAAGTAATGCCAAATTATAGTTAACTGGCAGGACTGGGAACTCTGAGGAGTTTTAATCCCTTTTTTCTTTTTTATTTCTATTTAAACAAACAAAAAACCAGAAGGAAATAAATTATGGCACTTCTCTAACTTAATGAGTTGAAGCACAGATTCACCTTACAGGATGCATCAGTTCAGTTCTCTGGATAAGCAGGCATCACCTCCACTTTGAAAAAGATGATTTTGCAGTTTCCTTTCAGAGGAGAGAATCCGTGCTCCACAGGTGTGCCTTGTGACAGTAGTGAGCAGTGTGATGGGATAGAATGTAAGAGCTGCACATGCTTTCAGTGGACCAGATTGTGTCAACTCAAGGGGGGTAGGCTCAGCACCACAGATTTTGTGAACCCTCTCCTGCAGCCCTGAGCTCCCTAGAAGCCAAGAGCTCCTGCTTCTCATTGGTGGTCCTGTGCATAAGCACTGGAGTGGATTTGTTGAATTTAGCTGAGTCTATTGTTTGCTTAAGTGTAAACTTTTGCCCAACCTGCTTAGTAAAGCAAAAAATTGCCCAAACATACTTGCTATTGTGGAAACAATTTTTTTTCTAAAATCAGCCTTTTATGTAGATTGAATGTTGCAGTTACTGTGGATATTTTCCAGAAGTTCTTGGCTCTGCTTTCTGCCTCTTCTTTAAACAGTAATCACTACCTGAATCACACTCTGAATGAGATGTAACACTACACATCACTGCTAAAGTAATATGTGACTAGTGTGAATGAAGTGATCGGTAATGTTGTGCTTTGTCTGTGCCATCATCTGTGGTGTTGGAAAATGGAAAGGTGTGTAATGCTGACGTAGTCCTCTGCAGCATCTGTGAAAGTTGCAGGCAGGCGGGCACAGAAGACACAACTAGTCTGGTTAAAAGCATGGTATTGCTCATCTCTGTTGACAAGTGTCCCATTTGTTCTGTAGAATTGCAGGAGGTTTGTGGGGTTTTTTTAGAATTAATTACAGTAACCCTGTTAAGAGCGTTGAGAATAAAAGCTGATAGTAATGAAGCTATCAGGATTTTTCTTCAGATGGCCTGCCTGCAGTGAAAGTTTTATAATTTAAAAACTCTGGAAAATTTGGCAACTCATTTCTTGTAGCCTAAATGTTTGCAAGTCTCTTGTATGCTCAAATGCAAAAACCAGTCAAATACGCTTAGAATAAAAGACTAAAGCTGTATTTTTGCTAACATAGGTACTCCTAAATTCTATTACAGATTGTAATTTTTCACTCACAAGGTGACTCCATTTCCTGTAAAATTTTATCGGTTCTGATTCTTCCAGAAGGAACTTTCCCTTGATTGAAGGGTCAGTTATCTTTATGTTAACTGAGAAGATATAAAGACTTCACAGTCGGCATCAGAGCTAGATTCCATACGTGTAAGGAATTAAGGATAACTACTAAAGATTGCAACAGTTTGCTAATGTAGATCGTAAGACTAAAAGCTGGTATGGAAGAAAATGTGTGCCAACTTTGCACTTGGCATCACACAGCATGATTCATTCTTGCTTAATCCATATACATTGCTAATAAGAGTCTTCCAACAAAAGGGAAAATGGCAGTTCTCTGCTATCTGTAACAATCAAATTTATGGTTTATTTTAAAAAAAAAAGTTTGTTTATGTATAGGAAACTTCTCAGTATTCCCCAGAATTCAGTTTTTTGCCAATGGTTTTCTTCACTGAACCCTAGTGAAATACGTAACGACAGAGTATCAAGGGAAGTCTTTGCTCCAATAAAACGCATCACATTGTGATTTTATGGTTTGACGTTGAGCTTGAGCAGCAGACTTCAGACTTGTGCAATTGTGTATTTGTTTAATTAAAGTGGTTATGAGGTGTGGTAATAATATGAACATTACCTACAAAATTTGTGACCAGACGTACTGTAAAGAAATTATACTTAAACTGGTTTTTTATCATGTAGAAGAAAGCACCAGAAACTAAAATATTCAAGTCCTTTCTTCTTCTGTCTTATTCATATTCTTTATGCTGTAGGCAAGTGAAACCTTGATCTGCTAAATGCAAATAAAAGTTTATCTGTCTTCCATGAAGAAAAGTAAACATTTGAAATTTTTGTAGTAGGCTGTCTGAAAATCTGAGACATTTGTCAGCACCAAGCGAAAGTTCCCTATTTGTATCCTGTCTTGAACCTTTTTCTTGTCAAAAAAGGTAAAATGTGTTCTGTGATCTGAGGTACCTTATCTAGAAGCTCAAAGAACTGGTTGTGTTGATAGTCTGATAGACTAAGAATTTGAACAGCTTCTCATACGCTGCCTGCAGCTGCTGAAGTCCTCTTGCACAGGGTAGTTAATTGACTTCAGAAGCCATATCTGGTAGCTGCTTTGGTGGTTTGTTGATGCAAGCTCCACACTTTCATTCCAATATTATGCCTAGACTTTTTAACAAACAGAAATACGTACTGGGATACTGTTTATTTTAATAAGCACTCAACATTGTAGTAGTACCCAGCTAATAAAGACCCTCTTGTGCCAAAGAACACACAGTCGCAATTATTGAAAGTAGTCAGGAAATATGGAAATGGAGAGAAGTGTGTGTGGTGAAGATAGTGTAGCTGAGTATGTGAAGTGTGTATCATTTGTTTTTACTCATTTCCATCTCTTCTGTTTTCTGAGACTGGTGATATTAAAAAGTCAAATGCAATGGCAGCAGGGGTTCTTGCTTTTTTTCCTCAGTCCTTTTCCTTTTATATTTTACTACTTTATTTTATGCCATAATCCAGGCTACATTCTTGCTCGGTCCAGCCACTTCCCAGCAGGCTGGCATCAGTGAAGTCTGTGTCTCCCTGGTGCTGTTTTCCTAGTTGAATTAATTTCCTGAAAACTCATATTTTTTGTAAGGTAGCTTTTAAGCTTGAGAGATATTTCTCTATTGATCTCATTCACAAAAAGCCAAAAGATAAAGAAAAGAAGAGGAAAAAAAAAAAGTCCTTCACTATCCATATGTTAAACTAAACGTGATGATTTTCTTATGTGGGATTTGAGCTAAACAGAATTAGAATTTACGAAAAGGACATCAGTAGAAAAATCACTTGACTCTAATGACAGCCCACAACTGAAGTTTGTAATTGTGAATAATTGGGCAAAACAACTGAACACCAACAGAGGTCGTTGATTGCCATCCCTGGACATATTTAAATTTTGTGTTAGATGTGAAGCTTAGGGACATGGTTTAGCCCATGTGCTATGTGCTTGGTACATTTAGGTTAATGGTTGGACTTTATGATCTTGAAAGTACTTTCCACCTTCTCAGAGTGCCCTAGTGCACGTTATTTTTGTTGAAATCACAGCAAAGAAGGAGCATTCATATTTAGTGGCACCCGGTTGGCTCAGTTGGTAGAGCATGGGACTCTGAATTCCTGGGGTCATGGGTTTGAGCCCCAGGTAGGACATCTTGAGACAGTACCGTAGGCTGACCCTGCTCCAGCAGGGGGGGGGTTGGACTTAGATGATCTTTCGAGGTCCATTCCAACCTCTAACATTCTGTGATTCTGTGGTATTTAGTTTCTTTGGCTAGAGTAGGGTGAAGAGGTGATTGGGTACAGTCAACATGGCTTCACCAAGGGCAAATCCTGCCTGACAAATCTGGTGGCCTTCTATTAACAACATTAATGGATGAGGGGCGAGGGACTGATGTCATTTACCTGGACCTGAGCAAAGCCTTTGACACTGTCCCGCACCACATTCTGGTCTCCAAGGTGGTGGACCCGGGGTTGATGGGTGGACCGCTAGATGGGTAAAGAACTGGCTTGATGGCCACACCCAGAGAGTGGTTGTCAATGGATCCATGTCCGAGTACAGGCCAGTGACAAGTGGTGTCCCTCAGGGATCGGTGCTGGGACCAGGCTTGTTCAACATCTTTGTAGGCGACATGGACAGAGGCATTGAGTGCACCCTCAGCAGGTTTGGTGATGACACCAAGCTGTGTGGTGCAGCAGACACGCTGGAGGGAAGGGATGCCATCCAGAGGGACCTGAACTGGCTGGAGAGGTGGGCACAAGCCAACCTCATGACGTTCAACAAGACTAAGTGCATCTGGCTCAAGGCAATGCTAAGTACAAATACAGGCTGGGTAGTGACTGGCTGGAGAGTAGCCCTGGGGAGAAGGACTTGGGGGTGCTTGTGGACGAGAGGCTCAGCGTGAGCCAGCAGTGTGCACATGCGGCCCGGAAGGCAAACCTGATCCTGGGCTGCATCAGGAGAAGTGTGGCCAGCAGATCAAGGGAGGTGATTCTCCCACTCCACTCTGGTGAGGGCTGGAGCAACTCTCATATGAGGCCAGACTGAGAGAGTTGGAGCTGTTCAGTCTGGAGAAGAGGAGGCTCCCAGGTGACCTTCTTGTGGCCTTCCAGTATCTCAGGGGGGCCTACAGAACGGCTGGGGAGGGGCTTTTTAGGATGTCAGGTAGTGACAGGACTAGGGGGAATGGAGCAAAGCTGGAGATGGGTAGATTTATAGTGGATGTGAGGAGGAAGTTCTTCACCATGAGAATGGTGAGAGCCTGGAATGGGTTGCCCAGGGAGGTGGTGGAGGCCCCATCCTTGGAGGTGTTTAAGGCCGGGCTGGATGGGGCTCTGGCCAGCCTGGTCTCGGGTGGGGTGTCCCTGCCTGTGCTGGGGGTGTTGGAGCTGGAACAGCGCTCTTTGGAGGAAGGAAGACCAGGAGTCCCATAGCTATTTGGATCTCTGTTCTGACCTCTTCAGGTTGCTTCAGAATGGAGCATGCACACAGCCTTGCACTGTGGACACTTGCCTCTCTATTGCTGTTCCTGGTAAATCACTCAAGCGTATTTGCCTTAAGAAAGATATGTGGTCTTCAGGTTTCCTCTGCACAAGCAGGCTTAGGAGCCTGAGACTGAACAGTCTCTCAGCAGGTAATTCCACAAAGTTAGCTACAGGCTTGCCCTGCAGGGGACTCTTTCCCTGCTTATTCACAAGTAGGTGGATTCTTCAGACTTAATTGCAAAGGGAGAAGAGCTGTATTTGTGCAGGATTCAGAGCTCTTAACTGTTAGTTTTCTACTCTGTAATGTCTCTGAAAATTTCCAGGAACACCACAGTAAAGGAAAAATGCTTCATTCTCTTAAGGAAGGCTCTGTGGCTGCCCGTAGAGCTGTTTCCTGTGCATCTGAGGAAACCTCTAGACCAGTGGTCCTCAAAGCCCAGCCCGCGGGCTGGATACGGTCCCCCAGAGTCTCCAGTGTGGCCCACCGGTATTTACAGCGGGGGTTGGGGGGAGAACCGAGCAGCCGCAGATGACTTCCTGCCGACTGCGCAGCCAGGCTGAGGAGGTGGGCGGCTCCCCCGTCCCTCCGTCCCTCCACCTCCCAGGCAGGACAACCCAGGCAGCACAGACTATAGCCCGGCCCCCGACACTGTCTGAGGGACAGTGAACCGGCCACCTGCTTAAAAAGTTTGAGGACCCCTGCTCTAGACAGTGCAGGTTGCAAGTTGCTCTTAGCTGGTTGTAGTAACAGTTGTGTGGTAAGTCTGTAGCTCTCATTTCCTAGCTGTGAACATCCGAGATGCAAATAGATGGTTGCTAGTGTTTGAACTGTATGTAAGCCTTTGCTCCAAATTACTGACATGGGCAGTGCTGGAGTGAATGATGCTGCAGTTAAAGCTGTTGCATCCTCTTAGGCTGAGCCATCTGAGGAAACAAACAAGTTCCCAGATTCTCTCACTCCTTTGCTTTGAGGTAAAATATTGTGGTATTTTGTTGGTTTGGGTTTTTTTAATGAGAGCTAATTATAAATAGGAAGCTATAGACATTTTAAAATATCTGTTTAGTTCTGTGCAGCAGTATGGCTGTGTTTTTTATCATGAGTAAAATATTTTGGTCCATTAGTTGTAAACCGCATGTAACTGTTATGATAAGAGATAATGTACACAGAAACTGCTTACAGCAACAGTGGGTATTCCTCTAGGATTAAAAAGTGAACTAGATCCAATCTTTCTTAAATAAAAAAATAATACAGACTAACTTATATTTGGCAGATACAGTCACATGTGGGTTTTTTTAGGGAATTATCCTTTCTTTGTACTCATGCAGTAGTCACAAATGAACATTTGGAGTTGTGAGTCTGGTTACACTGAGGTTTTGACTCTGCACATTAAAGCAGAAAATGCTAAAAGATATAAATTATGTATTTTGTGTCCTGTTTCTTGCATGTGCAGCATCTCTTAGTGTCAATGGCAGATTTCATTTTACCTCTGCTCTTATTTTCTTACATTTTAACCACATCACAGGTAGCGTTCTCAGCTACCAGATGAAATTAACCATTTAATTCAGTTAATTAAATGTTAAAAACAAGGAGGATTTTAAAAAACACTTATAAACTGCAGACAAAACCAAAACTAAGTTGATTTGGGGAAAAAAGACACATTTAATTCACCTCACATAAAAACCCCACACAAAGACACATGCAAATCAATCACATGTTCTTATAGAACCAGGCCAAACTGCTGTGTCTAAACTCTCAATGAGGAGATTTCCAGCGTTTTTTGCTCTATGGAAGCATAGAGTCCATGCACACATCCCTTAGAGATGCAAAAACTCAGCTTGGAATTTGCAAGTCAAACAAGTGTCACACTATGACATGGATCTTCTATTTTGGTGATCTGTTTTATTGGACCTTTTCCTTTAAAGCAATCTTTGCCAGAAGCTGTACAGTGGAATCTTACCTTGAAATTAAAGGAAACAGTATTGATAGACCTTAGTGTATGTGGTGCTGCTGGAAAGCATACACTTGAAAAGTGAAGCTCTGGCTTCATAATTCAGAGTAGGAAGATTTATTTTACTGTTGTGGTTTGTTGGTTTGTTTTTTTTTTGTTAACTTCCGTAGAATTTTTGCACCTGAACTGCCCTCTGACTACTACCTTGCACTGAATACTGTGTGATAGCTGGAGTGTCAGCAGTAAGATGTTACATTCTCTTGTAATTGAAAAGTGAGAAAACTACTCCTAAGAAAGATCTTGTTTTGATTTTTTTTGGATAATGTCCAGAATATACCTGTTACAAATAATGTTCCATTAAAATTTATTGTGTGCCTTTGTTTTTGAAGAAACTCAGATAAGTAATGTTCTTTATGTTGTGCTGCATGTTATCTTGTTGACATTTTTGCTGAATATGTCAGTTTGACAATACCTGTTTTTTTGACATGAAAACAAGATTTGATCAACAGCACAGCTGTATTTGTTGAAGGAGAAACAGCAGCATTAGTGTAACACAGCTCCGTGAGGGATTTTTGGTTCGTTGTACAATACATGTTACCCATCTGATATGACAAGTTAAACTGAGAGGTGTGCAGATTTTCAAAGATGATCATAGAATCATTAGGGATTGGAAGGGACCTTGGAAGCTCATCCAGTCCAATCCCCCTGCAACAGCAGGATCACCTAGACCTGGGGTTGTTCTTGCCCAGATGCAAGACTCTACACTTACCCTTATTATACTTCATTACATTTCTCCCTGCCCAGCTCTCCAGCTTGTCCAGGTCTCACTGAATGGCAGCACAATCTGCTGGGGTATTGGCAACACCACCCAGCTTTGTGTCATCAGTAAACTTGCACCCTAATCCCTCATCCAAGTCATCAGTGAATAGATTGACCAGGACTTGTCCCAGCGCCAACCCCTGGGGCACTCCACTAGATACAGGCCTCCAACTAGACTCTGTCCCATTGACCACCACTCTCTGACTTCTACCCTGTAGCCAGTTCACGATCCACCTCACTACCCGATCATGTAGACCACACTGCCTCAGTTTGGCTGCGAGGATGCTGTGGGAGACTGTGTCAAATTTCTTCCTCAAGTCAAGATAGACCACATCCACCGCTCTGCCATCATCTATCCACCTGGCTATGCCCTCATCAAAGGCTATCAAGTTGGTCAAGCACGACTTCCCCTTGGTGAAGCCATGCTGACTGTCCCTAATGACCCTCCTGTCCTTGATGTGCCTGGGGACAGCCTCTAGAACAAATTGTTCCATCACCTTTCCTGGAATGGAGGTGAGGCTGACCTGGGTCCTGCTTCTTTCCCTTTTTGAAGACTGGAGTGACATTTGCTACCCTCGAGTATCTAGGCACCTCTCCTGATCCCCGTGACTTGGCAAAGGTGATGGAGAGTGGCCTAGCGATGACTTCTGCCATCTCCCTTAGTACGCGTGGGTTCATCCCATATGGGCCCATGGATTTGTGCACATCCAGTTTGCTCAACTGATCCCTAACACAGTCCTCATCAACCAAGTCAGGCTCCTCCTTGCCTCAGCTTCCTCTGGACTCTCAGCAATCTGGGGCTTGATATCAAGATAGCCCCCAGAAGAAAGACAAAGGCAAAGAAGGTGTTCAGTATCTCTGCTTTCTCTGTATCCTCTGTCTTCAAGGCACCCACCTCATTCAGCAGGGGGCCTACACTGCCTCTAGTTTTAGTTTTACCTGCAATGTATTTGAAGAAGCCCTTTTTGTTGCCCTTGACCTCTTTTGCAAGGTTTAATTCCAAGGAGGCCTTGGATTTCCTGGTTGCATTCCTACATTCTCTCGCCAGAGCCTAATAATCACCCCAAGTGGCCATCCCTTCCTTCCATGACCTATAGGCTTTCTTCTTCCTCTTCACTTTGCCCAGCAGCTCCCTGTTCAACCACGCAGGTCTTCTGGCTCCCTTCCTTGACTTTTTTCCTATAGGAATGGTTTTTTCTTGACTTCAAAGAAGTGGTCTTTGAATGTTAACCAGCTACCCTGAGCTCCTTTACTTGCCAGTACCCTGTCCCATGGGATTTCCCCTAACAATTGCTTGAAAAGGCCAAAGTTGTCCCTCCTGAAGTCCAGGGTTGTGATTCTGCTAGCTATTCTGTTACTACCACACAAGACCCTGAACTCCACCATCTCGTGGTCACTGCACCCAAGACCACCCTCAACCTTCATTACTTCAGCCAGACCCGCCTTGTTGGTGAGTACAAGATCCAGCAGCACTCCTCTCCTTTTCCACCACCTGCATCAGGAAATTGTCACCAATGCACTGGAGGAACCTCCTAGACTGTGGGTGGGTGGCTGGGTGGGTCTTCCAGCAGATATCTGGGTATGATTGTGGAGACCTGTCTTTAAAATGCTAAACTCAGCATATATGGTATTAACCAAGATCTGAATATTAACTAGGTCTTCTGGATAAAATTCCCAGACTAGGACCTGATGCTGACAATACATGGTTAAACTTTACGTATAGTGCTTTGGATTTTGGTGAATGGAGCTACGTTGAAGAAAAGTGTATGTTTAATGCAGTTAACTTCTAGAAACAAAGAGTGCAGCCTTCGCTTTTGGCAGAGCGAGAGGGGACAATTACCTAGAACATGCTAGATGGAAAAAATAAGCAATATCAGGTAACAGGAATGTTTATTACAGATAAATGACTGCGTGAGGTCTTCAAACTTGAAATGGTTTAGTTTCTGAATTTGTATTTCAAATATCACTATCTTAGAAGGTGACATGGATCACTGCCTTAGTACCCTGCTTTGCATTCAATCTCTCGGATGGTTTTGCTCCTTGCCATCACATCTCAGAGGTGGGAAACTGCAAAGCTAAAGTGTGCCTTTAGTGTAACGGAGGAAAATGTGACAGAACATGCTGGCTGGAAGCTAAAGACCAACTGAAAGACATCTCTCAATCTCATCCCTCTTGTCTGTTCTTGTTAAGGTTATCATAAATGGTGGAGCATTTGTTCTTGATTTAATCCAGACAAACTTGAAATTTTACATTGAACAATTACAAATGTCTGGCTGAAGATGTACAAAATAAATGGTAGTTTTGTACATGTATATGATGCCTTTTGTCTGCAATTGTGTTAAATGTGGAGGTAGGTCTGCTTCCATGGAGATAGTTCTAGGGCTGAGGCTTTTTAAGCCCTTACCTAATATTCACTGTTTTGCTGATGTCAGCACATGATGGGGTGCTTTTGCAGTGATGGAGTGGGTGGTATTGTTAATGGTGATAACTTGCTGTCAGTTTTCCTAGTGAATTGCTAATTACTATGTTCGATCTCATGAGTGCCTAATGCAAAGAAAATAAAAAGTAATACTGCATTTCTTTTTATTTTTTCAGGTAATAATCTATGGGGAATTGCCAAAAATTAAAGAAAATGTAATATATTTATCAAATCATCAGTGTACAGGTTTGTATTTTTTAGTCTTAGTGATCTTTTACTTTTAAAAAATGTTTGTTTGCTGTGTTTTCCCTAACAAGCAAGTACTTGTAGTTGAGAAACCTTTAATTATATTTGTTTGTATGTCGTGTGCTGCTTTGTTTTGTCAGTGGCAATTAAGAACTCAGCATTGGGCTTTTGTCTTTGCAGTTGACTGGATTATTGCAGACATGCTGGCAATTAGGCAGAATGCTCTAGGGCACGTCCGGTATGTCTTGAAGGATGGGTTAAAATGGCTTCCGTTATATGGCTGGTATTTTTCACAGGTAAGCCCATTCACTTTTTCCTTACTGTCCATACATCAAATATGTAAGATGTACTTCTCCTTTATTAATCTTACGTACTGGGAAGATGTATTTCTGAGCTGTCACTGGTTTATTTGGACATGAAAATAGCTGATTTTGCTCAGTTAGTTACAGGTTTATCTTATTTGAGAGACAGCCGTTAAAGAATCTGTTTACTTTTCTAAATGAATACTTCCTATGGAGGGTGTTTATTACAGAAAATCACAGAATCACGGAAAACTAGGGATTGGAAGGAGCAGTGAGCCATGGTCAGTGTAGAGCCAACATGGCCAGTGGATCTGACCTTCAATCTAAAATGGCAGAGAACAATGTAGATAGTATTACCTCTTTAAAATTGGCTCTGAATTTGTCATACCTGTTTCGCTTTTTCTGACAGCAGGACTGTTTCTAAACATAAATCAGAAGGATGATGTGATGTTATTGGAAGCATTGGTATGTTTTGGTAGGTGATCAGAATTTAGATGGGTGCTTAGGATAGAAATAGATTAAGTGTTGGATAACTGTTCCAAAGCACCTACTCTATAAGAGTCTCAATGACTCCTACTGTCTAGGCAAAGAAAAAGCAAAAAAGCACTCTAGAAAAATACTTCTAATAGATTTAGTTCAAATTGACTAAGTTGTGTGCAGGAGGATATGGGGTACTGAGAGAAGTGCTTTGCTGGGTATGGTTTGACTTACTAGTTTGTAAAGGAACATACAAAGAGCAGGTAGCTACAAATGTGTGCTTGTGTAGTAGGCTTTACTCTCCCTCATCCTTGGCTGGATTGCTTGTGTTCTTGTATGCAGAAGATAAGTCATATCAGTTGATTGCTAGAACTAGCAACAGGTGGCAAATTTTGATCATACAGGCGTGAGTAGGTATAGGCACCTAATTTGAACAAAGGTTCAGTCTTGAAGCATGTCGTGTAAGATGTCTGTGTCTAGAATATGAACCGCCTAATTGTATTTTCTTAGCGCACAGGTAGTGTTAGAAGTTTTAGTGTCCCTCCTGACATATTGGAAAATCCAGGTTTAATTTTTAGTTTGATGGTTGAAAATGATTGTTGTCTTCTGGATGAGCATCTTAGGTAGCAAGTAGACTTTAAATCTCGGCCCGAGCCTTCCTTTCTTCTAAAATCACACTGTTCAGAAACGAATAAGCTGAAGAGAGAATAAGAAAAATGCTCACAATTTCTTGGTTGCTTTGTCCCTGTCTCATAAACAAGTATGGACTGTCACACCCTGTTATACCTCACTGAGGGAATCTTTGGGAGAAAATGGATATATCTATTGTTTAATGTTTGTCCCCACTAATGACTCTGGTTCTCTACAATTTTCTTCCACTAAAGCAGCCAGTCTACTGAGTGAAAATACTCTGCTCTTTGTTCTTGCCTGCAGTTGTTGTGTTGGTAGTGATTTAAGTTTGCTTTAATTAAAATACAGACAGGATATGTATTCCGTCCACTATCACTGAGAGTCCAGAAATTATTTATTTTGTCAAGGTTTTGAAAAACAACTCTTGCTGTCTGAAATATCCTGCACCCATCTTCTTGACTGCTATATTGATTGTTAAAAGACTGTTCTGTGGAAATTAATCTCAATGTAGCCTACATTTGTAATCAAAACATATGAAAAGAAATTGTTCAGCCATCTCAAAAGATAAAATTTCTACAAGATCTAGTAGAGGCGTGATTTCATATAAATATATAGATATATTTCTTTAATTCAGTGACACAAATGAAAGGCAACTGACCAACACCAGTGGTGTGTGTGTTTGAGTGAGGTGGGATACAGCAGCGCCACAGTGGAAGCTAATAGGTATTTTTATTGTTTTTATCACACTAAACAGTGCAAAAACATGAAACACTTCCTGCCCTTCCTGTTGATGTTCTGTTAGTGATGTCACTTACACTCCACTAAAAGTTTCCAGAGTCACATAATTACGCCATGCTCATGGAATTCATATTCCCTACCTCATGTAAACATCCTGTTTGGAAATAAATGTGGTCTGGATGTCCAGGAGAGTGAAAATCGGGCACAAAGGAAGTGTATTTGTAAATACAATCCATTGTTGACTGAGAAGAGAGGCTTTTAGAGTACAACGGAAAAAATTATAACCTTCAAAACAGTACTTCCAGAAACCTGTTTTGAAATGCATTCATACATTTGATCTCTTACTGCAAAGGAAATGCAATACACACTGGGGAATTTGAGGTATATACAATTGCATAACTAGCATTCTTCTTTGCAGACAGCTACCTCATGGCAAGAAAAGAAAAGAAACACATAAATTAACCTGTTCTGGGTTTGATTTATTGGGTAGAAGCTTTTTTTTTTTTTTTGGTGAAACTGGCTTTATTATTTTTGTGTGGGTCTGAAATTGTTTATTTGCTCTAGCTTCTCCAAAATGCATCAACTCCTACTCATCCCACCTAGCAAGATTGGGGTGTAATATTGATAAATTGGGGTGTAATATTGATATCCCAGAGTTTGCTTGACTTTTTAACATAAGAAGTACGTCTTCGTCTTCCGTTATACGGCATCAGCTTGTGCAATGTTTCGGTTGTTACTGAAGTTTAGTCAAATATGTAGTTGGTCTGGGAGCTGACAGATTTCTGTAGTTGGGTTGTATGCAGCTAATGCTCATCGTGCAGTAAGTAATTTGTCTGTTTGTACATTATGTGACCGTATACTGATGTTTACTTGAAGTACAAATTTATTTCTGAGGTAAGGACATCAGACCTTTCTGTGGTGTTGAGATGTCCCCAAGCAAACTGTACAACAATAATTTTGATTTTTAACAAGTTCACAAATAAAAAAAAGAAAAGGTTGTTCAGTATTTCCCCAGTCTACTGCAACTAGTTAATGATTTGATAAACATGGAGAGACTTCCACCCTTCCCTCATTTTATGAAAGCTTGTCCTAGTTGAGCTCACACAGAAGGAAGGATGACGTACCAATTACATGGAAGCCTTGGATAGTAGATGCGTTGCTTCTCATACTAAACTGAGTCAGTCCTTCCTGAAAGCAATTGCTGTGCTGAGTTTAACTGTACAGAACAAGACTTCTGTTTTCCTTTAATGGTTTTAGACCTTAAAAAGAATCTTGTGTGTGGAGCGTGTAAAAATATCACTTGTGTCTCTGCTGCACGATTGATAGACTGTTTTTCTGTTCATGCCGCTGTGTATTGGGTACTAATGGACTGCTTGTGGGTTGGTGCTGGTGTGACGCCCCAGCCTGTGAAAGGTCAAGCTTGGTGGACTGGGGAATTGTGTTACTGGTTTTGGTGCCTTCCCAGCCAACAGCAGCACAGTTGCATTGCAGCTTGCTACTTCACCTTGGAAGGAAACCACAGATAAGAATGTTAAAAAAGTATTTAATATGGTTTTCTGTTCCCTTTCTCTGCAGCTCTTGGAGAACAACATAAAAGTAGTGTAAAATACTGCAAGTCAAGCAGCTACATAGCTATCTCTCCATGCCACGAAAAGCAAAAGCTGAAAGCACTTTGCATACCCACTGATTCTGCCAACCCCCTTCTACCCACTCAACCTTTATTCCTGTCCATGCCATGCACCCTTTCTTCCCAAGACAACACTTGAGAGAGGTTCTGCTCTCAATAGTTTTAATATTACCATCAACTTCTCTGTTAGGAGCATGTAAAGATGTACAAGGACAGAAATTGTCTGAGAAATTCTAATGCCAAGAGTCAGAGTGGACAGAGAAGTGTATTACCAAGTTAGGAAGAGCTCATACAATCGATATACCTTACAAATGCAATTCAGTTATTCGGAATAATTCGGTTTTCAGCATTCATTGTGTCAGCAGTCCATTTTGGAGCATATTTGTTTATACTGTATTGTAGCTGTGCTGTAGTTAAAGTGACACGAAAGGGAAATGAGGTAAATTTTATTTCTTTCTAATCTGCTTTCTGTGTACTTTTCCATAATCCTTTTATTGAAACTATATTAAGTGATGAGTTGTGTGAAGCAAGTTAAGAAATTAATGATTTTCCAATAAATGGTTTAACTTTTAATATTCTTTTTCAGAAAAGAACACTTTTGTACAATCCTTTGCCTTCTAAAGATTTTGTGTTACTTATTCTAGTGTTTGCATAAGTCACTGTATAAGAGCAGGCAGATAAAACTGATTCCAGTGCTGTCTTCCAGTTGATCATTTAACTCGTTTAAACAAGACACTGCGCTTATGTGTATTGGGGTTTTTTTTAAACCTAATCTTGAAACAGATTTTGTGAACTTCAGTACATGCAAATATAAAAATAGTTTCAGGTTCTTACATCCTTAGGTAAAATACCTCGTAGGCAATTTGCAGCATGAGTTATGAAGGTAACAACATGACCATTCTTGTTTGTTCCTCTGTCAACTGCCCAGTGTTAAACTACGTTCAGTATTTAATACTTTTCCTTTTTTCCTCTCTGTTAGCATGGAGGAGTCTATGTAAAAAGAAGTGCCAAATTCAATGAAAAGGAAATGAGAGAGAAGTTGCGGGCACAGGTGAAAACTGAGACTCCGGTAAGATTATACCTTCCTTCTCATTTCTTTGACTTTCTAACGGCGAAGGCTTGTTGGAGGAGTGAGCTGTGCCTCAGGCCTACGGAACTGCAAGACAATAACCGTGGAATTGTTCTCTTTCTTTATTTATAGTTACTTTCTGTGATTGGAGTCATACCTGTAATAAACTTAGAAGAATTAGTCTAGTCTAAGAATTAGTCTAGTGATACAAATTTTGTGATTCTATCTGTAGAGGGCAGGAAAGATCTGGGCTAAATCTTAGAACATGGGCCATAGCACCTTGCGTGAAAAACTGCTGTTAGTGTTCCTTTTGTTTCAAAGGATATTTTGACTACGAGATGCTTGTCAGAGACTGGCATTCTTGAGTTCTGAAAGACAAGTTGTCTTTCAATAAGATTCTTACCAAATCTTAACTGGTCATCCCAATGGTGAGCCATTTTTAATGGCAGTGAACTAAGCAACTTCATCTGCTGTGCCTGGAGGAGGAAAGTAAAACACAACCGAAAAACCCCTTCCCTTGAACTCTTGATAATTTTCTATTTGAAGAATGATTGTTGGTGCCAAGTGACTTTTCTCATGACTCCCTGTATGTTTTAAGGGTCAGTGGTTAGAATCACTGTGCTTTCCTTCCATTACTTACTGTGGCATTAAAATGCTTCCTGCTTTTTTAGCTAGGCTTAAGAAAACAAATTTGCAAACCTTGATAAAGAACAGTTAGGCTTTCATTTTATTTAAAATTATGTCGATAGAACTTGCCACCCCAAATACTAAATGGCAAAATGTTATGAGCTGAAGCTCGAGTAAAACGAGTTTATAGACTGGTTTTATTTGACCTTCGGCACAGTGTGTTTTTCTCACGAACATTATGATAACTAAACTTTTGGTGTCCAGTTGCTGATCTAATGATATCCACATGGAGAAATAGTTGTATGTACCAGTGGTAACTTGTGCCTGTGTTACCAGGGAGGATCCCAGCATGCAAAAAGGTCACATCAAGTCATTTTTTTGTCAGTGTGAAACTTGTAGTGTAATAGAATAAGCAAAGACAAATGGCAGGATGTATTAAACATTATTTGTACTCATCCCCCTAAGCAATTGCTCCCCTTACAGATTGCTGCTTAAGGTCACTTTATATAGTCTGAAATATTCGAGTAGGGTGCTTTCCTGCACAGTCCCAGTGGATTTCTTGCTAGCCAAGGAGGATGCTTCTGGTCGAATCTGGCTTTCTGGCTTCCCTGTGCACCCCCTAAAATGCAGGGGTTTGCTGTAATAATAAGATTTTGATAGTTATGAGTCTTTTTTTGAACTCTGCATTAAATTAGTCTCCTTTATAGAAACGTGGATTTTTGGCAATACGATTTTGGGAAGTGATGCACATTTACAATACAGTTAGTGTGTGATTTTAGCCCAGCTGGAACATATAGAGATGTTTAAATATAAAGCTTTTTTTTAAAGCTGGATCTTCTGTGGGTTCAACTTTCTGTGGTGAATGTTTACATGTGATTAATAAATGATTTATTAATCCAAGGGTGTTTTCTCTTGGATACTCTTTCTTTTCCCTCCTCAGTTTTGTGTTGATTGAAACCTGTACCTAATCTGTCTAATCTAATGCCAAATGAATTTGGGATAACTTTGGTTACATTTGGTTTTTAGTGTAACTTGGCTATTTGGATGTTTAGTGTGAGAAATGGGCACAGAACCTGACATTCTTACTGGGCAATTGTAGCTCTTTGTCCTTGTATTATCTACGGGCAGCAGTGTAGAAGAGACTGTTTATATGTTACTGCAGCAGAAATATGTTCTGTTTTAAATCTCTAAGTCAAATCACACAGGAAGAGACACCTAAGTTCTACAAAACCAAGCCCATTTATTGATGTTTGCATCAGAGAATGGCTTCGTTTGGAAGGGACCTCAGAGATCATGTACTCCAACGTCCCTGCCGTGGGCAATGACACTTCTGAACTAGACGTGGTTGCTCAAAGCCTCATCCAACCTGGCCGTGGACACCTCCAGGGAGCATGCATCCACAGCTTCCCCAGGCATTGCACAATTGTGTTATTGCATCGCTGTTTGCTGACACAACCCTAGTTACAAATGTTTGCATCTGCTGACACAGACCATTGAGTTCTAGAAAGTATAAATGCTGTACAGGCACTTTGATTTTCAGTTACTACTCTTAGAAGAAGGTGAACCTGTGTTCTTATTGCATTCAACATGAAGAACCTTTGTGCTTCTGCAGCTGAACTGTAAATTTCACAAGCAACCACACTGCTTTTAAAATTAAGGCATTTTAGTGAGTTATATGATTATGCCCTGAACTCATCAGCTTCATGTGAAAATAATTCATTTATTTTCTCTGGAATTTTTATTAAAATGTGTGCACTGGGTGCTACCTGCTGGAGTAGGCTTTCCCTCGCTTCAGTGAGCAGCTGTTATTGCTTAGTCATGTGGAACTCTTTCATTAGTGTAGTGTTGGAAACAAGCTTCTCTTGAAGCTGCTAAGCAAAGAATTGCATGCCAATAGAGAGGAGATGGACGGGAATCTGTGTTAAGGGTCACTTTATTATTTACAGTCTCTCACCACAAAGAATTTAAACAAAAGAATCCAAGTGATTAATGTTCAGTCTGTCTGGAGCCATCCCTGTTCCTGTTAAGAACCTGAAGACATGTAGGAAGACAGAACCAGTCTTCTGAACCAGTCTTCTGTTCTTGTTCACGTTGCAAGCCCTGAAGCTCTTTACTTGTTTCACTGTGGTCTTTTTTCCAAATGAAAAGCAAATTGGAGGTAGAATGCAGATAAGAAAAATAAGAATGCCTCTTGGCCTGTTAAATTGACACACAACTGAGTCGGTGGTTGTGGGGCACCTGGCTGGCTCAGTTGGTAGAGCATGGAACTCCGAATTCCTGGGGTCATGGGTTTGAGCCACATCTTGAGACAGTACTGTAGGCTTACCCTGCTCCAGCGGGGGGGGGTTGGACTTAGATGATCTTTCGAGGTCCCTTCCAACCTCTAACATTCTGTGATTCTGTGGTGTGCCTCATTTTGTGTAGGGACAGTGGACTGTGTGATGCCCTTTGGTTGTTTTGCCTTAGAACTTGTAGCCGCCTGCCTGCCTTACCTAGACCCTTTCCTGCTCCGCTCTTGGCAGCTGGTCCACCTTTCTTCTCAGATGCAGCACAGGCACAAAATGCTGATCCTAGGCTGAAGTGCTGTTGCACTTGTTTTCTTAGAGGGGATGTTGAGCTGATAGATTTTCATATTTCTGGAAATCACTTTGCTTCTCAAGCTGTCACTGAAGTACAGACTGAAATGGTTTGTTGGCAAACCTCACTTTTCTGGCAAAACTCACTTGAAATGATGTAATATTGTATAAAATTCCATAAAATTGTAATATTGTATAAATTCCATAAAATTCCATAAAATCCGGCTGTGGTTGTGAGAGCAGAGGCTGTCGCACGGTTTGCAGGGCTTTTCTGTTGCTGTTGTTTTAATGCAGGCCTTAACAAGATAAATACATTTCTCAGTGTAACATGACATCCAGCTGAAACTTGATATCCTCAGTCTTACTGTTTTATAAAGAAATAAACTTTTCTAGACAGCAGACTGTTCTGTTAAGTTGTGGTAACTTACTTTTCTTTTTTTTATGCATAATAGGAAATCTGCATTCTTGAGAAGTGGGACTTAACCCAGTACAGCCAGTAGTTATATGGTTGCTACATGTTTTTTTTCCCAACATTCATTCAGCAGCAGATATATCTTTGTCAGGTGAAACAATGCAAATCAAACAGTAAAAGCCTGAAGAGGACACATACATTAATACAACTGCTGTGAGGCTCACTGTAATTATTTTATCATATACTTCATAATTTGCAGATTCCTGGCAATCATTTGTAAATCCTGGATGTCCTTGCTTGCCTCCCTCACATTACCTTTTGTATTTTGTGCTAGATATACCAGCTAAGCTTTCTCATACAGTATCTTTTTTCCATTACTTGTCTGAAAGTCAGTATTTCTCATCCAGTTCACCAGGAGCCTATGGTCTAAATGGATTCATATGTCTAGTTGTCAGCAATAGTTACCAATACATTAATATCAGATAAGTATGAAGAGTAATAATAAAACTAAGCAAATGCATTGCTTAATATGATTTTGAACCTTGTAAATAAACTATTTGTTTTCCCCTTATCACCAACGTAAGAGCAGCACAGTAAATGCATGGTATTGTTAGAAGTTACTGCCTCTTGACACCATACATTCTTCTACGGAGTAACTGCTGCTCTCTCCAGAACATGCTTCAATGCCCTGCCCTTGGCCAGGTTTTCTCTGTCTCTTTCTCTTCTAGCTATATATTTATTATGCCTGGGCTGACTTTGTTCTGTGCTCCAAGGACTCATGTATTACTTCTTGCCTGTTTTCCCTGCTTTACCCAAACACCAGCCCCTTTTGTAGTACTCTGATCGCTCAAAGCGTTCCTCAGCTGCACAACTCGCCCTGTCTGGAAGCACAGCCTTTCTCAGTGCCAGTGCTCTTTCTTTTTGCCTGAGAGCGCTGAGAGAATTTGGAGTTGCAGTTGTTCATTCCATCCATTAGTTTCGTTTGTGGATTGTGGCAAGTTCACTTACGTTATGCTGGGGACTCTGTGGGTGGGTGACCTCTGCTTCGATTTTGGTTTTCGGGCTCCAGTAAGAATCACTAGGGTTCTCTTAAATGAATCCTGATCCACTCCTTGAATGTCTGAAATTCACAAAAGAGTGAGTATTGACACCCACCCATTAACATGTTTCAGTGTAATGAAAGTACCATCTAACTGAACACATAGACAAACTCTGCTTGGGTTGAAATGGGTGTAGCAATGAATCGGGGACTCTGCCATGCAAAATTTTCTGTGCCATTTTGAACACGAATGCTGTATTTTGTAACTGGTGAAAAAGTGTGTAATTTTTCTGTAGCCTTAGCTGCAGCTAGTGTTTCTAGGTAATTAAAGTGCTTCTACAATTCAACAGTTACTTAAACAAGTTTGGGGAACTCAGTTATTAATATGTTAAATAGTAGTAGTTCTTACAGTCTTTGCAAATAGTGCTTAAGGATTTAGCTTCTGCTGCCCATGATGTGAGTAAAGCTAGTCATACAAGTAGATTGAGCAGGCTGAATTGCACTGGTTGAATATCTCAGTCTAATGCAAGACTGAATATAAGTATATGTAGGACATCTACTTGTATTCATGAATTTTCCTTGGCTAAAGGGGTCCTAATGAGCTACATATTACATTTAGATATGCTGGATTTAAAGCAAAGGCTGCTTCTTTCCAGTATGCTTTCCACTCAGATTCTGGTCAGCAAACATGTTCAAACTGCTTGTGTTTGAGAGGTTTACAATAATAAAATACCATTCCAACCCCTGCTTTCTATTGCAGATGTAGGCCTGGAAGAGTAGACACTATTTTTTGTCACGTAATCAGCTTTCAGTAGCTGATTATCTACTTTGAAGACCAGTAATGTTATTGCATGCTTTTTAGTGATGACCCCTGTAGCAAGAATACTGTTCCTATTCCCTGTGCATGTCTTTCTTTCTTCCACCAGTTATACCTTGTAATGACCATGTAAAGCCCCACCATTAACCTTTAAGTCTTTAATGCTGAATGGGGGGGGGGGGGGGGGCAGAGGTGTGGTGAGGTGTGGAGCAGCAACCTCATCTTGAACTACCATTTTAAGATTTTTAAAAATCACCAGATTATGTGATTTGAATATAAAGATCTTTATGAAAAGGAAAAAAACCCTGTATCTGGATTTAAATATGATGCCCTTTCCAGCTAACTGCAAAGTTTTACTTTATCGTGTACTTTATAGATTAAGTGTGTACATGGCTGGGGGAAGTATGGACTGCAGCTGGGTCTCAGGAGTCTTGTACCTAGTCCCTGTGCTCTATGCTACTGTCATGAAAAAGTAACCACCTTGTCTCTTAAACACTTTTGTTACTTGCTCACCAAATCTCCCTACATCTTGTTTTTGTTGGTCCCTGAGCTTTCTTGAACTTTCATCCTCCTCTGCAAACATGCCATCAAAAGCACAGACTTTGCACTAGCTTGCTTCACTCTGTTGACATAGATTGTGCCATTTTACATGGGTTTTTTTTTTCTTTTTCCCCTGCCAGATTCTGGGCAGTGTACTCCATTTAGTGTCTTGGATCTGCTTTTTTCACTGGTTGCACACTTCCTAGATTTCTTCCTCCTTTGCTTTTGACCTTCCCCACTGTGGGACGATTCCAGACAGTTGACTTCCTGGGTCAACTCTTTGCATTCAGCCTTTTCTCTAGCTATTCTGCAATAACTAAGTGAATAGCAGCACGGTGATGCTTTGGAGGCCAGAAGAACAAAGTTATGTTCCTATGTATCTTTTTATGAGATTTTGTTTAACTGTGCATCTCTTCACGTTGTACACTGTCACTTGTCAATGTCTTTCTGCACTCGATAATCCTACTTACACTGTTTTATAAATCCACTATCCCATTTTCTTTCTAGTACATCTTGAGACTCAAGTCTAGAACGCTAATAGATTAAGAAGTTAGCCGAAGCACAGTAGGCATGTCTTAGTGTAAATCTGTTGTATTCCACGCCACACTTGTTAACATTAATGACTGGAACCTTTTTTTTTTCTGCCAGTGAACCCCCAATATGAATTTTTCACTGCTAAAGTGGTATTTTGCAATAAGTTTGTATGCAGGAGATTATACAACAAGACACAAAATAGAGAGTGAGATGGAGGCCTGTTCTCTTTCAACAGCAAATGGAAAATTTATTAAGTTTGGCTGCTTCTGTTTGGGTACATGATTTTGCACTTGAATGTGTGGATAGCTAATTGAGCCATACCCATGTAATGATACGAGAACTCACAGGTTGCTGAGTAGGCAAGCACACTAAATTACTTGGGAAATCTAACCTTTCAGACGTGTGCTTAAAGGAAGGTGGAATGTGTCGTTAGAGTTCAAATTATGCTGAACTATGAGTTTAAGTTCATAATGTATTTAATATATCTAATATGGTAGATTCATGAAGGCACATAAGGTAGCTGAGCTATCATAGCTTCAGTTCATATTATATCTGATGGTGAATGAAATGAAATGTATATTTCAATATAACTAAATCTAGGTGCAAGGTCAGCATTACAGAAATACAAATAGTTGAAGTAATTTGTTACACATTTGATTGTCTTTTCAAAATGTCCTCTTATCCTGCTTGTCAGCAAGGATATCAGGACGGATTTTGTTATCAGCCACTGTTGATTTGTGCTCTCTCCCTTCCTAAGACACCTGGGCTACTTTCTGTGCTGTGGATTCAAAAATAATCAAATTGAACCTTGAACAGTAAGTTTCTTACAGCTACGAAATTTCAGCACAAGTACTCTTGTTTTCTTTGGATCGTGACAGTAATCAGTGGTGTGAGCTGCACTTACGAAGTAGTCATTGTTTCTGTAAAAGAAATCCTTACAAGAACTTGTCTGTTCTGTTTCTTTTTAATTCCACAGATGTATTTAGTGATTTTTCCAGAGGGGACTCGTTACAATCCAGAAATACCAAAAGTCATTGCAGATAGTCAATCATTTGCTGAAAGGGAAGGTAAGCAAAAAAAATTGAAATTATTTTTGTTGTTGTATTAATGTTTTATAAAATTGATGTATGAAGATCTCATTTAACTGAACTGTTAAACCTGTCTGATTTGATTCTTGAGGATTAGAATAGCATAAACTAGCTCTTCTCTGAGCACAGAGTAAGGTAAGAGTAGCTCGTGCACACAGATTTCATTCATTTCACATTATGCATGAGTTTTAATTTTTAAGAAAGCTGTCTTTACTACCTGTGTGTATCCATGTAGTTACGACATTTATTCACTTGCTAGCTCAGGGGCATAAGATTTACCTACACTGGAATGTTTTGCATGGAGATTGTTGTACCTGAAAAGAAGTCTTCTCTCACTTAGTTTTTAATTTCTGTTGGTACTACTACGGCTTTTTGATTTTGTTCTACTCTCACCTTCCTTGGTTAAACTTCATTCTGTAGCCACTTTTATTGTTGGTGTCATCGGTATAGCCAGAGATGAAATTACTTAATCCTTTGGAAAGGCTTGCAGTAAGCTGAAGGTTCTCAAGGTTTTTTTTTTCCCCCTCACGTCATATACAAAACACACATAAACTTTTAAGTGCAGTGGTTAGTGAACATGTTTCCTGGTTTTGTTTTTTTCCTGTTGAACAAAAGTGAAAGAATTAATTCTGAAGGTAAACAAAGAGTAACAGATAGGTCTGGTAAAGTCATTCCTGTGAAACACTAAAATGAATTCACAAGTCTGTGAATCAGCCTGTTGATATCATCAAGCTATTAAGTTTTGTTAGGTGTTGTCCAAAAGGATGTATGCTTTTCTTCTCCTCCTTGGGAAGAATGAAATTTGTTTGTGTGTGTGAGCAGAGCGGCTTAAGTCATAATGTATTTATTCATTGCTCTGGTTTCCTGTTGGAAATAAAAGTCAAATATTCCGTTTAGGTTGATGGTCTTTGGGAGTTCAGAGAGGGTATTTGATAGGTTGGGTTTTTTCCTCTAGGTTTTTTTTTTTTTTCAGGGAAAGAAAGGGCTTTAGTTGTTGCTATTTTATTAAACCTCTTAATTGTATCTGTAGTTTGCCAAACGGTAAGAGACAGCTTTTGTGCTTTCAGACCACCTGTTTGCTTTTTCTAGTGCTTTCTTTCCAGTATTGGTCTACTTTTATTTTGTAAGGGTTACTCCTTTTAAAAACTCTGAAAACAAATACTTACTAAACAAGAAGCATCTCAATTCTAGTGCAGAATCCTCTTGATCTGCTTTTCCCCACTGCTAAATTGTTTAGTTGTTGGGCTCTTCTCAGCTCTTCTTGGAGAGAATGGGAAGGAGTCTGCATGGGACCCTGTTCCTCTGCGTATTCACGCGGAGAGCTAGTCACTTGAAGTAGCGGATTGCTCATACAAATGACCACTTCATTCCTTCTGGGAGTATAAGGAAGTTTGATAGTTTAGTCTTGTGATCTTAGTACATTTGTTACAGAGCACAGTGCTTCAGCATTTACAGACTTTACAGACATGAAGGGGAAGTTTTTTGTTTCATACCTTGAAGCGTAAGCTTGCACAATTTGTAGTGCAAGTGTAGTATTGGGGAAAAGTGGTTTAATGAAGAGGAGTTAAACTTCAAATTGATTTTAAAACTAGAGATGGCACAGCCATAGGTAACAAAGCTACTCATAGAGCACAACTGTAACTCCTGTTCATGTCTCTTACTGAAATACTGTTTTTGACATAAGTATGTGTATATGTTTTAGTGGTTTTGCAGAGAGGAAGTATGAAGAGATTGTGTGGGATTTTGTGTTTACTTTTACTCTCTAAAGACTGGAATTGGTTTAAGCAAAATTATTGGTCTGAACTCAATTGCTAATGAGCTGCATCTCATACATTTATGTTCTTTGTAGGTAAGCACTGGTTTTGAATGCAGTTACTCCCTCTTTAAGATTGGATCAGTTCAATAAAATGAAATTTGGGGGGGGAAAAGGGGTTATGTTGACATCCGAAGGAATATATTGACGCAGCTGATTTCTAGTATTATGTGTTTCATCATTGATACGAATATAGAAATAAGTCTTGCCTGTCTACAAGTAGGATGGAATGACATGAAACAGCAAAAGAATTTAAAGGTGGTTGAGGTTGCCCTTTGAAGAAGGGCAGCTTTTTACAAGCTTTTTTTTAAATACTGATAATATTTCATGTTAGTTTGTTCTGCCATAGGACTTGAGTTCCACACACAGTCTAAGCAGATGGTTTTACTCTTTCTGAAATTTGGGCAAGTCAAACACTCAGTTTAGAACCAATAGACTTGAGTATGAGTAAGCTAAGACTGAAGGCTATAAAGCAAAGAGAAACTTAGAAAAGGAGTAGGACCGTGTACTTTTCCTAATGTTTTTTAAAAGAAATACATTGTAACGTACAAAATTAAATCCATCCACTGGTCCTTCACATTTTTCGTTTGCTACCTTGGCAAATTCAGGTTGAGTGTACGGCCAGATTTGTTTGTGTATTTGTTCATGAAAACCAAGGAATAGCAAAAACATGGAGGAAAAAATTATTAATTTAGGGCCTCCTCAGCTGGCCATTGAGAGACTGCACATAGCCTTCAGCACAGCAAAACTGTTCTAATTCATGTGAACTCTGGCAAGTTCTGATCAGTGCGTTGCACAGAGTTGCCTACTTTCAGGAGTACTGGTTTCACAGTGAAGAACTGACAGTGTTGTCATCCAAGAACTTGTACCATAAGAAACAAAAGATTGCTTGCTCTGCATGTTTTACAAGTGACAGAAAATTCCTGTCAGATCAGATTCTTATCCAGGGTAGAAGAGGAAGCATTTTAAACTCAAAATACATTTGTTTGGTTGTACTGGGGAAGGGAAAAATGCATTTCCTGAAGTTTAAACCAAGCAAATAGTACCTCTCTCAAACTGAGTTGATTATTTGTGATAGGATTAATGCAGGACTTGTTCAAAGAACAAGTTAAATTCTGTGGAGTTGAAAAAATTAATCCAGTGTTTTAAGTTGAGTGGCCAAAATAGCAGTGTTTGCTGAGGTTTCACAGGAAACCATGTAAACAGTGTTGCCAGAGTATCAGATGAAAACAAACTTGGTTTTCTTATTTCTGTGTGAGGCAAATGAAACCCACCCCTTCCAAGCCAGTGAGGTATGTTGCCATTAGCTGCATTTGAACCAAATACACCTACTTGTCCTTGGCTAATGGCTGAGTGAGATGATTTCGGGAACTGCTATCAGGACAGGCTCTCTGCTTCCCGTTTTTCAGTGTGGTTGGTTACTTGTGTTTCTAACGAGACTGCTTGTAAGGCTTTGATAATCAGGTATTTCTTCCTCCAGTCTCTTGAAGATCTAATGTGACAGCATGTGGTTTTGCCATTTGTCTAAGGTTTTGGCTTCCAGTTTACAAAGTTAAAGTATATAGTTTGTAACCTTAGCTTACAGTTCACTTCTGTTTTCCATTGTATGGGAGTAGTCAGCTAATGTGATTCCTATCTTACAAATTCAATGCAGTCATCTAGTTGACTTAGGTTTTTGTGACACCTTTTAGGCTCCACTCTTTATTAGTTGAGGCATCTTAAAAGTTACAGAGTCATAGAATCATTAGGGATCGGAAGGGACCTCAAAAGATCATCCAGTCCAATCTCCCTGCCCCAGCAGGATCACTGAGACCAAGTCATACAGTCAATCAGGGTTAAAAGGGACCACNAGTAGAGGGGGAGAATCACCTCCCTCAACCTGCTGGCTGCACTTCTCCTGATGCAGCCCATGATCAGGTTTGCCTTCCGCGCCACAAGTACATACTGCTGGCTTGTGCTGAGCCTTTCATCCACAAGCACCCCCAAGTCCCTCTCCTCAGGGCTACTCTCCAGCCAGTCACTGCCCAGCCTGTATTTGTGCTTAGGATTGCCTCGACCCAGATGCAAGACCTTATACTTGGTCTTGTAGAAGCCCATGAGGTTGGCTTGTGTCCACCTCTCCAGCCTGTCCAGGTCCCTCTGGATGGCATCCCTTCCCTCCAGCGTGTCTGCTGCACCACACAGCTTGGTGTCATCAGCAAACCTGCTGAGGGTTCTTCTGCTCTAATCAGTGAGCTTGAGTTACTGAGTCCAGAGAATTAGAAGATGTGGGTGGCACTTGTATTTTCATAGGGATTTAACTTGTCATGTTAGAAGTGGAGATTTTAACTTTATGTATTTATTTCAGACCATACATCTTGGAAGTCTGGGTCTTTTCAGTGATACTGGAATATAATTAAAAATTCTATAAAACCTGTAAAATACGTTATTATTTTTTGTACCAGCTTGTGGTATAAAATTTGCCCGATGTATATGTTCCAAAAATACATACGTGTATGGAGTTCTGACAATTTCCTAGTAGTCAGATCTTTGTAACATTCCAAACAGTGAAAATCGTTTTGGTTTAGTACAACATGGATTTTATCCAAATGCCAAGAAATGGCATTTTAAAAATTTGAAAATAAACAGGAAGAACTGAAAGTCCTCTTACTCCTAACGTTATGAACTCTGAAAAGTCAAAGAGAAAGGAGTAAGAAGGGTGTTACATTTAACTGTTTCTTTTGCTGCAAGAAGACAAAAGTCTTCCCTAGTGAAAGACATCTATGAAATCTTGTGCTAATGGTTTTCTTACAAAGATGATTTAATCCAGCAAACATTTCAGGTGTTCATTTATTCCCTTCTCTATTCTTATGCTAAAAAGTTGCAAATTTTTTTTATGTTAAGTTTATCTCGACTGGTATCATGTTTGCTGCTAAGATGTGTGTACGTACAGAATAATGCTTACCTCAAAATTGCTTTTACAGGTCATGCACAAAGGAGATATAGAACTGAACTAATCGAAACTGTTTCCCTGCTAGAGCTCAGCATTTGATTTAGAATGCATTTTAAAGCAATTTGAAGTACTTAATATCCATAGATGTTACTCAGAACTGGCTTGGAAAATTGGTGATATTTTTTCCCACGTGCTTTCGTGTAGTCAGGCTTAATCTAAAAGTGCACAGTGAGACATGGAAAGAAGAATGTCATTTTAAAGACTGGGGTGTGGACAGGGAGTAGCAGTTGAGAGACATGCCATTAGGATGAAGTAAAGATTTATGTTCTTAAAAGTGATCCTTAGAAAAAGAAGTTTAGGAAAGAAAGAAGCTACCTCGTATTTTAGTACATACTTATCATAAAAGAAAGTCTACCAAAGTGTGGCATCTCACATGTTTTACTGTGGGATAGTCGTAATCTTCTCAAGGGCATTGTTTAAATTTCTTGTACTTCGTTTTGTGGTAGCATTCATGATAACAAAAATATTCTTTGCAAGAGCAGACAGTTGTTCAGTGCTGTCATCAGCTGAGTCCTCTTTATGTAAAGTTGATGGGAAGGACTCTGGTTTCAATAAATGAGGTTTTGATCACAAGGGACATTGCACAAAGCTGGTGGGAACTCAGTGCTGGGTGAGTGCTTGGGACACCTCACGAAACCACAGAGCTTTCAGTCGCCACTGCACACATACACAGATGAAAAAGGAATAAAGAAAGATCTAACTGGTATTGAAATAAATTAATCGTTTTTCACTCTGCTTTCAGCTTTTGTACTATGGTCAAGTAATGTTTTATGGGGAGGGGAAACCCCTCAACCAATTCTGGCACGCACTGCCAGTGAACACACAGCTTCTGTTGATGAAATGGAGCATTGCTGATGTAGTGCACATAGGGTATTCTTACCTTAGAGCTGTTTTTTATTGTTTTCATTTAAAAACATGTAAACATCAGGAGTGTAATGGAACCCAGGTCTGAAAGTACAGATTGCCTGTGTGCACTGAACAGCTCTGACTTTTCGGCCTGCATGAAGGGAAGAGGAAGAGCAATCTTCTCCATAAAGTTGTACTCTGCTACTATTTATGTTACTTCACTTACCTTTAGGTAAATGCTGTTTGCTTTGGTGGGTTTTGTACTTTTGCATTTAGATCAAAAATTCAAGTTTCTATTTGAATTGTACTTCTAAAAGTTTATTTTTTTCTGTTTTCTTGCAAACTTTCTGAAATAATCTGTCTTACTATCTTCTGGTAAAGGCATGATACTTGAAGTACCTGTTGCTCACAATATTTCTTCAGATCTTCACACCATTTTTTTCCTGTCTATTTAGCACTGAAACATGAGCTAACAATAGAAGAGCAAAATGATAACATTTTAAGTTAGAGTATTACACTATTAGACATCTAGGTCATTTTCTTTGGCAGTTAAAAGCTTATGACCTCAAATACTTTGATGGAGTACTGACAGCATTGCAGAACATTAAAACCAGTTTAAACACAGTGTGTTTTTTGAATTGGATTCAGGCAGCTTGCCAAGGTAACTGAACTATAATGACTTGTGTTTAAATTCTGAAATGTCTATTTTAGCAAACATCATCAAGTAATTGCAAAAATGTGTGGTTAATGTTTTCATAAAATGGATTTTTTTCTGTGGATGTGCTGAACTCCTGGTGTTGCTGCATGTTTGTCGTGTACTGGATTGTGTCTGAACGGTGGATTATGGACTCTCTATCTTGATTTTAATTAGTGCATACTGCATACTCACTTTTGACTCAAACATTCAAGAGTTCACTGATAGCACGTAGAGTAAGAACAGCTTACTATGCAGATGCACTTCATAAATTGTCACTAACAGTCTTTGTCACAAAAACTGTTCACGGATTCAAAAAGCTCAGCACCGAGTAGTCTTAGATACCTACATTAGTTCGTTTAATGGATTCAGTTCTCACTGAAGGTTTTCCCTTTTTCTTCTCCACATCACTGGTTTGTTTAAGGGGAAGATGAGTTGGGCAGGGAAAGAGTGGCAGTGTTCTTAGAATATGTTTGGGCATTTGGCTTAAGAAGAGTTGTGTTGAGTGTAACATTCGTACCAGTATCATTATGGACACAATACTAGAATATTCAACGCTTCATTTACAGAGTAGACATTTGGAAACATAACGTACTTACCTGTTCACAAGCTAAGAAAACACTGCCACCATGTTTTGCTTCAAAGTATTTATGATCTGTATAATATTCTGCATAGACAGTTACTGCTATTGCTGAGAACAGTAACTCAGAAGGATGGATGCCCTTCGAGGTGTCCTAGAAATTCCCTTCGTAGGAGTGCTAGGAAGTAACCTCTTCTCTCTGTGCTCACATAGAGAGATTGTAGCAAAAGTGAAGAAATCAAGAGAATTTATACTGAATTTTTTAACTCTTAATTATGCTACAGCAGTTTAGAAAACTAGCAGTTTTACAGTGTTCAGAAGATATTTTCATTATATTATAAATGAAATCATGATAATGAGATCAAGCTATGCTTGATTCCTTACCCAACAAGAAGGAGTTCAGTACAAAATTAGGACATTAATAAATTATCTTTTGAATTATTTTACCAGCAGAAAGATGTCAAAAGCAGTGTCACAGTACTTCGGTTTAGAAAAGTTTCTGCTTCATCTATTGGGAATCAATAGCACTAATGGATGGCTCTTTAAGAATGAACTGAAGCCAGTGAAGAATTAGACTAGAAAGGTATAATTGCAATTTTATTCTCTTTTCTTTTCTCTGAGATACTTTTCTCTGAGAAAGATGCAAATTGTAGAGCAAAATACTGAAAAATGTTTGCATAATTATTTTTTCCTAGAAGCACATCCAACTAAGTGTGGAAGAGCTGTCTTCATATCATGGAAAGGTGTTGTTTGGGGTTTCTTTCATTCATTTCATTTTGAAAATAGTTATGTATCAAAATTGTGGAAATAGAATAAAGTTTATATTTTCATACCCATGTGTACTTGTATGTTCTTAAGTATGCTCTGTGTGGAAGTGGTAAGCTGCAGCAAAGGCGGATATAAAATGATTACTGTTGTTATGACCTCATGTACTTAGTGTCCCAATACCAGTCTCCATGTCTTGTCCTGGACAGTTCAGGACAAGACTTGATTTCTGTGGCTGTGGATTTTTTAGTAGCCAAGTCAATAGGTTGTTCATGGAGAAACACTATTTCCTCTTTGCTGTTGATTCTTGGTGCTGTATTTTACCCCTTTCTTCTTAGTTGTCTGCTGAGTTGATTTGGCTGGTGGGAGTGAGGTTGCCAGAACAGCAGAAACAGGTACACAAGAAAGAGCCATAAGGGAAACAGCTACAAAGGGTAAATGGCATTACCCTTCCTCTGTAGCAAGTCATTTAGTGGGATGAAAACTGTCTTTGATCTAACTGCTCTCCCCCATCCTTCCCCAAAGTGAGAACTCTCAGATTGATCACATCTTAACATTCCTGAATGTGCCATTGGGAGAAGGAAGCCAAAGCAGGGCAGGGTAGAATCTATACTAGAAAATAACAAAATACTAAGATTTCAGCTGGTGGTGTAGCTTTGGAGAAATGTAGTATCCAGTTTAAGCATGTGTAGATGAAGACAGCCATGGGACAGCACTGGATTCCATGTGTTGACAATAATTTGTTTGTCCTTTGGAATTAAGATGTTGGCTGAGCATTAGGCATGCCTTGCCTGCCCGATCTGTGAGACACAATTCCAGAAGGCAATATCCTGTGCACTTAGTATTTCTCTTAACAAATGAGATAAAGTACAAATTATCTCATTGAGACAGGTGCTCTTTCATTGCTTCTGAGCCACACTAAAACCATCACTGCTTCTAGAGCTGGAGCTAAGGGTTCTAATCGAGCAATGTTTTTGTCATTAATAGCCTTTAGGATTTCTTTCATCTCCATGCGCTCAGCAGAATGTATGCAGTGTGCACACGTGTATGCTCTCTCACTCTACTGAGAATGGGTATTAAAAATAAACTTTCTGGTGATTGAGGAGGGGTGTGGGAGTTCCTTGGCATGATGTGCCTTTCGTAAATGTAGTTCAGTTTACTGTCAAACACGATTATTCTTTTTCCCCTCTCTAGGACTTGCTGTATTAAAGCATGTGCTAACGCCACGTGTGAAGGCAACCCATGTAGCTATTGACACCATGAAAGACTATCTGGATGCGGTGTATGATGTAACTGTAGCTTATGAAGGTACTGTGGACCACAAAGGGCAAAGAAAAGTGGCACCATCCATGACAGGTGAGTTGATGTACATTAGGCATGCTACAGCTATATACTTTTTAAATATACAGAACCAACTTCTCGCTTACTTTGTGGTGCTCTGAAGATAATCTCCACAATGCTTCAGCCATCTTAATAACTTGGCAGGGCATCTGTTCACCAGTGACTAGGGTTTACCATAGTTACCTGTGGACATTCCTGCCCTCTCCATCCCTGTTCCATGTAGAGAATGTTGGTCAAATTCTGCATGCAAACGCTCTTTGGTGTTAACCTGAACTTGGGGCCACAGACAGCAGGTGCCATTTCCTTCATGTTTCTTCTAGCACTGGGATTTGGCATCATAAATTCTCTCCTGTGCTGCATGTGTTTACATGTGTTCTGATTACTGAAATGCACATGTTTTAAAGGAAAGATGTATACTGATAATGTTTTACTGGCAATTTTCCAGATGGCTTCACATACCCGGTAACCTTACAAACACTTAACCGCGTGTTACGCAAATGGGCTTCACCCACTGTCTACTACAGCACCTTAAGAGAATGGCATGAATAAATTATGCGTGTTCCCTGAGTAATGAAGCTAGAAAATAAGTTTTGGGGTTTCTTCTCTTGGGGAAAACTCGGGGACAGAGAGCTTCAGGGCTTGAGGGGTTTTGGTTATGCTTGGTGATGGATTGATGATTTTGGTTTTTCACACCGGAGGACCAGATGTCCTGTCTTTTCCCTTCTAGTCAATGTGTTATGTGGTCATATTGGTGCCCATCTGTCTGTTGCTAGTTGGCTCATAGTAATACTTTCACGCTACTGATATGAAGCGGGAACAAAAAAGCCACAACAGTTCTGCTAAGCTGTTCACACTTTTGGGCAAGGGATTGGTATTGACTGGGGGACCTGCCAGGGGACTTCATAGATAACTCTCAGCTACTCAGCTGGCCCAGTCTTACTGGAACTTGTTCCTTCTACAAGTGAAAATAACTTGTGGTGTGGATGTTTCCATGTCAGTTCATTAGCAGTTGTAACTTCTTGAGGTGTAAGTTGTGAACTCCTTTCAGGTGCCAGTTGCTTAGAAGTTTTTAAAACTTCTTGATAGGAATGCAGCAGAACTGTTAATACTTGTGTTGTACTGTAAGGTCTTAGGATGGTTTTATTGCTGTTTTGTTCCAAATTGGCATTTCTTATGGATGAAGAAGAAAATTGCTTTATATTTTACAGCATTTTTAAGTTGATAATTTTCTTTTGAACTTGTTTTTACATATTTTATTATTTAAAGTTTTAGTATTTAAAAAAAATACCTCATGCCCTCTTACAGACTCTTGGGAAAATTAGGCAGCCTTCCTCTTGCCCTGTCATAGAATCATGAGGGATTGGAAGGAACCTCGAAAGATCATCTAGTCCAATCCCCCAGTCACCCAACCCGTTTTAATCCAGTGCAGTGGCACAATATCTCCCTCTACAATTGCAACTCTAATGATCCCTTTCCAAAGATTTACTGGATTTTGGGACACGACACGCTTCCTATAGGAGTCACAGGGCTCAGAGATGGTCTGAGGAGCGACAGGCAGAAAAGAATTTGTAGGTGGGGGTGGAGAAATAGGGTAGAGAGGAGCAGGAGGTAAAGGCACATCAAAGGATGCTGTGTTTTCATCAGACAGCGGCTTCAGTCCTTCTAATTTCTTCATCAGTTGATCAAATTGAGAGTTAGTAAAACCACCCTTATCATCAACTCGTGATCCTCCCGACGGTGGAGTTGAAGGAGGTTAATGAGCGTATAAAGCTGCTGCTGCTACTTGATTTCTATAACTCTCTTCATACTTCGATTCTGACGATTCAGCCGAATCAGATTGCACAGACTCTGAAGTGAGGGGCTCCTTAACTCCTCGTCCTGGCTGCGGTTTGGATCGTGCTCGCAATGAATTTACTTTCGGCTTCACTACCGTCACGGTTACAGCTGGCGCAGGGATAGGGGGTGCTCGAGAACTAAACAACATATCTGTGGCTTTGGACCGTGATTCAGCGGAACGTTTAACTTCAGGGGTACAGCAAATGCTAAAGCTGCTTCTACGCTGTCGTCCTCAATCTCTCCGAGCGTTTCCTTAATTAGATGCCAGAGGGCAGCGAAGTCACACGCCTCCGTGTTCCATAAGACGACCTTGTCCCACGGGGATTTTCCTGTTTTTTCCCTTGTGGTCAGCAGTGATATTTGTACCACATCCGTGATTAAATTCCTGTCTCTAGACCACTTTAACAAATGTCTCAGAGATGATTCCTTATACTTAATTCCTCTCTCAGAGAATATATGTTTGAGGAGCTTCCCCTTCTCCTCCCGACCACCGGTCTTACCAAGGCAGGATTCTGATGCGGCTTCTTCGTCTGTGGACAGCTGTCCTTCCTCCACTTCCATGCAGTCCCTGCAGCGCACACTCGCCGGGGCAGCAAGTCTTTCAGTCAGCTTTCTACTTTCTCGTGGCTTCACCTTTTCATTCCAGCCTCCTTTACTGACCTCCTTTTCGCAGGAGGCAAAAAAAAGGTTCCCTGTTCCCGAGTGCCAAATATTACCTTAAATGCCTTTTTCAATAGGGCTTTACCTTTTGGACTCTACACAAATCAGTATGATTTTCAAGTAGAAGCCATTTTATTGTCAAACCCAAGAAATATATACTCTCTTGCTCAACATTGATTGGTTCATTTAAACGCCAAAACAACCCGTGCCGCAATCTCATTGGCCACCAAAGCTGTCCGTGCAGTGTCCACGGCAGTGTTGTTGTTACCTCTTGTTCCTTCTGCCGGTGGTCAGCCTTAGACAAAGACTGCAACTCGTGCTGATCGCCATAATTAAGCCGACTATCAACATTCATTCACATGTTAAAATGTTCCAACTGTCCTTGCTCTTACAACAATGATTCCACAGAACCCAGTGTCTCCACCACATTTATTAAATCTGTAACTCAGCTACAAAGAAGAAGAGGCGAAGCAAATTAAAACGCACAAACTGGAAAACTCCGTCACAATGCCATTACACACATTCTGAGTAAAAATGAGCCGTCTCTTTCTTCAAGCCAGGGTCTTGGGGGCAAGGGATACACACACACTCAGCAGAAAAAGGGCCATCCCTAGAAAATCCCAGCTCCCCATTTTTCCTGAGCAATCTGCCAAAGGTTTACGAGTTACAAGTCCCTTCAGGTTTTACATAGATTGCTCCACCAGCTGAACAAAGCTAATGCCCATCAGGGCACTTAAGCATCCTCATTTTTCTCAACAGCAGAATGACAAACTTCTGTGGTTCAGTGAGTGAAGATGGCAACAGCCACATGACCGGCCACATGATGAACACATAGTGGTGGTGGATGCATGGCCACATCCAGCAGGGACTTCCCTCCTTCTCCTCTGAGGCTTTTCCTCTTTACAGTCAGCTTACTGTTCAGACATCCCCAGGCTTGTAATGCCTCGGATAGCTTTATTTCACTCAACACAGGGAAGAATCCGTATCGGTGGTTCTCACTGCACCCACCGGCCTTGCAGTGCTACAAGTTGAAGGGCAAGTCTCCTAGGACATGGGAACTGTTGTCGTTCTTACACCTGAAAGAGTATTATGTACAATCTGCATCTTTATTATTCTGCTTGAAGGCTTTAACATAACCAGATGGTATTTATCTGGCCGTCGCAGATGAAAGAGTGTGTGGAATAGCAGCATGTGACAATGATAAACACTGAATAAAAACAAAAATAGCAAGTACATGCGGGCTTTGTCTTAAAAAAGTCAGAGGAGTTCCTGAGAATCGTTGACGCTGTCATATATCAATTCCAAAGCAAACACTTTGAAAGCCTGTGTGCATTTCTGAAAACCCCTGCATCGCTTTTATCGGTATTATTTGAGGAGGTCGGGCTGCCCAAACTTCCCTAGGGGAAACCGCACTTTTCCAAATTCTTTGCACTTTTGTTAGGACCCAGCTAGTGAAGCACAGGACAATAGAAATCAGTGGGTTTGGGACAGCTGAGTTGGACTCTGTGGTCTTAGAGGTCTTTTGCAACCTAAATGAGTGTATGACAGGCATGTGTGGTTACCTTGTGTGTTAATACCAGCCCCTCACTGGGGGTGATAACCCTTTTTCAATATCCCTTTGAGCCTCTATGAGTCTGCTCCTCTCTGACTGTAAACTAGGAACTAGTTACTCTCAAGCAGCTCCTACTGAAGGTTGTTATCTGTAAGTTTCCCTTTGGCAATTTGTGACCAGAAAGCAGAGCCATAAGAAAAATTTGTCCACATTAAGAGGATTTTGGAAGTATTTACACTGGAGATTCATAAAATTAACCTGTACCCTGGGCCTTGTGTACATGAGAGGAAGCATACAGCTCCCCAGGCTGCATTCATGTGCAACATCTCAAGGAACTCCTGGTCTTGATGCAGAAGTGTATCTAAACTCCAAGGATAACAAAAACAACTTCTCATTTCTTTGCACTGTCAGGTTTGGCCAAAAATATGTTGCTGCTTTGAGAGCCCATGTTTGTTTTTGCTTTTTTTGTACCTCTTCATGGTACTGTTCTCTGTTTATCAGAACAGACTAGCTGAAGGAGAGGCAAAAACATTAGTACTAGCAGCACTATCACAGTTCCTGATGGATCCTCTTTATGTGATCCTGTTTCCTTGACAAACTGTGTATATTTTCTGGCTTTTTATTTCTTTAAGGGCATACTTTTTTTTTTCCACTTCTGAAACTTAAATGTGCCAAGGAGGACAAAGGTTGGCTCCTTTGCAGTTACCAGTGGCAGAAAACCCTTCAGATGTAACCCACCTGCCTTACGTGATCTAGCTTCTGCTGCTGGCAGCCTATTGATCAAAACTGTTGTGCTTTTGCAGGACACTCCCCGCTAACTTGGCCAACATGCAATATTCACAGATGGTCACAGAGCAGTACAAAGGCCAGAATGCATCAGGTAGCCTAACAGATGAGAGCCACTCAGTGATTGTTTCACTGAACTGTAATGCGTAGGTACTTTGGGTCCCATCAGATGCCACCTTCTTTCAGCAAGACAGCTATGCTGCTCTGCAGTGCTAAAACAATCTTCTAGGAATGATTTTTAAATATTCTTTAGATCTGTGCATCTTCAGTAAGGAATAGAAATGTGACTTTTTAGCATGAATTTGGAGGGTTTGCAGAGTTGTAGTTCTTACCTGCCATCTTCAGGATTTATTTGCTTTTTAAGCTGTCATATGCTTCTCTCTACTCCCTTTCTCCAAACTGAACATTCAGCCATTATAATCTCTTCTTATTTGTAATTCAGGTGCTTTTTTTCTTTAAATGTTGGAGTTGGTTTTTTCTGTGGCCTTCAGTACACTACATCTTCCTTCGGACACAGAACACACTGCATATGGTATTTAAAATGTGGACTCTTAATCCTTTTATATATTTGCAAAGTGACTAACTTCACTCTGTTCTCAGGGTCCTTCTAATGCTTCCCAGCAGGCAAAAGAGGTTGGGATCTTCTGAAAAAGATATAAAAAACCTGCAGGGTCCGCTGTTTGCTCCCTTCTTCAACTCATCGGTCATGACATGTGAATCAAACCAGTGCTAGTGTCAATCCCTGGAGGACCGCAGTGGCTGGGTCTTTCCCATCCTGAAAAATCTTTCCATTTGCTTCCTCTTCTAAGCAGCTTTTGGTCTGTAAAACATTTCCTTTAATCCCATGGCAGCTTAATTTCTTTAATAGTCGTCAGAGGCGTTACAAAAATCCAAATATGTCATGCCCAGTGAATCCCCTTTATCTGCTTGCTCCATGACACTGCTGTAGAAATCAGGCACATTGGTGAGACAGGATTTCCCTTTGCAGAACTCTTGCCAAGTCTTTTTCAACAGACTGTGGTTATCTCTGCACTTAGTGATCTTATTGTAGACCCTGCTGCCTTACCCAGAGATGTAAAACTCTCGGTTTTGTATTTCTCAGCACAATTTGCAAAAGAGAAGCTCTCCATTTTTCTGGCACAATTGTGATGGTAGGTTGCTCGTCTTTGTTTTTAAATTCCACATTGAAGAGCTATGGGATAAATGCTGTCTGGTCTTGGTGACTTCCTGAAATCTCATTTGTTTATTTGGTTTAACACTTTTCTGTCTGTTTACTTATTGATCCAGCTTCTTTGACCGATCTGGTACAAAGAGTGCATTAGTTGAAAGAACATTTCAGCAGGAAAGAGAAATGCAAACAAATATTGGAGCTGCTTTTGCATGGGTATGTACTTCCCTACAAGTACTGTTCACACCTTTTTCACCCAGCTGTCCTGCTGGTTTATTGCTTTAATATATTCAGAAAGGTTCTGTCACCCTCACAGTAAAGAAGTTTCTCCTCATGTTGAGATGGAACTTCCTGTGCTCCAACTTGTACCCAACACCTCTCATCTTACCATAGGGCACCACTGAAAAGAGCCCCTTCTTGATACCAGCCCTTCAGATATTTATAGACATTAATAATATCCCTCTCAGCCTTCTCCAGACTAAACAGTGGCTGTTCTCTCAGCCTTTCCTCATAGGAGACATGTTCAGGTCCCTTAAACATCCTTGTAGCTCTCTGTTGAACTCTCTCCAGTAGATCCATGTCTCTTGAATTGGGGAACGCAGAACTGGACACTGTGCTCCGGGCATGGTCTCACCAGGGCACAGCAGAAGGTAAGGACAACCAACCTTGACCTGCTGGACACAATTTTCTTGAGGCACCCCAGGATACCATTTGCCTTCTTGGCCACAAGGCCACATTTGCTATCCCATGGATAACTTACTGTTTGCTAGGACTCCCAAGTTCTTCTGCTTTCCAGGTCTGGACTGCTTCCCAGCATGGGACTGCTTTTTATTCTTAGGAGAACCCTAATTAGGACAACCCCTAATCTGTACATGCATAATGTTGTTCCTCCCCAGGTGCAGGACTCTACACTTACCCTTGTTGGAACCCCTTAATTGGGTTCCCCTTTGCCCAGCGCTCCATAAACGGCAGCACAGCCTTCTGGCTAATTAGCCACTCCTACCAGTTTTGTTATCATCAGCAGACTTACTGAGGGTACACTCTTTTATCTCCTCATCCAAGCTGTTGATGAAGATGTCAAGCAGGACTGGACTGGGTACCAGCCCCTGAGGAACAGCATTAGCTACCTCAAACTGGGCTCTTCACCACTGATAACAACCCTTTGAGCTCTGTGGTTTAGCCAGTTTACAGATTCACAGAGTGCTAGGGATTGAAAGGAACCTTGAAAGATCATCTAGTTAAATCCCTCCACCACAGGAAGATCACCTAGATCTAATCATGCAGGAACATGTCCAGATGGGTTTTAAATGTGTCCAGAGAAGGAGAGTCCGCAATCTCCTTGGGCAGCCCGTTCCAGTGCTCTGGCACCCTTACTGCCAATATGAGACGTTCCTTCTCGTATTGATGTGGAACCTCCTCTGTTCCAGCTGACACCCATTGCCCCTTGTCCTATCATTGGATGCCACTGAGCAGAGCCTGGCTCCATCCTCCTGACACTTGCCCTTTCCATATGAATAAACATTAATGAGGTCACCCCTCAGTCTCCTTTTTTCCTAATTTTCCTAACTAGAGAGACCCAGCTCTCTCAGCCTTTCCTCGTAAGGGAAACGTCCTTTCTGTTATAGAGAGGATTTTGGAGCTTCTGTGCGCTCATTTTGCCTGGCAATGCTGTTACTTCAAAACATTAATTTTATATCGAAACGTTCACAACGTTAATTGGCTTCTGAGGATCAAACCTAGTAGAGTTTGTTGAAGCCCCAGCAGACCCTCCCCAAACCTTTGTTTGCTGTTAAAATCTCTGGATCTCTTTCCTTTCCCTGTTCATTAATCCTGATTCCGCAGGAAAGTCACCGTGTTGCAGTTCAAGAATCAAAAAAACGCTCAATCCCCTTCCTTGTTCTGAATTGCTCCTGCTGCGGCCGGTCACTAGAAACATCACAAGTGTTCTGCCCTTGGTATCTGTTACTCAGCCAAATAGAAGGTTGTATTAGGAGACACAAAGTCAACCCACACAGAAGTTGGTCTGCGTCACTCCCATGCGTGTTGCTAGCGTTCGCTCATTAACACAAGTCGCACTCGGCTCACGGCCGAGTTGTTTGTTCTGCCAGAGATCGTTTTATCATGCTAATGTGCAATGCGCACTTAGGTCTTCTCTTTTGAAGAGGAAGTTCAGGCTTGCCTGTTCCTGCTGTTAAACAAATTCTGGCAAGTTTAGGGGTCTGAAAAGTCTATCGAGTGTTGGCCTTAAAGGCTGGTATCCCTGAGGTTGAATGTAATTTTCAGATAATAAATTGCTTCAGTCAGATTGTGTTTCTTGGCTTAATTGCATGTGTCTTCTGGGAGGTCAGCTGATGTGAACTTAAGGGTTATGGGACCACCACAAGTCTTTAGAGGCTGTGGCGATAACATCCAGCTGTTTCTTCTCAAAAACAATCCTTTCAATATATTGTTCTTGCCCACTTGTGATCTTTAGTGATTGCAATGACGTTGTGCTTCTAAAAAATTGTATTGATCGCATTAATCTTTAGCATGAATCAGATAACTAAGGACTCATCAGATTCCGTGCCAAGCCTGATTGCCGGCATTGCAGTGTATCTGCAAGTGTCCTAGCTGCCCAGGCTTTGGATAAAATGGCCCTCAACTGATGGGTGGGACTCATGATTCTCATCTGCAGATTGCACAGCCTGTGGTGAGGCTATACTAAGTCTTAGACTGTGAAAGGAATAGTAATGCTGTGGAGAAGAGCACTGGGATTTACAGGTGTGGGAAACAAAGTTTTACATATCAGACTCAGTTTAGACTGGTTGAAGACCACCAGGGTGGGAAGCAGTGAGAATCAGCTTCCTCTGAAACATGGGCATAAAGTCATTTTACCTTCTAAGCAGATTTGTAGAGTTTCTACATTCCAACTTTGGTGGGGGAAAGGATTTCTTTTGAAATACTTACCTTTTGTTCCTGCTTTGTTAGCTAGAGCTTATTGCTGATCATGTACTCTGCCTTTCAGTTACTAAATACCAGCAGTTCTTTAGGCAGCCTAGCCATGTAGCAATAACGCTAGCTCCTCTGACTTACCGTTCTGCTGCGTGACTTACAGTTTTGCTGAGTTTGGAACAGAGATCAGAAATAACATGAGGAGAGAGAGTTGTTTGGTTTTATTCAGAACAGCTTCTGTGCTGTTAAGCGAAGGAAGTGCCATGCCATGCACAGAATCAAGCTTCAGATCTCTTTTAAAGCTGGATCTTTAGCACTGCATGAACATGCTTTTTTATAGAGGTCTAGCACAAAAAAGACACTAGCATCTGGCTTCCAGGCATTTGTTTTCTAGGCACAGTTTTGCATATGAATGTGAATATGCTAACAGGTCGATGCAACTGAAAAAGAGGATTTGTACAGCAGTGAATGCTACTAGCATTTCATGGCGTGGCATGGCATGTCATTTTGAAGTGTTAATAGTATGCCTTTCGGCGCCTGTACAGCGGGTCACCTTCCTGGAGTGGCCTTGAGTGACGTCCTAAGAGAAACGGAACAGGAAAATCCCTTTTTTCCCATTAAAAGCAAGAGAAAAAACGTGCTTTCAGATACACGAGCACTGATTTTAATTAATCAGTGACATTTTTCAGCCTTTTGCACTGGGGCAGGTGGAGTGGTGCTTACTGCTCAGTGCCAGCTCCCAGGCCGTGCAGTTGACAGCGCTGCACATGCAGACAGCGCTGATGCTCTCCAGCAAAAAGGCAGCCCTTTTTGTGATGTACTTTCACTTGAACTCTCAGAGGCAAGGCAGCATGTCCCATCAGGGGGATACTGCCTTTCCATTCCACAATAAACCAGAGGTGTTACAAATGAACAGTATTTACCTTCTTTTGAACTTGTCAAGGTAGGTACACAGGGTCACATAAAGTTAGGGATTGGAAAGGACCTCAAAAGATCATCTGGTCCAAGTGCTGTGCCAAAGTAGGATCACATAGATGATGTCACACAGGAACTCGTCCAAGCAGGATTTGAACATCTGGAGAGAAGAGAACTCCACAGCCTCTCTGGGCAGCCTGTTCCAGTGCTCCAGTTGTTCCGATTTGCTTCTCAAATCATCCCTGCACTTGGCACTGGAGAGTCCACACCTCGAATACCAGGTTCAACTTTTGGGCCCCTCGCTCCAAGAAGGACACTGAAGTGTATCCAAAGAAGGCAGCAAAGCTGGTGACGGGTCTAGAGCTCAAGTCTTTTGAGGAGTGGCAGAGGGAGCTGGGACTGTTGAGCCTGGAGAAAAGGAGGCTGATGGGGAGACCTCTACAGCTACAGGAAATGAGGTTGGAGTGAGGTGGTGGTCAGTCTCTTCTCAAGTAATAAGCAATATAAGGATGAAAGGAAATGGCTTCAGGCTGTGCAAGGGGAGGTTTAGTTTGGAACTATTTTGTCTCTGAAAGGGTTGTCAAGCCCTGGAACAAGCTGCCCAGGGAAGTCTGAGAGTCATGATCCCTGGAGTAAATCCCATGTGTAAATGTGGTGCTGAAGAACATAATTCATTGGTGATCTGGCAGTGCTGGACTATCAATTGGGCCTGATCTTTAAGGTGTCACCCAGCCAAAACAAATCTGTGAATGAATGATGTCTTTGTGGTTAGTAAGAGCACTGAACAGAGACCTGCAGGCAATGTCTATGCATGCTGTCATTCTGGAATTCAAGTACTTGCTATAGCTAGGAGTTGGTTTTACCAGAAACTTCTCAGAGATAGTTTGGCTCGTTACCCCACAGCTAAGAGGTGCACTCAGCCATGTCTTCAGTGAATGGTGTGTGGTCCTTTACACTGTGGAGCTGGTTGCTCTTTGCCTGGCAACTACAAGAAGCTGCACATGGCACCTTACACATTCCTGCGTCAAAACACCCTAAGACTTCACCGATTTCTTTATCTCTTGCCCTTCCCTCCCCCTATGCAAGCACACAAACATTTGTGCCATTTCTTTAAGGCAAATTCTAGTATGTGATCAGGTTGCTTTTAGAGCAGGCTCCTTAAAAATCTGTAATCCATAAAGAAGAAAAACAAATAGAGCGATACCCGCGTTGTCAGACTCTGGTACGTGTGTGTATGTGCAGTGACAATGACTTTCACAGTTATTCCTCAAGATACGATTAACAGTTACACGTCGAAGTCGTCTCTGCGTCTGCACTGCTGTCCGAAAAGTGTCAACAAGCTAAAGGGACCACCCAGTCTACGATGCGTGTTGCCTGTCTGTAATGTAGGAAGGCACTTCTAGTCCCTTTCCAAAATGCAGAGATGTCCACATTTCTAAGGGCTTCTTCCACCCTCAATACTCCTGCTACTGATACATGCAAATTACTACTAGTACACAAATACTGGTGAGTTTTTCATCTGACATGCAGACTTTTCACTGCATGATAGTTGTAGGACATCCCTCAAGGCTACTGCAGTAATGAAGCTTTGTTTGCAATTAATGCTTGCTTGCTACATTTCCAAGGGACAAATGGAGGAAGCAGGGAAGGAGGATTGCAGTGGGGCTGTCTCAAGCTTTGTAAGACAGAAGAAAATTGAAGGGATGCAAAATGGAAAGTAGCCATTGGGGGTTGATGTGTTTTTGTAACTCGATCCTGTTGTTTGCCTCTCCTTCTAGAGTTTCTGTGCAAGGATTGTCCCAGAGTTCATATTTTCATTGATCGGATTGACCTGAAGGACATTCCAGAAGAACAGATGTGTATGAGAAGGTGGCTTCACGAACGATTTGAAATAAAGGATAAGTGAGTAGCAATATGCAGAAGTTTCGGTCCTGCTGCCCTGTTGCATGTGTATTAGATGCACTCAAGACTTGTGTGTTACCAGCAAAGAGGTGGCGTTGGGATTCCTGTAGGTATTTCGTGTAATAACTTTGTAGTTAACCTTTTGCCAAGGAGGTTAGGATTCCTGAGTCTTAGATCTTCCTTAGACTGAAGAACCATAAATCCGTGTTCCAGGCAGGATGTATCTGAATACTCTTCACACTTCATTTATCTTCTTGTAACTGAGTCATGCACGGCCAGGAGTGTAAGATGCCTGCAGCACACAAGCAAGGTGTGATTCCAGTTCTGAAGTCAGCGTTAGAATTAGAGAGGTTCAGGCCTCTATCTAATCTTTTCTGCCAAAGTTGTGTGTGTGTCTTCTATCAAACAGCAATTGGATAAAAACACAAGTCACCCCAGGCCCCCTACTTCTGCTGAGAAAACGCGGTAAAATAGAAGTTTCATCTGCCCATCACTGAATCGTGGCAGATATTGATGATCCTGGCTCTCCCAGCATCTCCAGATTAGGGCACTAGGGGCCGTGTGCAACAGACCCTGGGGGAGCTTGTGCTCTGGAAGGAGTTGTGCCTAAATGTGGCATTTAAGTATTGTTTGAGAGGTGAAGCCCAGGTTAATGGTGCTGAAGCTTTTTGCTTTCTAATTCCTGGAGTACTTTGTGTGAGATTAACACTTTTGTGGTACTTCAGATGTGTTCTGCTTTAAAACTTCTCTGCCAGCCTGATGAGAGTACAAATAACATTAGTTGCTCCTGTGGTCTTTGAATCTCTGTAAATCAAACAAAGACCATCTGTAACACGGAACTGTTTCTGAAGCATCACAGAAGCTAAGGATTACTAAATTCCTTGCTTCTGAGAGGAAGAAAGTCTTCATTTCATTTTGTAAACAAGCTACAAGCTAGGGGACACTGTCTAGTGTCCCCTCGGTAGTCTTCTGATGAAGACCAGCAAAACCCAATGGTCTGTGTCACCTTGTAGACGCCTATTGACTGAAATATTTTTCCTGGGACCCAAACAGTCTCTCAGGTGAATTTAGAGAGACTTACAGAATAATCCCAGTGTTTTCATATCCATTTGTTACTGGTTTTCAAAAACAGGATGAAAGAAATGCACCACTAAGCCAGTGCTGTGCCATGTTACCCTGGCGCATTTAGCTTTCATCATGTTATTTCTGTGAGCCCTCGTTATGTATTCATTTATTTTATGAGAATATTTTTCCCCCTCCCTTGATGTTCAGTGTGTGATGGTGACTGTTTTGCCTTACGGTAACTGCGCAGGGCTCTGTGTCTATCTGCCTAATGTTGAGTGAAAAGGATTGTCTGCAGCTTTTATATTCAGTGCTGAGACTGGTCCCCAAGGAAAGGACTCTTTGATTGCTTAGGAGGGGCAGGCTGAATATTCTGGCACGCAGAGTTAATTTGGATGCCCTGTGTTCTGAAGGTGTGCACTGGAGCTTGTTACAGATGAGCTGTTAAGGTGGTGAGAAATCAATGGCTAAATAGTGTGTGACTGGAGGCAGTTCTCAGATGACAGGAAGTTGCTTAAAACTTACAAAGATGTGTAACTTCGAATGTGTCCTTTTCTCTCTCTGTAGGTTACTAATAGAGTTTTATGATGCCAAGGATTCTAAAAGAAGAAATAAGTTCCCTGGGAAAAGTGTTCATTCCAAATTAAGCCTCAAGAACACTTTGCCATCTTTGCTGTTCTTAGGTGGCCTGACTGCTAGTATGCTCCTGACAGAATCTGGAAGAAAACTTTATGTAAAAACATGGATATATGGGACTCTAATTGGCTGCCTGTGGGTTAGCATTAAACCATAGGCGGATGTTAGTCTCCAGTCAGTGAAATGTGCGGTCTTTTCTTGCACGCTGCACCAGACTCTTTCTCGACTTTCTAGTAAAAGTGTAAATAAAGCCTTATTGACCCAACATTGAAAATAACAGAATTTGTGACTTAAGCCTCTAAGTGGTTGGTCTGGGGAAATAAAAGTAGATTTTCAAATTTGCTACTGATTTTTGCTGGAATAATGAGAGGTAAACTGAGTCATATGATAAATTGCTTTCCCCATGAACAAACATCCATCTCTGTCTACAGATCTGAGGAAGTATGAGCTACACATAAGGGCGTCTTCAGTGGACCTGTGAATGTATTTACAGAGATGAGTTAAGGGTATCTATTTATTCTTCTGAGAATCACATTGAGTTGTCGTTACTCGTCAGTGCATTGCAGCAGCTCAGTTGCATCTGTCCCAGCAACTAAAATAAAAACTATTCTTTTTTCTTTTTTGTTTTAGTTTTAGCAAAGTACTGTGTTCTTGAAGAAAGACTGTGTGAGGTGGCAAGTCATGAGGTGTTAGCCGAAGCAGAATAAAACGTTTTTGAGAACTGCTGTTCATGGGGAAGAAGCTCTGTTTGTCTAGTGCATGATTTCTGATTCTATTGCAGTATTAGCTGATCATTTTACATATGCAAAATGTTAAATTTTACTCAGCGAGCAACTTCCTTTGTGCACCCCATGTTTATGCATAAATGGAACGTACGCAGTGTGAGGAAATGTTAGGTTTTTGTTTCTGGCCTAACCAAAGTGTAGCCTCCCTCGTGTCCACGCTGTCCCTAGCACCTTGAGAGTTTCAGCTGAGCTCACACGTACGTGCCATAAGCAGAAGTTTCCTGTGACCTCACAATTTTCTGGAAGCAAACTCCATCAGTTGGGTCACGCACAGAATTACTGTAACTTCAGGAGCATAAGGGTATGGTAATGAGGAACCTTTAGATGTTCCTGCAAAAGCTGAAGCATGTGCCTTTTCCTACTCATCTCATTTAGCCTGATGTTTCATAACCTGGCAGCCACCTCCATGCTGTGGTAATCACACTAGAATCTCAACTCTTTCTAGATGATGTGGACTGCACTTGGGTTGAAGTTAAAGGGTTCACTTGTACGATTTGCACGCTCGACCAATAGTGAGAGCCATGCACAGCCTGCAGTTCTCATGGCTGGTCTTTCTGTTGGGGAAAAACAACCACTTCTGATATCAAAGGCATGGCCTGACATCAGAGAAACAACAGTGGGGTCAGAAAGAGGATGTATTTTATGTTCTTCCATTAGGGAACTGGGCTTCATGTATCAAAATGAAAAAACTAGACAATACTTTTATATCGCACTGGCTTTAAATGTGCATCTCTTGCTACCTTCAGGATGATTTGTCTTGCATTAGAGTCCTTTGTTTCTTACTTGCTAAGAGTAAGTTAATTACTTACTAAGACTGGTGTCTCTTAAAATTCCAGATTTCACCCTTGCCAGTCAATTATCAACTCTGCTTTTATGGTGGTGTGGTTTTTTTCTTACAGAATTTCATAGGGTAAATAGAGTTCCACCTTACAGTCGCTCAGGACAGCTGTCGGTGTGCAGTTCCGTGTCCTTCCATAATGGATTTTGTCACTGGAGTTATTTACACTGGTGATGGATTCAGGATGTGTCGATGCGTTGTTTTAAAAACAATGACTGGGAACAATATGCAAAACCAGTATTGTTGTCCAGCGGTGAAACCAGTAAACAAGAGCAGTTTGATGTGACAGCCCAGTGTGCTGGCTTGTAGCTCGTCCTTTCCACAGCTGGCCGTTCGCAGTGGCTCTGGCCAGAAGGCAGCGTCCCCGCCTTAGGGACACTTTAATTGGTTTTTTTAAGTCACGGAATGAAATTATACCACGACATGACTGAATTCCTTTGTAACAGCTAAGAGTAACAGTCAGTTCTACATTAAAAAAATAAATGCAGACTGCTTCATTAACTGCTGTGTTGGAGGGCCTGAGTGTGAAATCCCAGATCTCTTGCTGTGTTGAGTACCAGGCATGTGAGTGACGCAGGGCAACAAATGAACAGGTTGTTTACTTTGATCCTTACTCTCTGTGTTAATCTTAATTATTTTTTCTTGCCATTAATTTATAAAGTTTTGACACTGTAATTGGCTGATGTATTTGGCAGTGGGAGTGGCACATGCTATTTCTAAATATGCACTGATATTAACTTGAAATATTTCTTCATTAAAATCAGAAGAGCCAATGCTCGTTCAAGTTTTCTGTCCTGTGTACTTGTTCAGGTTTTTTCTGCGCTTTCATGTCTATCACTTGGTTAACAAGACAGCTGACAAAAAGGCTACGAGCGTAGTTTTAAGTCCCTGATGGAAGGATTTGTGTGAGAAGCAGCCAAAGAAAAGAAAACAACTTTGTCTTTTTTTATGCAGCTAAAAAACGTATTGGAATTGATCTGGACTTGTTCCAACAAAACACCCTGCTGGGCCGCTTGGGCTGCAGTGGCTTTTCACCCATGAATGCCTGCGCTGCTTGTGGCTTGTTCATGGTCACTGATGTGCAGCCCCACCACTCTGGCAGGGCCGACACCAGCAGAGTGCGTGGACAGAGGCAGAGGTGGAAAAGAGGGGTTGCAAACAGAGAGACAAAGCATCTGTCAGTATCAGATGCCACCTAAATTTTGGTGATATGACAAATCTGGGGGGGACCTGTGTGTTTAAAATCTTGTTTTTCCAGCTTTGTCAGTACCCTGATAACAGCGATTTCCCTCCACGTAAGTACTACTTGTTGGTGTACATGAACTGCGTGTAGCCGTGTCAGAGTCGGCAGCAGCACCACCACTGTATGCTCGTTTCATGGTGTTGTTACTGTTACCTTTGTGCAAGTCCTTGGGCTACTAAGGAAGCACTAAAATGATGGAGAGCGCTAGAAGTGCTGGGAGACAGAAAACTGAAGCACCAGCTGACGCAACAGTAAGGAAACGACTGAGCCAGACACGCTGGGGCCTCCTGACTGCTGCAGTTGGTAGGTAACTCCTCTGAAGCAGTTCTGTAGGGTGGTGCTTGGGGTTTCTCCTTCCAGCAGGAAGGAGCACACATAGAAATCCTTATTTAGTGCTTGAAGACTTCAGCATGCATAGAATGTATGTCCTCCCTTTGTATGAGAAGCGGGTCATATCTTAGGTTTGCATAATGAAGCCCTACAGGCTACAAGAATCAGGTTTGGGGTTTTTGTCTTGGTGTTAAAAAAGAAAAAAGGTACCTCTCCCCCACTCACACCTCCCATACTTTTAACAGCAGAAATTTCAGCCATTCCTAGAAAGGCAAGAGAAGACCAGTAAGAAGGTTTGAGGTCTTGGCACTTGCTTTATTAAAAGCCTTTCCTTTCTAAATATGAGAACCACCGTTTGGTCCTAACCTGCAGTTAGTTCTAGGTTGTGGCTCTGATGACGGGGCTCGAAGTGAACACAGTGGGGTTGCTCTTGTCCTTGTCTTTGTGCTCTTGCCTGTCCCATCAGTCTGCAGCTCTGAGGTTCCAGTAGAATGCGTTACACAATTTGCTCCCTGACTTTAAGTTTGAATCTTGGCAAAAGGCAAGTAAAGCAAAACACAACAGAACATGGCCAGTGAAGGAAAAACCCATTTAGTCAGGCATGGCCACATCTGATTGATTACAGGGAAGATTTCTGTGTGGGACTAATTACCCCATCAGCAGGGTACCCCATCTCCTACTTACCCACTTTCAGTCCTAGATCTTGTAGCCCTGCCCTGGCGTGACTGCGCTGTTCTGTTCATAATGAGGAGCCCCTCATCACTTTTCAGACTGATGCGAATCGGGTTTCCTGCATTCTCCTCCTGCACCCAAAGAATTTCTCTGTTTGTGTTGGATCTGATAAACTGCCGACAGACTACTGACACTCACCTCCTTCAAGCTCCCTGAGGACTGGCATTCGGTGGGCAAATGCCAGTGAAGAGGCTGGGGTCTTTTGCTGGTGGGATGAAAGGAGACATTGTGGTTGAGAGAGGGGTTATTAAGTCTATATTGAGCATAGAAGTGGATCTACCACATCTGCTGGAGTGAGCTCTTCTGCGAACAGTTTGCATGGCCATAAGGCACCACCAAGACTAGATGCTACCACGAAAAATTACTTGATCCTGAGTTGCACTGGTAACGTGAAAACCTCATTAGTTAGGCCTGCACAAACTGTCCTACAGCTATTCTGCCTCTTGACTTGTGCGTGAACTCAGACACACCAGAGGGATCTGGAGAAGCAGGCCCATATGAACCTTGTGAGATTCAACAAGGACAAGTTCAAGCCCTACACCTGGATTGGGGGACAGTGTGATGAAAACATCCTTGTAGGGAAGGACTTGGAGATGCTAGTGGCTGGCCATGAGCTGATGATGGATGTTGCAGCAAGAAAACCAACCATATCCTGGGCCAAATCAAATGCAGTGTTACCAGCCTTTCCGTGTTAAGAGTGAGCCTCAGCACATCATGGGTACCAGCAGACCTTGTTACTGCTATGCCTGTTGTGGTCCCGTACTCTGCACTGCAACTGTCCTTCGCCCTTCTCTTGAGACACCCACAAAGGCTGAAATTGCCAAAGCAGTTTTGGATTTCTGGCTGCAGCCAGCCCCTGGCCTTGCTCAGCTCTGCAACTATTTCATCAGGCTGGGACCACAAGGGAAACTGAGCCAGAGAGAACTGAATTTGCACTAGGCCAGGGTGGGAGAGTTACTACTGTCGTGGTCCCCAAAACATACCAAATTCATGAAAGAATACGCAGAGTTCTTCAGGCAGAAACCTGAGCTGGAGCTATTAAGTTTACTTTCCAAATAGTGAGGAACAGTTCCTGGTTAAGGTTTCCACTTAGGTTTTAGCTGGCATTTACATCTTCTGCAGTCTAAGGCTGCACTTCTAGCACACAGAAATGCTAGAGTTCCGCTGCCGTTTGACGACAGGAGAGCAGAAATTGCTAAAGGAACGGTGGCTTCGTTGTCCAGAAAAGGTAATGCAGTGCAAAAAATGGCAAACAATTTTGTGTGGCTGTCATCCTGCCAGCACAGAGTACAGTGTGCGTGGTTTTCTGTGTTTAAACAGTAACAGGAGACTCTGCACACACGTGCTGATACTGTCAGTTGTATTTCTACTCCATGGTGAGATAATGGGAGATTCAAGCAGTTGCAGAACTTAAAATAAGTCCCCTTTTACACGGAATGATTGGGAATGGCAAATGACTGCTGCTGCTCGTTTGTCCTCTCTGCATCCCTTTGGAAATCTAGTTGCCGCTTTTAAAAGTAACAAGTTTAAAACGTGTAAAGTTCTTCCTTGCATTTCAAGAGTGTTCAACAGTAATTTGCTTTGCGAACTCTTGGAGCTTTTTTCTATAGCATTCACCATGATGGTATCAGGAGGAAACGTGATCCTGTCTTTGGAACCAGGGTTCTTCAGTGTACAGTGTGGGAACGTCTTCTAGGTGACCTCAAAATAATAATGTGCAAAGAGAGGCTGAAACAGGATCCTTCAGATCCCTTCCCCATGTGCCATTTTCCAGCTGCCTTGCCAAACTCTGCGTTTGCCTCAGTGTCCTTTCTGTCCTCCACTTCATCCCAGTCTCCATGCACTTTGGCTCCTCCCAGCCCTCTGCCAGGGTTCATTTTGTCTGCTCTGAGGCTGCTTTTCCAAATCATCTCCTAGCCTTGTGTGTCTCTCCTCCTCTGAATGCAGTTCATCTGATATCCGTCATGTAGCCTATAAAAGACAGATTAAACCATAATTTATCACTCTTCTGCTTTCAGCTTGGAGTATCTGGACTTAAAGCTGCTCTGGCCTGAGGAAACTAGGAATTGCAATTGCTAGGGAAGTCCTGCATGTCCGGTGCTTGTAAGCTCACCAGAGGACAAAGCCTGCAAGCTTGAGCTGGCCTCTGGCAAGCATGTGTCAACTATAGCTTGCTTGGTTTGTTTTCTGGAGCCTTATGAATTGGCCAGACTGAGACAGATTTTTCACAGAGATTAGAAAAATGTCCCTCCCGGCAGTTAGGTTACCTTTTTGTCCAGTTTCAAGTCCCTCTTCCAATAAAAACAGCACTGTATCTTGCCAGAGTACCAGGAGGGGCATGTGGGCTTTTGTCTTAAACTGACCGTGACTAGGTTAAGGAACAAAGAATGCTCTCAGAAATGTGGAAGCATTTGGGCTGAGAACATGGAAGGAAGCGCTGTCTTCAACATGCTCCTGGAAAGGGAAGCTTTGTCAGTTGTGCCAGTAAACCCAGAACTGACACAGCAAGATGCATTGGACAGTCCTAACAACAGGTTGCCTTATGAGTCAGATATGCAGCTTGCCTCTTGCCCTCCATCAGTCTCAGACTCTGAGAAAATCTGGACTCAAAGACTGTTCTGGGATCAGTTGCGGTTTGGACCAGATCTGCCTCAGGTTTTGTTTTTCACTGGGTGTCTTCAGTGAATCATTTTATCACAGAATCACAGTTAGAAGCTGGAAGGGACCTCTAGTCTGATAGCTCTGCTAGAGAAGGATCACCTTGACACAAAATAGTGTCAAGACAGGCTTTGAATGCCTCCACAAACTCTGTGCAGCAAGGTGGAACTTGCTGTATTCTAGTTTGTACCCATTACCCCTTGTCCTTCACTGGGCACTATGGAAATGTGTCTGTCCCCATTGTCTTGACTATCATCTTTTAGATACTGATAAGATCACCCCTCTCAGATCCTCCCCTCGTCTCCCAAGAAGAAACTGACTTTCTTGCATAATCTTTCAAAAGTGATGGAGAGTGGCTTTATGGCTGCACGTAGCTTCTTGTGTAATGAAGTTTGGCCGATGAAGCCATACATAATAATATGTCAAGATCGCTCGGCTGTACAAATGTTGCGGTTTGAAAATCACCAGAATTTTCAGATGTGCAGATTTGTGCTTTCATGAAGAACAAAAAGTCATGTTACTCTCAGAGGACCCTTCCCCCCTGTTACCTGTCCTGGGGGAGGTAACACTGTCCCAAGACCTGCCCTAAAGGGTGTAGCTAGGTCAGCCCATAAAAGCAGACCGTGATCTTGCTCCTGCCTCTTTTGCTGAGGGCAAAATTGTCACCAAAGGTAGTATTTCCTCCTTTCTGCCCTTTTTTAAAGGAAAATGATACAAAGGCTTTCACAGAGGTATTGTTTAGGCAGCAAATATACTCAAGAGGTTAAAAAAAAGGGCTGGCATTCAGTAATGCACTTCAAACTCCACTTTCATGACAGTGATCAGTGATTAACTGGACAGTTAATCTCTCTCCTTTTGCCTCTCTCGTCATGGGTCTTAGTGCTTACACCCTCACAAAATGGTTGAGGAGGGAAAGGATTTCCAGTGTCACCTAGCAGTTTGCCAGGACCCCATCTAGTTGGGTGTTAGCATCTCCAGGATTCAGCGTACCGCACTGGTGGCAACACCAGCACTGATCTGCGGAATTTCTTGGTGAGCCCTGCCTGTACGTGGGCAAACAGCTGACAGAACCCTGTCCACCAACCTTGCAGTTGCACCCTGGGTCTTGCTGCAGAGAAAGTTGGAAGCATGGATGGATGTAAGAAAAACAAAAGTGGAGAGAGGTAAGATAATGAAACTCTAGCTGCTGAAGCGGGGGAAGGAGGTTTGGGTATGTTGGAGATCCCAGAGCAGCAGGTAGGAAAGCAGGTTCCTACACCAAGAGTTGGTTTTTGTCTTGGTATGTGTTTGAAAGGCAGCGTTAGGCTGGAAGTGTGTCTTCTTTAGTACTTGTATATAGCCCACCCAAGGAATATTTGAAGAAAAGCCATTTTCTGTCCTTCCATTGGTCTTTCTCTGAAGCCAGAAGGACAGGGTCCCGAGTTAAAGACTCTTTCTGTGCTTCCCCATGTTTCTACCCTGAGATTGGGTTTTTTAAGCTTTGTGTTCTTAGATGTTTCAGCTGCAACAATTTTTATGGTGCTTGTGTCAGGAAGGAAGCTGTATGGTCCATCAGCTTTTCAACCATCAGTTGTTTGATCAGGTGTACAGAGCTAGCTGGGAGAATTGGAATTCCAACTCTCTATCCGTCTGATAGCTATTGTTTCCTCTATCTCCCAACCCCAGAGCTATAAAAGAAAGATGTTGGTTCCCATCTTTGCTTACAAAAGCCAGGATTTTCAAATAGCCTTTTGATCTGACTTTCGCTGACTGTCCAAGCAGCCAGTTCCTGACTTGTACACAATAGACACTGGCTCTCATCAGGCCATTAAACTTCAGGGACTAATTCACAGCTGTTGATTGTATCAGGTAGGGGAACTCCTTCCTGCCAAGCAGGTCTATAATGTCACTGATCCACTTTGGTAACGTTTCACTCTCACTTTCCACATCAATCTGTAGATGCCGCCAGTATTTTTTCCTAATCAATGGACCGCACCACGAAAACCATCCTTCATTTCCACACAACATCAAGTACGTCTCAGGAAAATAAACAGGGTCATGAGAGCAGTGGAAAATGAGAAAGAGCAGCCAGATGAACCCTGCAGCCTCAACAATTGAAAAGCAGCGGGGATGCGAGCAGTCTGCATCTGATTACTCTACAGAAACACAGTCCTGTCATCTTTGCTTTCTGGCCCGTGGCAAAGCAGCAAATTCATCTCTGCTGTAAGTCATTGCAGTTTCACTGTCTGTAGCGCTGACTGCTGCGCCTTCTGTATTTACATGAAGAAACAGCATAAAGAAAATAGAGAGAAAAATTAGGCAGAGTTACAATAACAAGTGAGATACCAAGCAAAGATTAAAGCAAGAAACAAAACTTTACGGCTCAGCATGAGCTCAAACACACAGGAAAACAGCGTTTTAACTCCCCTCTGTGTCTGCACATTGTCCTGTTAGTCTGCCACCAGCTTGCCATCCCACATAGTTCTAACATAATCTACATTCTAAAAACTGAAAATGACAGAAGGATTAAACTTTGCTTTCAAATGGAGCGGACACACTTCACATAGGTTACACAGATTCCAACTAACCCTACTGAGTCTGGGTAAGATACAAGATGAAAGGAGATCCAGATGCATCTCTCTGCTGCTGGATGTTCCACATCTGGGCACTGAGAAGGAGTCATGTTCAGGACTGTTTCACACAGAGCGATGTAGAGGTTATCTATATAATCCTTTTCTCTGGACCCAAATCTCTGTGCCCTGATATCCAAGTTAAGTAGTTTGTATGGTATCGCTGCCTTGAGGTAAAGCCTAAGATAAAAGTGGTTTTTCTTCCAGCCCTTCTGCTTAGGAAGGAATAAAATGCAAAGGGTAACTGGCAGTGTAAAATCCTACATAAAGGACAACGGGAATGGCAATGTTTCAGCAACGGAGTCTAACAACGAAAGGTAATAAATAGTGGGTTTTGTCTTCCCATCTAGGTTTGGGTTTTTTTAAGAGCCAGCATCGTCATACACTCTTCCACACAAAGCTCCAAGTATGGAAGGAGGCAACAATAGACAATGAGAGTAGTTAGTAGTGCCCAGCATGCTGGAGGAGAAGAGGTGGCTGTATAAACAGCACTTCTCTTGGCAGTCCAATCCAGTCATGTCACATACTTGCTTAGGAGTATTCTGCTGTGTGACCCACTTGTACCTCAAACCCAAACACAGTGCAAGCCCTGAAGCAGCGCAAGATATGCCTTTTAAAAGAGTAGGTTGTTTAGAGCACTCCAGTACGAGTCATGTCACAGATTAACAGAATGTTTTAGGTTGGAAGGGACCTTAAAGATCATCTACTTCCAAATCCCCTGTAATGAGACACCTTTCACTAGACCAGGTTGCCCAGAGTCCTATCCAAGCTGGCCTTGAACTGGGAAAGGCATCCATAACTTCCTTGGACAACATGTTCCAGTGCTTCACCACCCTCAGAAAGAGGCATTTCTTTTTAAGATCTAATCTAAGTCTGCCCTCTTTCAGCCTCAAACCACTTAGTCAAAAACCATGACTAAGATATCCCTTTATTACAGAAAACAGCTCCAATTCTTTCTCAGGCACATTGTGAAACCTTCAGGCATGTTCAATTGTTCAACATGAATAGTCCTAACATTTTAACTATGTTTAGTATTTACTTACAACACTATTTGACAGTGGGTTTGAGGTTTGAAGGGACCTCTGGAGGTCATCTGGTCCAACCTGCCTGCTCAAGCAGGGTAACCTAAACCCAGTTTCACAGAAGCATGTATACCTGGATTTTTAATGCTTCCAAGAATGAAGACTCCCTTGCTTCCCTGGGCAACCTGTGCCAGTGCTTAGTCATCTTTATAGTGGAAAAATATTTCCTTTGTTTGGATGTCATCTCCTATGTTTCATATGTACTGATATTTGGATGCTAATATCACCCATAGAAGATTCAAAAAGACAAATTTTATAGGTGGAGATGACGTGGCACCAAAGAAAAATATTGCTAGTCTGGGTCTATCCAGGAGCCCCTGCTCAGTAGCAAGGCAGGTTGTCTCATAATGCCCTGCCTTTCTCTCACATGGTTTCTTTTTCCTTCAGGACTAGTGGTGTCTCTTCCTTTACTTGCCCATTTCATTCACCCTCATCAGGGAGCAGGAGCAAGCTTTGGTCACCACAAGTGAAGAAGTAATGAGGTGTTCAGGCTGTCTGTCCAGCACAGAACTCTTCTCTATAGTGGGGAGCAGCAGATGCACAGGGGCACAACAAAGGCCATGCAAAGGCTGAACTTTAGCTTGACATGTCCTCTTGACCTCCAGCAAACAAGCATTTAGGAACTTGCTGAATTGACAGTTTCCTCCAAACTCCCATCTACCAGGTTTTCCATGAACTCCTGTAACCACTTTATGAATCTATTTGTACGTTTGGCCTCCACAACATCTTTCACAGTGTTGCTATATACTCAGGAGCCAGTTGGGTTTGTTTTTCAACTTGCTGCCTTCGTCACTTTGTTGAGTGGTCTCTAGTCTTTGTATTCCAAGAAACAGTGACTAATCATTCCCTTTTCAGCACCTCCTCACCAATCCCCACTTCCTAATGCATCCAGACCCAACATTTCTCTTTGAGTCACAGAACTTAGTCTGTTCAGTCTTTTCCTCACAGTGCAAAAAAACCTAGCTAGCTATCTTTCCTGTTTTTCTTACATCGCTTTGTAGTCTGATGACTAGAGCCAAGCAGAGGGATAAGGCCCAAAGAAGGGCAGTAAGGTTGGTGAAGGTTCTGGAGAACAAGTCCTGTGAGGAGCAGCGAAGGATACTAGTTAGTCTGAAGAAAAGGAGGCTGAGGTGAGACCTTACTGCTGTCTATAACTACATGAAACGAGGATGTAGAGAGTTGGGGGTTCGTCTCTTCTCACAAGTAGGACAAGAGGACATGAGGACAAGAGGAAATGGCCTTAAGGGGGAAGTTTAGGTTGGACATTGGTAAGCACTTCATTAAAAGAGTCATCGGGTCTTGTAACAGGCTGCCCAGCGAGCAAGTTAAATTGCCAACTCTGGGTGTGTTTAAAATTTGTGTAGGTATGGAACTTAGGGACACGGTTTAGCAGTGGTCTTGGGACAGTCGGGTTAATGGTAGGACTTAGCAGTCTTAAAGGTCTTTTCCAGCTTAAACAATTCTCTGACAGGCACCTCTGGGTGCTGCATCTGTGTGTTAATACCTTCCCTGCAAAGGGGGTAATAGCCCCCTTTCAACATTCCTTTGAGCTTTTAATCTGTTCCAGTGCTGAGCTGCCCTTGTGGGGAAGAGATTTCTCCACACAATCTGTGTAAACCTGTCTTGTTTCAACTTATGACGTTGTCCTTCGTCTTCCCACCATGCATTTCTTCATAGTGAAGAAGCCTAGCTCCAAGTCCTTGACACTCCTCCTGTAGGCACCGGAGGCTGCTGTTAGATGGCTCTGAAGCCATTTTTTCTGTGTCCTGAATAAGCCCAGCTCCCTCAGCTGCTCTTTGTAGGGCATGGGCTCCAGCCCTGACCATCTTGTGAAACTCCACTGTAGTTGTTCCAGTTTACCTATATGTTGCAAGAGGAAAACTGGGAGCAGAACTGGATATTCTCCTCTGACTGTGCTTCTGTTACTACAAGCCCAAATGCTGTTGGCCATCCCTGCTGCCAAAGCTCACTGCTGGCTTAGGCTCAACACACTGCCCACAAGGATCTTCAGCAAAGCTGCTCTGCAGATGGTCAGGCCTTGGCCTGCAACCCTGACAGGGCTTTTTAACAAAATCACAAAATGGTTGAGGTTCATCTGGTCCAATCCCTCTGTTCAAGCAGAGTCACCTACAGCATGTTGCCCAGGGCCATGTCCAGAAGGCTTTTGAATATTTCCAAAGACAGAGATTCCATAACCTCTCTGGGACACCTGTGCCAGTGATGTCCCCTCATGTTCAGCTGAAGCCTTCTGTTTCAGTTTGTGCCCACTGCCTCTTGCCTGTCACTGGTCACCAGTGAAAAAAGCCTGGGCCCATCTCCTTAATTTCTCTCTTCAAGTGTCTATATACGTTGATGAGATCCCCCTGAGCCACCTCTTCTCTAGGCTGAACAGCCCCAGCTGTCTCAGCTTTTCCTCCCAGGACAGACCTCCAGACTTGTGGCCTTTCAGTGGGCTTACTCTAGTATGTCCTCACTTCTCTTGTAATGGGAAGCCCATTGTAACTGGACACAGCACTCCTCTGTGTCTTCACCGGTGCTGAGCAGAGGGAGAGGAACTCCTCCCTTGACTTGCAGGCAACAGTCCTCCTTGTACAGCCCAGTAGCTTGCTTTGCTGCAAGAGCGTATTGCTGAGGTGCACACCTTTGTGTTTATTTTTGGTGAATTTCGTAGTGTTCCTTTTGGCCATTTCTCCAGAGGAAATGGCTGCAAGCTGCACCAGGGGAGCTTTAGGCTGGATGTCAGGGAGATTTTCTTCACCAAAAGGGTTATCAAATATTGGAACAGGCTGCCCAAGACAGTGGTGGAGTCACCAATGCTGGAGGTGTTTAAATGATGTGTGGACCTACTGCTTATGTTTAGCAATGATCTGGCAGTGCTGGGTCAAAGGTTGGACTTGATGATCTTAAAGGTCTCTTCTAGCCAAAGATATTGTGTGATCCTATCATTCTCTATCTGTAAAATGAGGATGCTGATGCTTCCTTGTTCCTCATCTCTATTTGAAACACATGCAGCTACTAAGTTAGGCTGAAAAGTGTTTTGCCTGGTGTCTAGAGAAACAACTGACACCTTTCTGAGCCTCTCTTACTGGCTTCATGCTGTCATTATTAATGAGGATGGAAAAGCAAACATATTTTGAGCATCTGCACACAACTTAAAAAAATCACAAAAAAGAGGCTTGAAGAAAGAACCAAGGCAGTGTCTTTCCACATTTTGCATTCTCTCAACCTTCTGAACTGCTGCCAACTTCAAATCTAAACACGCATACTTCTTGTTTTGCTGTTTTTACCAGTAGATAATCACAGCTCCCTGTTCCACAACTTACTGTCCGAAATTCTGAGCAGTACTTCTGCCTATTATGGTCAGTTCTGAGGAACTTTAACTACTTTCAATTCTTGTGTGTGTCCCAGATAACCTCTGTTTAGTAGTTAAAAGTTCATTAAACATAAGCAAAACAGATATGAAAATGCCAATAAAAACATGTCTGAAAAGACAGATTAATAAAATGGCAGTGCCAACAGAAACAAGTTTCCTCACCCCAAAAAAATTAAGCATATCTAATGAACATATTACAAATTTTGTGTACATTTGATGAAACAGATTTTCTACACAGCAATTGCCTTAAGGACAGGCCATTTTAAAATGTAAATGATACTCTGAGGCAGCACTCAGTGCAGAAACTTTCTGCAAATATCCAGATGTATTTCTGTCATGACCTAGACCTCAAATTTTTCTATGGCTTTCAGCACTAGAAATAGGTGTAAACCAGAATGTAAAATTTAAGTGAAATGGAAAAGGCATATTTGAATTGCACTTTTCCACAATTAGGAAGGCAACAGTTCCCTTGCATTTTCCTTCTTTGGCTGTGAAGGACAACAGCTGGTTAGTATTTCCAAAATGTTTCTGTACTATTCCACAACATCAGTTAACTCAACAAATGGATGCTGCTTCTCCCATTTGCTTAATCCAAATTTCAGTTGAAAAACACATGACTTGAAAACATCCTTTTAGAGGTTACTCCGGGTTTTTGTTTTGTTTTCTGCATTAAAAGGATTTTTTAATCATCCCTTCTCTCAGCTTGAACTTTGCTGATGAGAAGGTCCTCTACTTTGTGGCTGGTTGAGCTAAAAACAGTGCTTTTTTGGCTAGCAGAGGAACAGGGAGGATGAAGAGGGCACCAGAATCTTAGCTTAAGACAGAGATTTCATCTCTGACAACTGTTTTCATACTAGAAAACATCTAAAAAAGAACACTTGGAATAACTAATTGCAACCAGAAATCTTGGCCCAGTCACAGCAATAAAATATATTTTCCTATGTTTTTAAACCTAACCCTAAAATACAAAACAGTAATCAGTAAGCTTCGTGCTCTGTAGCACTGCTGGAAGGAGCTGGAGAACCTGACAGCGAGGGCTGGCAAGCAGGCAGCAAGGCCTCTGTGCCAGCAGGCACGTTCGCAGGCTGGTTTTTTGTAGAAACACACTCACTGGAACCTGAAATAATTGTTCAGAGCATGAAGCAGGGCAGGTCTGGTAGCGACAGTGGCTCAGGAGCCATCACCTCTGCTAGGGCGCTGTCTGGCAGGAAGAGGATGCAGATAACGAGCAGTAGGACTGCCTGTGGTGAGGGGAGCACAGTTTGATTTGCCAGATGCAGCAAATATCCCCATTCCTATCCATCTACGGCATTGTTTGCGGGGCGTTCTAATGACAACCTGCTGGCCAGTCAGAGATACAAACGGAGCATCTGTCTTTGTTCATGTTACGCTCTGGGACCCAGACAAACATAAAGTTCTTGCTCAGAACTGAAAAAACACCAGAATGTTTTCATTAACCCATGATATGGTGCCAAGGACCACTGACTAAATTAATAGTTTATATGAACATGTTTTGGTGAGAAAAATACCTGGACTTACATTAATTGGTCCTTGTTTATGTTGAGGAAATGTTATTTAATAGGAACTTCAAGCTGCTGTTCTCACATGAACCACAGCAGCAGAAGAGTTCCAGGCAATGTGAAGTGGCAAGCAGAAGAGAAACAAGTTCATGCAAGTACATACCATGTACTACATAAGGGCAGAAGTGAGGTCTGGTTATGTGGTCACCTTGATAACTTCAAGCCTTTCTAGCTTGGTTTTGAGCCAACCTAGTGGTTTTCTCTTATTAAATACTTTCGGTGATTTGTAGTCCTGTTTGTGTGATGTTTCCTCCTATTTTAGTCTTCACAGAATCAGTGAAATGCTAGTTTAGGGATGCTTTGTCTCTGAAGCACATGAGGCTTAGTCAGCCTGTTCTGCATAAACATCAGAAAATACATAGACCACTGATTTACCAAAGGTAGTGCAGTACCTCAGTTGCCCGTTCCTTCCCGTCCTGAGACATTCAAGACGCAAAATACGTTTGTTATGTTTTCCCTATGCTTGAACAATCATCTTAAAAATGCAATTCTGCTAAGTCCATAGAGTAATAACTAAGGATTCTTTGACTGTCTGTGCTTTGCCTCCACAACAGATGATTAAGGTATAGAAGCTGGTGAGGTAAGCAGTCAGATGCCACCAGGTTTTCTTCCTCTCATTTCTGAAGGACAGTCAGACAGATGTGTAATGTGGGACTGAAGTAAAAGGGCTTGCTCCAAATTTGGTAGAGACCCAGTCCTATTTGGTTTTTTAGGGTTTGAAATATATAGAAATAGGGTAGATCTACCCTTGGTTTAAAACAAGGTCTGTGACAACTTAAACAACCACAGTTTGTTGGGATAATGGCCAAGCCAGCATTTCCAGTGCCACTTGTAAATCTGATGTGCTTCATGTACTAATTAAAGAACATTGTTTGGGCTCCAGTGTCCCAAGCTGTTGGCCCTAACAGTCACTCAGCTCTGCCTGGCTGGGCAAGCTGTACCAAAAGGATATTTGACTTGAATTCACCATTCAAAATATGTCTTCCTTCTTCTTGTACCTGGTCTCCCTGACACTTTCTCACACCATGACCAAAGGACCTGAACACTCACAGGTGAATCAGACTTAGTAAAGAATTTACTTCTATCTGACAGTTTTATAAGCTCTTGTTCAAGGAATACATGTCAACACCAATTTGAGCTTCTCTGAAGCAGGTGAAAGATCTTCTTTCTTGCCATGGTGTCTGTTCTGAAGTCTGGGGAAAAAACTGCAGTCCATGAACAGAGCTGAAACAAGCACATCAGTATCTGCCTGAACACTCCACCGAGCCCCTATTTTTACACACTGTTATAGCTAAGATGGCTAAATTACAAGGTCACATATTTTGCTGAAAGCCATATACGTGAGTCAAGGCCATATCTGATTAAAACTCTGCCCTTCCTGGCTCCCAGTCCTTTGCTCTGCTCATTAGTAAACACAATGTAATGAAATGTTGGAATATCCCCAGAAGAGAGGCTTGCTAAGACCACTTCCTCTGTAGTTCACTAACACAGACCTCAATTCCTGACTTGGGCAGTTTTCCAGCTGAACTACATGATGCAAAATAACATTTTAAGTTAAATTTCAAGTGAGATAATGACAAGCTACAGAACTTCAGCATAGGTCTAAATTTAAACAGAACAGCAAGACCAATCTGAGAGAGTATTCAAATGAGTAAACAGAAGAAAGGTTACACAAATACGTAGCTGACATTGTTAACTCTTTCTATTATCTGCCTTGACACGAGTTCTTTGATGTATTCAGTAACTTATGACCTATCATTCATTGTATTTTTGACAATTTTCAGGAACAGCCCTTTCCCTAACTCCCTAGCCCAGAATAACTGTAAAATTAACCAGCTGTGCCAACAGATGATAAATCAGAGAATGGTTTGGTTTGAAGAGACCTTTACAGAATTCATCTGGTTCAACCTCTCTGCAGTGAGCAGGGACATCTGCAGCTGAATCAGGTTGCTCAGAGCCTCATCCAGCCTGACCTTGGATGTCCTAAGGGATGGAGCTTCCAGCACCATTCTGGGCAACCAGTTCCAGTGATCTACCATCTTCATCGTAAAAATCTTCCTTCTAATCTCCTTTATTTTCATTTAAAACCATTACAGTTATCATTGGTAACTCCAGATACTTTAAGATTGAGTTACAACTCTTCTATTTCATAACAGTTTAAGAAAGGATTCATTTTATAAACTCATAGGGTGTTGGAATGAAAGACGTGATAGTTCCTGTGTAACCTCATAAATTCTCTTGCTAGTCAGCCTCAAGTCTACGAGCTCTAATAAAATTCTCATGAGAACAGAGTATCCGTCCATAAAAACTCCTGAACCCAACCATGGGAATCAGTTGGTTTAAAAGGGTTCAGAGGTTCAAGCCTGTGGTTTATTTATTAGAATTTTCTCAGTAAATATATAATAGCATAACAAATAACTACCACTGTTCTGTGCTAGTAACATCTGTCTGCCATAAAACACATGAACAGAAAATTTCAAAAATAAGGAGGATGAAGAACTTTCATCCACCTTGTGTGAGTGCACAAAATGTTTTCCCAAAAAGAGGCTGCAGTCATTAACAAGAGTGAGTATTTGCTTCCTTGATTTTCCCCTCAAAAAACCACCGTCATCAGAGGCACCAGTTGTGCCTCCTCCCTCTGTAAAGCCTCTGAACCCCAGAAATCCGGAAAAAGTAAAATGGCGTTTTCTAATGGCAGTAGGAACACGACAGACAGCAGTAACGCCTGTGAGGCAATAGTGTACCGCCGAACCACTCAGCCAGCCTCGCACCGAGTTTGACGCGGACTTGGTGTCAGACTGTTCCAACACAGGGTGCACATCATCATTTCCACCACAGCAAGCTACTGCTGCAGCTTGACAGTTACCGGAATTTTCAGATGTACAGATTCGTGCTTTTATGAGTAAAAAGGTGGGTTTCGCTTTCAGAAGACCCCAACCCAGCAACCTGTGCAAGGGGAGGAGGCGGCTAGGAGATAAAGGGCTGACCGTGCTAACCCACCTTGCTCTGTTCTGGCCGGGGCCTTCCTCTCGGCGGGGGCCTTCGGCTCCGGCGCCCCCCTCCCCTTTCCAGCGCTGGGCAGAAGAAGGGAGACGGGACAGAAGGGACGTGGCCCCGTAGGCCTCCCATAGGCAGCAGGGGGTGGCGGCCCCGCTTCCCTGGGCCCCTGTTCTGCCTCGGGCGGGCAGCGGGGAAGACACCTTGTGGCAGCTTGCCGCGGCTCGCGTGCCTCGGCCCGGCCCAGCACCGGCTCCGACCTGGGCCCAGTGTGGGCTGGCACTGTGGACCAGAGCGAGCAAGGACTTAGTGCTGACTTTTGCCCCCACGGAGCAGCATCCAACCACCTATGGTGAGCCAAAGGATTCTCCCCTTTTCCCTTGTAGCCTTCGATCAGGAGGAGGAGGGAGACAGTATGAGATGCACTCAGGCCACCACAAGTCCCTTTCCTTCGAGCAGTGTCAGCTGCATGGCTGCAGGCATCTGCCTGACTGTGGCCCTGTAGCTTGTGTGCCTCCCGAGAATGGCTCTCCCTTGCGATGGACCCGCCAGGGACACACTGCTCCCACCCTATTGTCAGATGACATAGATTATCTTCACAGATGACATTGTGTGTATGTGTGTGTGGATCAAAAACACCAGATGGCCTGGTCAGCGTTTGCCCAAACTGATCATGTTGCACAAGAGGATCCCACCAGCCAGATTCAGGCCTTACAGGGGAATTGCCACAAAACTCGTCACTAAGCAGGAGTCAGACTGAAACGGAGTACCAAAGACACGTGAACACTGTTAAGAGGAGGGAGAGACCCTGGAGGGGAAACAGCTTTCTCAAGCACATGTGGTTCAACCAATGACTTGAAGGGAGTTGTATGGGTATGTTGTCACGATACGGTTGGGATGCAGATTTGTGGAAAGTTCAATTACATCACTGAATGTACTGGCTACGCAAATGCGCTTGAGAAATACACTTCAATANGTTAGGTTTTCCACCAGCGGGGTCCTAGCTTCTCTTGGTGTCTTCTGTGTCTGCATCGTCTTCTTGGTGTCCAGGCTGCAGCTCTGGGTGCGGTGGGGTAGACCTGCGAGGGTGGTGGGTGAGATCTTCTTCTGTTGGCAGTTTGGGGGCTACTGCTATACCCAAAAGTATCAAAAGTCCAAAAAAGTCCAGGTGCAGGGGGCTTGGTCTCTGCAAAGAGCCTGTGTGATCCCTACCTCCAGGTGAGTCAAGGAGGGGAGGTGTGGTTTTCAGTTTGTGCCTAGGAGTTCCAATTTACAGGAAGATGAATATAAGCCACCAGTGTGCCCAGGTGGCCAGGAAGGCCAATGGCATCCTGGCTTGTATTAGAAATAATGAGGCAAGCAGGAGTAGGGAGTTTATTGTCCCACTGTATTCAGCAGTGGTGAGGCCACATCTTGAGCATTGTGACCAGTTTTGGGCACCTCAATACAAGAGAGATGTGGAGGTGCTGGAGCATGTGCAGAGGAGGGCAACAAAGCTGTTGAAGGGATTGAAAGAGCTGAGGCTCTTTAGTTTGAAGAGACCTAATCACTCTCTACAACTACCTGAAAGGATGTTGTGGAGAGGTTGGTGCTGGTCTCTTCTCGCAAGCAATTAGTGACAGAACAAGAGGGAATGTGTTGAGGTTACAACAGGGTAGGTTTGGTCTTGATATTTGGAAAAAGTTTTTCACATAAAGGGTGGTCAGGCACTGGAATGGGCTTCTCAGGGAGGTGGTTGAGTCACCATCCCTGGATGTGTTTAAAGATCGTTTGGATGAGGTGTTTAGGGACATGGTTTAGGGGTCAACTTGTAGGGTAGATGGTTAGACTCGATGATCCCCAGAGTCTTTTCCAACCAGAGTAATTTGGTGATTTGTGATTCTTTCAGGTATTGTATTTTTATATTTATATTTAGGTATGTTTTGGATGCCCCCAACCTGGAAGTGTTCAAGACCAGGCTGGATCAGCATCTGGGCAACCTTGTCTAGTGCGAAGTGCCCCTAGTCATGGCAGAAGTTTTGGAACCAGATGATCTCTGAGGTTCCTTCCAACATCAATCATTCTGTGAATCTATGATTTACTGCCAAGAAAAGTGAAGATAGCTTTTTTCTATTTTTTTCAAATGAGATCTCTGCTGTTATTTATGTGAGATCCCTGAGATGCCACTATCACTGAACTGTGTTCCTCCAGGCTGGCTTGGCATCACACTGCCTGATGACAACCACCAGGAGATACACCCACTAGGGGCTCATTTAGCACATGGTAGAAGGTTTCTGGCTTGTCTGCACTGGAGAAACAGTGAAAAACCACTGAGCAGAGGCCAAAGATCTGGCTCCATAATCAACTAAGCATGGAACTGCCTAATATACCCTCATGTATTTAAGTATGGGATGGGTTTTGGAAAGAAAAGCAACATCTGAAGTGTTAAAAACATTACTCCTGATAGGTCTAAAAGCTGGGTTGGGAATCATTACTGTAGCCTGCTGAGTAGAGGGTGGTGCTTCTTACTGGATGTCTCAATGTTAATGAGCTCCGAAGAAGAAACAAAGTCAGAATCTCACTGGGTAAGCACTAGAATAAGAACATTGCTTTGAGGACCCAAGCGTGTTCACCACTTTTTCTCAGTAGACTTGTATAAGCAATACTCCTGATGTTAATGTGGTTGGCTAAAGGCAGAAGGAATACTCATACAAATAAGGGCTGTGATTCATGCCTAGGAATCTGTCTAATCTGGCACTCTTTCTTCGTCAGCTGCACTAGATGTTTTCCACCAGAAAACTCAACATATCCAAAATACACCAATATCTTGGCATCAAAAACCAAAGCTGTTTCACTGCTTGCTCTTAACACTGGCTTTGATGATGCCTGGTGGGCAGAAACCGTTTAACATACAAATCACTGCAGATGACAATTACTTGCATTCTTGCATTTTGATCTCATTATTCTCTCCAATATCAAATGTAGCTGGAATTTATTTTTGCTAGAGTCCTCATACTAAAATTGTAGCCATTGTCAGCTCCCAGGGCCCACAAGTAGGTTTCACATCTCAGTGTTTCACAACTTCCAGAAATATCAGTTTGTTGGATTCAGCATGTGGGAAGATTCCTGAGATACCACTGCTCAACCATAATTTCATTGAGTTTACCCAGAATTTCAGTAGGGTCCGCACCGTAGTACAGCTTCAGCTTATCTCACATTTTCTTGTTGATATCTGCAGAAGGTTTCCCTGGCCTCCCACACAGTTACGCAGTTCCAGCTCTTCCTTTGTGTCCCAATGTTTTTGGACTAAAACATAACTGACTTCGTCCTTATTCAACTACAGATTATTAAACGTGAAGACTTTGAATCTGCATTTTCAAAACTGTATTTTGTTCCTCTTCCTTTTCCATAATCCAACCTGATGAACAATCTTTTGCACAAAAATATTCAAGAACTGCAGCTGTCTGAGGGTGCTCAGCTGCTCCTTTTTCCCCCACTCTGGACCTTTTCTTCTGACTGATATTTCAGAGGCAGTCTTCAATTCTGCAAATCCCTTCTGGTATCATTACGTTCTGGGACAGCAATTATCATTAAATCTTACTTGAAGCTTACAACTAGGAGTAGTCTCTAGTGTTAGTACAGGAAGACAAAAATACTCCACAAACAGCTTGCAGCAGGAGACAGGTCTTTTCTGTGATGCATCCTGCCAACACACTCTTTAACAACAGGTAGCCCGAGCAAAAATATTCAAAGGGAGAGAGATAGGCTGCATTGCGCAAGTCCATCAGAGGCTTTGTGTTTTGTACAGGCCACTAGCAAAGTGAGGCATGAGTCCAGCCTGTCTCTGCAGTGTGAGTGTAGGCGGGCCTAACAAAAGGTCACATATGATCCATGTAGTTGGAACTTTCTGGGGACTGGGTTGTGCAGTTTTAAGAAGCTTAACAATTTTAGCCCTTTTTCTCGTCAGGTCATATTTTCATGAATATGGAAAAATATATCCCTGAAACTAAAGTTTTTTACTTGCCAAATCTGAAAGCTGTTTTGCCAAACCATAAAGATGCTAGAGGCTGTTCTATGAAATGATCTTGTTTATGATGAACAAACAAAACTTTCATCTCACCTAAAATCATCCTCATCATTGGCTCAATTGCTGTAAATGGAACTTTCCAAAAACAAAGCAGTCAAGTCATCATACAAAACAAAACAACCATAACAAGCTAAAATAAAACAGCTGGAAGCAGACATACAACAGGGAAAAAAATCAGCTCAGGTTGGCACTTGCACACAACTGAAAACCAGAATAGAAAGCATTTAGCAGCATTAGCTCTGGGTTTGCTGACAGCTTTGTAACACTTCACTGTTAGGATTGGGGGATTTGATTTACCACACTACCACCAAACTCACTTAATAAATTCTCCTTCCGTTAAAAACCTCCCACAGGAGACCACCTGTGCTGTAAAACAGAGCAACCATTTTACATCAGACAACAGTTAAAGAAACAACAGGAGAAAACAATACCAAGTACTATTTGTAACTGAAAATAGAAGGGATCTTAACAATTATGTGAATTCAAATTTAGGCCAGGCTCAAGGGTAATCCAGCCTGCTTAAGTGAGGAGTATCAAGTCATCATTATCCCTGAGGTGCCAAAAATGCTGTACTTGTTCCACTTTGGAGCCCTCTCAAATGGAATCACATGATTTTACTCTGATTAATCCACTGTTTATTTTACTGTGCTTTTCAGAGCCACAAGTCTCAAAATACTTCATAACGAACTTGAAGGTGTTGGATTTCAGCTTATGAATCTGCTTTTGGTTTGCATTTTGGAGCCGTTCTGCCCTCAAGTGTCCTGTCTTTGTCTTCCAGAGTTGCTGTAGCTTCAGTATTTCATCCCACAGACACTGGTGAGATAAGGAGAGCAGTTTTGTTTTCTACCAGGCAGACAGATTCAGACAACTCACATGGATTTGGTTTGTGTCACAGCAGTTAAATGCTAACAGAAACAAACAGATGCAACATTTGGAGTGGAAATTAAATAAGTTCACCCTAACAAGTATAATGATTCGCTTTCCACCAAGCGGAAAACTCCCACACCTTTAAGGAAAGAAATCTAAAGGAAACACAAGATTTTGGCAGGGATTTTCTAATGACCCTTAAGAAGGCAGGCATCCAAGTCTCACATGGCATTGTAGGTTCCTCCCTGTGACCTGTGTTTATGCTTAGCCTGTTCCTGGGAACAAGAGAAACATGGGGAGTGTCACAGGCAGGCACCCTCAAATCCTGGCTGTTTTTGACTGCTCTGGTCAAGAACAGATCACTTGAAAGACAGCTAAAGAAATTCTGGAGACTGACAAAAGATGGACAAGAACTTATAGCAGAACAGTTCCAGCAAACAGGACTAGCAGACAAGTCAAAGTGTTAACCACTTCAAGCAGTTTAATAAATATGATACATGTGTAACGTCTAAGTCTTGGGGTTTCTGTCTGTTGGTTTCCCCCCAACAAATAGATAACATCAGTGTTCAGTCCATGTGTCTGCCTGACTTCATGCCCTCAAAGTTTGAAAGATGCTGGCAAGGGGGCAAGGGACCATCCTAGGTGAGAGGCAGAGGAGTGCCTGGCACCTGTCACTGAGTCACATGGTGTCTCTGGGGTGGTGCAGGCAGAAGACCTTTACCTGTTCAGGTCTCCTTGCCACATGTGTCTTTTGAGGACAAGGGGCTCTGCACACACAGCTCTTTTAATTCATGAGTTCTTCAATCCTCAGTATGGCAGAACAGGGTTTTTTAGGCTGAAAAAGCTATTTTGGTGGTGTTAGGGCTGGAGAAAGCATTGGGGAGACCTCAATGCAGCCTTTCAGTGCTTAAAGGGTACCTATTAGAAAGAGGGGACAATCTCTTTTTCAGGGCCTGTTGTGACAGCACAAGCAGTGATGGTTTTAAACTGCAAGAGGGGAGATGTAGACTGGATATGAGAAGGCACTTTTGACAATGAGGCTGGTGAATCACTAGCACAGGTTGTCCAGAGGTGGCAAATGCCCCACTCCTGGAGACATTCAGTTGAGGCTGCACAAGGCTCTGGACAACCTGCTCTAGTAGAAGCTGCCTGTGCGCACTGCAGAGGAGTTGGTCTAGATGGCATTTGGAAGTCCCTTCCAATCTAAAACATTCTCGATTCTAAAACACGCTTCGGATTCTCCTGGTGCCTGCCCAGTCGGGTGTCTCAAGAGGCAGCATATGCCATCCCCGAGGCTGGGCCCTGTGCCGACGAAGGCGGGTCGCGGTGCTGGTGCCCTGCCGGCAGCTCTGATTGTCTCCCCGCTCGGGTCCCAGCCGGGGGCCGCGAAGCGCCGCGGCACAGCGCAAGGAGCCGCGCATGGCCGGTGCGGCGAAGCTCAGCCACCAAGGCGGCCGGCAGCCCCTCCCCCGGGCCCGAGCGCAGGCCTGCTGAGGGGCAGGGCTGACGGGAAGCGAAGAGGCGGCTCTGGTCCGCTCCGCAGGACCGCGGCGTCTTACGGAGCGGCCGGGACGGGAGGCGGGGCCGCGAGACGTCGAAGAGCGGCGGGGCGGGCGCAGCGGTAGTAGGTACGGCGGGGCCGGGTGGGGCTGAGCTGTGCTGCGGTAGACAGTGAGCAGGCGACGAGCGGTGGGAAGGCTGCATCTGCCCTCGCCCTCTCCTCGCCCCGCTCCTCTGCAGTCAGAGACCTGTGCGGGGGCTCCGCCACTGACCGCGGTAAGAGGGCGGTGGTAGGGGGAGCGGGCCCGGGGCCTGCGGAGTCGGGCAAGAGGTGGAGGTGCCCAGGAGAGCAACCTCCGCTCGGCCTTGCCCCGCTTGTCCGTGCCCCGGCGGCCGTGTGAACCAATGGGCGGGGTTTGAGCCTGGCCCTGGCCTCTGCACTGATTGGTACAGGAAGGACATTGAAGCGCTCGAGTGGATCCAGAGAAGGGCAAGAAAGTTGTCTGGAGAACAAGCTTTATGAGGAGCCATTGAACTGGAGCTGGATGGTCTGAAGGAAAGGATGCTGAGTGGACAGCTTATTGCTGCCTACAGCTATCTGAAAGGAGGTTGTAGAAAGATAAAGGTTGGACTCTTCTCACAAGTAACAAGTGATAGGACAAAAGGAAATGGCCTGAAGTTGTGCCAGGGGAAGTTTAGTTTAGACAGTAGGAAAAACTTCTTTACTGAAATGGCCTCAAGTTGCATCAGGGGAGGTTTAGATTGGATATTAGAAAGAAATTTGTTACTGAGAGGGTGGTTAGATACTGGAATGGATTGCCCATGGAGGTGGTGGTGTTACCATCCCTGGAGGTGTTTAAGGAACGAGTGGACGTGGCACTTAGGGATATGGTCTAGCGGTTAGATACTGGGAGAAAAGGTTGGACTTGATGACCCTGGAGGTCCTTTCCAGCCATGATGATTCTGTGATTCTGTGAAAGGCTCATGAAGCCTCAGAATTGGCTGTCCAGGGAAGGGGTTGAATCAACATCCCAGGTTGTGTATAAAAGTCATGTAGATCTGGACCTCAGGGACATGGTTTAGCAGCGGCCTTGGTACAGCTGGGTTGGTGGTTGAGCTTGATGACCCTAAAGGTCTTTTTCCAACAGAAATGATTCTGTAATTTTAAGTATACACTGAATTTGGGAGAAGGAGTGGAAAAGTACATCCCATTAGCTGCTGGGGCTGTGGATCTGCAAACCACTGCCACACAAGCTCTTTTTAGGACAAGAAGTAAGGTTTCAAGTTGCACCAAGGGAGGTTTAGCTAGCATATTAGGAAGAACTTCTTATAGGAGGGGTTGTCTGGCATTGGAATGGATTGCCCAGGGCAGTGATGGACTCTTCATCCCTGGAGGTATTTAAGAGTCCGCTAGACATAGTACTAGGAATATAGTTTAGTCAGGGCTTGTCAGGTTTGGGTTAATGGTTGGACTCAAATATATTTGAGGTCTTTTCCAATCTAGGTGATTCTAGCACAAAGCACAGCCAGGGAAGTAGGGATTGGTATTATAACAATAATGCAATGCTTTTTGTAATACAGAAGCTTAACATTTCACAATGCATCAAGATCTAAAGATGAAATAAAATGGATATAGGCAGAGCTAGTATAGGGCTTCCGTGTCTGTAGCTTCCCAAATATGGCTGAGGCTTCTGTTTGGAAACTTGGGGTAAACTCCCTTTTTTGCCTGGTGGTGCAGGGCCTGTGATGTGCCTCTTGAAGTGCACCCAGGACAGCCTGGTTGAAAAGGGACTAAGCTGTGTGCTTAAGAAGACAGGGAGCTATCTGTAGCAAATGCCCAGATCAGCCATATGCATAAATACAACAAAACTGATGCTTTTTTTGGTGGTGTCAAGTATTCTGCTTGAATCTGTATATTTTTGACTGGGGAAAGTGTATGTCGCTTACATCCCCAAAGTACCAGTTGCCCTTAATGGAAATACAGGATGTCTGGGTACTGAAGTGTGAGGAAGGGCAGCAGCTAGTGAAAAGGTGATGCAACAGCAAATTGTGTGTATTCTTCCCCTTTGGATTGTTTTGACATAGTAGTCGAACATGACTTAGGAGAGTGTAGTGCTATTGAGAACACTTGAACTAATGATTAAATAGTTAAGTAGTGATTTATTATTTTTTTACCAGGAGATAGGAACTTGCTTGTCTTCAGTTGAAAAGTATTGGAACTTTCTCCAAAGTTGACACCATGACTATTGACTGGATTGGTTTTGCATATGCTGCAATGCTGGCCATTGGAGGTGTTGTAGGATACACTCGTAAAGGCAAGTACTGGGACTGCCTGATTTGGAAGTAAAGCATTTGAGTTTCCTCTGTACTTTGTTAAAAAAAAAAAAAAAAAAAGTTGATGTGAGACACAAATACTTTGTACTTTGCTGTGATGAACACAACTGCATCTTAAACCCATCCTGCACTATCTGGATCTCAATGAGATCTGTGTCCCATGAGATTTGGGTCCATTTAAGCAGTCACTTTTTTCTGTTAATCTAACTGATGGGTATGTTTTCAGGGCAGAAAGGGACTGTGATGTTGTCTTTAACCTTCAGTGTATTTTGGTCCTTCTTGTTTCCATTAATTATTTCTGTGTTCTCAGTGTCATCTAGTAATAGGATAAGTGGCAATGGGTGTGAGCTGGAACACAGGAGGTTCGACATCAATATGAGAAGGAATGTCTTCACAGTGAGGGTGACAGAACACTGGAATGGGCTGCCCAGGGGTGTTGTGAAGTCTCCTTCTCTGGAGACGTTTAAAACCCACCTCGATATGTTCCTGTGCGACTTGGTCTAGGTGATCCTTCTGTGACAGGGGGATTGGACTAGATGGTCTTTCGAGGTCCTTTCCAATCCCTAATGTTCTATGCTTCTGTGATCTTTGATTAAACCTTAGTTTCTGTAGATGCATCCAGACTTGATTGTGAGATTTGCAGATGCACTCCAGAAACAAACCCCGTTACTCACATATCATGATTTGGTGGTTAACTACCTCATCCCGTTAGAATTGAGCATATCCACTTTACGATCAGGCAGGTTTTAGGTTATTCTGTACTATGAAATGTATTTCCCGTGTCAGTGGTTTTTGCAGAGCAGCACCTGCTTGAGCTAAATCCGTCATCCCAGCAGAGGTCGCTGTGGTACCAAGGACAGGCAGGCGGCACCTCCAGGCTGGTCCCCTCAGCTCTCCTGCAGGGCGCATGTCCCAGCAGGGCATTAGTCGTCTTTGCTGTGACCATCCTGCATCCCCATTCCTGTGATTTACGGTCGCTATTTCCATGCGCAGCATGCACGTGCTTTGTACTTAGAGACGTGGGTTTATCTCTGACTTTCTGAAAACACTTTGTTGTTTTTTTGCCTATAGCTGCATTCCCTGGCAATCCCATTTGTTTGTTCTCTTCACTCTTCAATCGTAGAATTATTGAATGGCTAGGGTTGGAAGGGACCTTAAAGATCACCTAGTTCCAACTCCCCTGCACAGGGAGGGACAACTTCACTAGATCAGCTTACTCAGGGCCCCATCCAGCCTGGCTTTCAACATTTCCAGGGATGGGGCAGCCACAAGTTCCTTGGGCAACCTGTTCCAGCATCTCACCACCCTCACAGGAAAGAATTTTTTCCTAATTTGTAACGTAAATCTCCCCTCTTCAAGTTTGTAACCCTTTCCCCTTGTCCTCTCGCTAAGCACCCATGTCAAAAGCCCTACCTCAGCTTTCTTGTATGCCCCCTTCAGATATGGAAAAGCTGCTAGAAGGTCGCTTGGGAGCCTTCTCTTCTCCAGACTGAACAACCTCATCTTGCTCAGCCTGTTCTCATAGGGGAGGGGCTCCAGCTCTCTGATCATTTTAGTTGCTCTCCTCTGGATGGGTTTCAGGAACTCTGTATCCTTATGTTGGGGACTCCAGAACTGAACACAGTAGTTGAGGTGAGGTCTCACAAGTGCAGAGCAGAGGGGGAGAATCCCCTCCCTTAACCAACTATCAATGCTGTTTTTCATGCAGCCAAGGACATAGTTGGCTTTCTGGGCTGCAAGAGCACACCTGTTCAATTTCTGATCCACCACCACCCCCCAAGTCCTTTTCCTCAGTGTTGTCCTCAATCCTTTCTCCTCTAGTCTGTATTGGTGCATGGGATTGCCTTGACCCAGGTGCAGAACCTTGCACTTGCCCTTGTTGAACTTCATGCCATTTGCACAAGCCCACTTCTCAAGCCTGTCCAGGTCCCACTGCGTGGCCTCCCTTCCCTCCAGTATGCTGATTTTGGCAGACAGTTTGGTGTCATCAGCAGACTTACTGAGGATGCATTCAATTCCACAGTCCGTGTTGCTGACAAAGATGTTAAATAGCACTGGTCCGAGTACCAACTGTTGAGTAAGACCACTTGTCACACCTCTCCATTTGGACGCTGAGCCATTGATCGCAACTCTTTGGGTGCGACCAGCCAGCCAGCATCTTGTCCAACAAGTGGTCCATCCATTGAATCCATGTTTGCTCCAGTTCAGAGATCAGAATGTTGTGCGGGACAGTCTAACACTTTGCATGGGTACAGGTAGATGACATCTGTTATTCTGCCTTTGTCCACCGAGGCTATGGCCCCCATTGTAAAAGGCCACCAAATTGGTCAGGCAGGAGCACCAGTCCCTGAATGCTATTTATTGAGATTTCTGGGTGATCTGGGGATTCTCTGAATGGGAAATCTCAGGGGAGCCAAGGGGGAGCCGCTGAGGGTCATAATCTCACGGGAAAACCCAGAAAGCAACACGGGGCGGGCAAACAGAAGAACCTTGAAGTCGCCAAAACCAGAAGGCGTGCCCAGACCGCACCGGGCTCCAACAGCGCTAGCCGCTTTAGCTGCCACGGGGCAAAAAAAAAAACCCCAAAATGATGACGATGTGGCAGCAGAGAAGGCTATGGATGTGGGAACCCAAACAGAGGTCACCAAACAAAATGAGGCTGTGCAGGTGACAGGCCACCAGGAATGTAACACTCTCTCTTGCAATTTCCTGGCTGCAGGCAGTGTGAGCAGGTAGATTATCTGCTTAACCAAGTGGCACAGCTGCAAGACGAGATTGAAAAGCTGCCAGCCAAAATAGAAAGGCTCGAGAGAATTAGACTTAAATAGAGTTAGACTGGTAGCACCAGGCTCTGCAGTCTGGCCAACAGTCAAATAAGAGTGAGAATCAGGGGGTCCCTGTATCCTGTACTCCTCAGCTAGAGGACAGAAGCCCAAGTAGAAGGGTGAGTGGAACCAAGTTCAGGGTGGTGGCAGAAGGCAAGCACCACCCTTGCCTGCCTCACCTCCCCAGTTGCCACTGAGCAATAGATATAAGCCCCTATGGGAAGACAGCCAGTCTAATAAGGATGTAGAGGACAGGGAACCCATACTGGAGGTGCTGGCAAGGTCACATAAATCCAGGAGGTCTTCCAGTAATGTGACATCCGCCTCCACAGAGAAGAAGAGAAGGGTCCTAGTCATTGGAGACTTGCTCCTGAAAGGGACCGAGGGCTGAATATGCAGAGCTGACCCTCATCATAGGGAAGTCTGCAGTCTACCTGGAGCCTGAATCAGGGATATCACTAGGATGCTCCCTAACCTGGTGAGGTCAGCTGACTGTTACCCACTGCTGATCTTCCAGACAAGTGGGGAGGAAGCTGTATTGCGTAGCCTGAGGGAATGAAGAAAGACTACAAGGTCTTGGGATGTTTGGTAAAAGAGTCTGGGGCGAAAATTGTATTCTCTTCATTAATTCCATTTTGGGGTGAGGACACCGGCTGGAGTAGAAGACTAAGCCCATTAATGCCTGGCTACGAGACTGGTGTTCCAGGCAGGGCTTTGGGTTGTTTAATAATGACTGGTTCTATTATAAGGCAGCAGATGTGGCAGATCTACATGGCAGAGGTTTATCTCAGAGGGGAAAAAGGGTTCTGGTGCAGGAATTGGCGGGGCTCATTCAGAAGGCTTTAAACAAGATTTGAAGTGGGGTGGGATAGTTGATGGGTGCGCACCAGTGGGACAGAGCTCTGGTCTCAATGAAAACCAGGCAGCCTTTTGCTGACCTAGAGTGAAATTGGAGCGCTTAGCTTGCTCCCTGAAATGCCTGTCCACTAATGCACACAGCATGGGGAATAAGCAAGAGGAGTTAGAAATCTGTGTCCAGTCAGGTGATTATGATCTGGGGGCAATTACAGAGACCTGGTGGGACAGCTCACATGACTGGAATGTGGTCATGGACAGCTGTGTCCTTTTCAAGAGGGACAGGTCAGCAAGGCGGGCTGGTGGAGTTGTTCTTTATGCAAGAGAGCAACTGGAATGTATTGAGTTCTGTCCAGGGGCGGATGAAAAGAGAGTTGAGAGTTAGTGTGTGCGTATTAAGGGGCAGTCTCGCATGGGTGACACTGTTGTGGGTGTCTCTTATAGACGACAAGATCAAAATGAGGAAGTTGATGAGATCTTANTGTGGCAGATCTACATGGCAGAGGTTTATCTCAGAGGGGAAAAAGGGTTCTGGTGCAGGAATTGGCGGGGCTCATTCAGAAGGCTTTAAACAAGATTTGAAGTGGGGTGGGATAGTTGATGGGTGCGCACCAGTGGGACAGAGCTCTGGTCTCAATGAAAACCAGGCAGCCTTTTGCTGACCTAGAGTGAAATTGGAGCGCTTAGCTTGCTCCCTGAAATGCCTGTCCACTAATGCACACAGCATGGGGAATAAGCAAGAGGAGTTAGAAATCTGTGTCCAGTCAGGTGACTATGATCTGGGGGCAATTACAGAGACCTGGTGGGACAGCTCACATGACTGGAATGTGGTCATGGACAGCTGTGTCCTTTTCAAGAGGGACAGGTCAGCAAGGCGGGCTGGTGGAGTTGTTCTTTATGCAAGAGAGCAACTGGAATGTATTGAGTTCTGTCCAGGGGCGGATGAAAAGAGAGTTGAGAGTTAGTGTGTGCGTATTAAGGGGCAGTCTCGCATGGGTGACACTGTTGTGGGTGTCTCTTATAGACGACAAGATCAAAATGAGGAAGTTGATGAGATCTTATAAAGGCAGCTGACAGCAGCCTCACAGCTACAGGCCTTCCTTCTCATGAGGGATTTTAACTACCCAGATATTTGCTGGAAGACCTACTCAGCCAGCTATCCACAGTCCAGGAGGTTCCCACAGTGCATTGCTGACAATTTCTTAAATGCAAATGGTGGAGGAGCCCACTAGGAGAGGAGCGCTGCTGGATCTTGTACTCACCAACAAGGAGGGTCTGGTTGAAGTAACGAAGGTTGAGGACAGCCTTGGTTGCAGTGGCCATGAGATGGGGAGTTCAGGGTCTCATGTGGTAGGAACAGAATACCTAGCAGAATCACAACCCTAGACTATAGGAGAAACAACTTTGGTCTTTTCAAGCAATTGCTAGGGGAAATCCCATGGGACAGGGTACTGGCAGGTAAAAGGATGCAGGGTAGCTGGTTAACATTCAAAGACTACTTTCCTGAAGCACAAGAAAAGAGCATTTCAAAAGGAAAGAAGTCAAGGAAGAAAGACGGAAGACCTGTGTGGTTAAACAGGTAGCTACTGGGCAAAATGAAGGGGAATAAAAAAGTCTGTAGGTCATGGAAGGAGGGGGTTGCCACTTGGGGTGATTACAAGGCTCTGGTGAGAGAATGTAGGGATGCAACCAGGAAATCCAAGGCCTCCTTGGAATTAAACCTTGCAAGAGAGGTCAAGGGCAACAAAAAGGGCTTCTTCAAATACATTGCAGGTAAAACTAAACTTGGAGGCAACGTAGGCTCCCTGCTGAATGAGGTGGGTGCCCTGAAGACAGAGGATACAGATAAAGCAGAGATACTGAACACCTTCTTTGTTTCTGTCTGTACTTCTGGAGGCTGTCCTCATATTAAGGACTGCTCAGGCCCCAGAGGAAGATGTGACAAAAGAGGAGTTTGTCTTGTTTGATGAGGACTGTGTTAGGGATAAGTTGAGCAAACTGGATGGACGTAAATCCATGGGTCCTGATGGGATCACCCACATGTACTAAGGGATATGGCAGAAGTCATTGTTAGGCCACTCTCCATTATCTTCGCTAAGTCATGGGGATGAGGAGAGGTGCCTAGATACTGGAGGATAGCAAATGTCACTACAGTCTTCAAAAAGGGTAAGAAGGAGGACTCAAGTAACTGTAGATTGCTCATCCTTACCTTAATTCCTCGGAAAGGTGATGGAACAATTTATCCTAGACACTGTCTCCAGGCATAATAAGGACAAGAGGGTCATTAAGGACAGTCAACATGGCTTCACCAAGGGGAAGTCATGCTTGACGAACGTGATAGCCTTTTATGAGGGCATAACCAGGTGGATAGATGATGGCAGAGCGGTGGATGTGGTCTATCTTGACTTGAATAAGGCATTTGACACAGTCTCCTACAGCATCCTGACAGCCAAACTGAGGCAGTGTGGGCTGGATGATGGGGTAGAGGTGGATGGTGAACTGACTGCAGGATAGAAGCCAGAGAGTAGTGGTCAATGGGACAGAGTTGGTACTGGGACCAGTCCTATTCGGCCTATTCATTAATGACTTGGATGAGGGATTAGGGTGCACTGTCAGCAAGTTTGCTGATGACACAAAGCTGGGTGGTGTTGCTGACACCCCAGCACACTGTGCTGCCAGGGCAGAGTAGAGGGGGAGAAGAACCTCTCTCGATCTGCTAACCACTCCACATGTGATCCACCCCGATGCTCTTTGCCTTGTTGGCCACAAGGGCACACTGCTGGCTCATGGTCATATTGCTGTCCACCAGGACACCCTTTCTCCTACACTGCTCTCCAACAGCTCACTACCTGATTGTCCAGACCACACTGCCTCAGTTTGGCTGTCAGGATGCTGTTGTGCTTCTATCATACCGTACCAAGTCAAATGCTTATTCAGAAACCTGTGTGTTGGTACAACTCCGGGCATTATGAACCACTTTTTTTAAGAGCACTGAAAGAACATGGTGTTACTTTAACATATTTTCATTATAATTGCCATTTAATTATTTTTAAAATCTTGTTTAATTAAATTTTATGTGAGTGACGTGGTTTCTTTGTCCAGGACTGATACCAGACTGAAAGGCTTATTACTGTATGTTTTGTCCAATTTACTCTTTATATACATTGGCATATTTCTGCCATTTTTAAAAGATCCCAAGTGCTGTAAGATCTAGTTAAAATCAGCAGACAGAAATTGCAAAAATGCCTCCAAATATATGAATGGTAGAGAAAATAGACAGGTACAGGTTTGTGCTTTGAGTATTATTTTCCCAAACTGCAGGTATTCTATATACTAGATCTTCTAACTGAGTTGAGTTGCCCGGTTACAGAAATACTGCCTGTCCAATCGCACTGGGTAAACCTGGTGTACTGTGGCAAAATTGGTTCTAGTTTTAAAATATTTAGGTAATACTGTGTAGAAAGAGAACTACTATGTAAATATCGAGCTTACAGGCATCATATTGAAAAATAACACCCAAATGCTTTCTTGCAGGTAGTAAAATCTCCTTAGCTGCTGGTGTCACCTTTGGTTCTGTGGCTGGTTATGGAGCTTACTGTGTAACACGTGACCCTAGAAATGTGAAGATCTCACTGTGTAAGTGCTTTATTACAGTAATCAAACAAAAAAACCCCACCACAACAGAAACCAGTTTCCAGAGTGTTCTGTAAAATTCTCTCTTTTATTAGATGCTGAGTCTTGCTGTGCTTGAAGTGATAGTTTTCAAATACAGTTTGACATTTCACCTTAGCTTGTAAAACTAATTTGCAAGGTAAGGGAGATCAGTCACATAACGCTTGGCTGGTTTGAGTTAACACCTGGCAGCACCTCCTTTTATTAGATAGTTACTCAGCAAGGCAAATATTGTGAAATCTAGCTGAGGAGCATGGGAGTGTACTGGAATAAAATCAATAGTGCTATTGATTTGAGAGTAATTTGAGAAGTAAAGTAGATGTGGGATCCAGTCTTGCGTAATGCAACCTAACAGCTCCCAGTCAAGCAATTTGACTTTGTGTATTTCCTTTGATGATAAGGCTGTCCAGGGTGGTTGTGGAGTGTCCTTCACTGGAGATTTTCAAGACCCGCCTGGATGTGTTCCTGTGTGACTTGATCTAGGTGATCCTGCTGTTGCAGGGGGATTGGGCTGGATGATCTTTTGAGGTCCCTTCCAATCCGTAGTGATTCTATGATTCTATGAAATAAACCCTCATGGAGTCAAGGAACTGCAGTCTCTAAGGAGGACATTAACCTCACACTAATGGTTTCCAATAAAAGCTGTCAGGAGCTTGTCTCACAGTTTTAGCAGCAGTGGCTTAGGCTGTGGTTTCACGTGCAGAAGTGCATTTCAAACACATTTAATCTAGACAGCTGCTTTTTCTGAAGTTCTTTGGAATTTGTGGTATAATGGTCATGATGAGTCTGTGCTTCACACCAGCCACCATTGTAAAAATCGCCATTTCAAATAATTGTTGAGTAGCATCATTAGCAAAGCCTCTTCGTACCGACTTCTTTAGTAAAGATGTTAATGGCACAAATGATCTGCTCCTTTAGTACATGTACATTTGTAATAATTCGGTGTGAGGTGCTTTTAAAGTAGAAAACAGCATTGCACCTTTACAGGTCAATTAAATCACGCATTTGGATGCAGAATTTGTAGAAAGCTAGTTCAAATTTACTAAATGTTGCCTGTCTCAAATTTTCCTGATTTTGAAAAGACTGATGCACAATTTCCACTGATCTGCTTGTGAATGTCATGTACTATAAAATACTGTCAGTGTTGGGCATTTCACGTAGTTGTAGGCGTGTGAGGACTTCCTTGCAACTGGAGTGTCTATTACTAATTTAGAGGTTGGGCTTGATGATCCTGGAGGTCCTTTCCAGCCATAATGATCACAGGCTGGAAGAAAGTGTCTTCTGGCTTTGTGCATAGATATCTCAAATCAATAAAGAGCTCAGTAGGAGTTTCAGAGGAAAGGAGAATTAGATGCACTCAGAAATATCTAGGGTCTGCACCTTCACGTTAAAAAACCTTATGGTGGCTACAGTATCTGCTGCTTTCATAGAATCATAGACTCATTCAGGCTGGAAAAGACCCTTGGGATCATTGAGTCCAACGATCAAACTTCTCCACAAATTTACCCCTAAACCATATCCCACAAGTAGTTGGAGATACAGGGGAGTCGCAACCAAATCCAAAATAGGATGGACATTTTCCCTGGTCCTCCTTTTGTTATTAATGTACTTATAGAAACTTTTTTTATTATCCTTAACAGCTGTAGCTAAGCTGAGCTCTAGCTGATCTTTGGCCCTCCTGATTTTCTTTCTGAAGAGTTTGACTACATCCTTACAGTCTTCATGAGAGGCCTGGCCCCTTTTCCGGAGGTCATAGACTCTTTTTTTTGTTCTTGACGTGTAGCCAAAGATCCCTATTTAGCCAGCCTGTTTTCCCACCTACTTCCGTCTCATGAGTCCAGCCTGCTCCTGTGCTCTTAGAGTCCCTACTTGAAGCATGTCCAGCCTTCCTGTACTCCTGTAACTTTTAAGGCAGCCTCCCAAGGGACTTTGTCAATTAGTCTCCTGAACAAGCCAAAGTTCACCCTCCAGAAGTCTAAGGTAACAGTTTCACTAGTCCCTCTCCTTGTTTTTCCAAGAATTGAAAACCCAGTCTGCTCATTATCACTGTGCCCTAGACCACCTCCAACCTTTACTTGTCCCACTTCATATGAAGGCACGGGTGCTGCCCACCTTCACCCACTGGTTCTCCAGTGCTTTTCTACTTGGATTGTCACTCTTGTCCTGCAGGAGATGAATGGCTGTGAGATGCATCCAGTTCTGGGACTTCTCCTGTTGAATGTGTATTCCTTGTGTTGAAATGTGTACTACTTATGTTGAAATGTGTATTACTTATGTTTCACTTTAGGTGAGTGTTCACACTTACGTCTAACTTCCTGAAGAACTAGGGTACAAATGAAAGAAGGAAATTCAGTGCATGGAAGAAAGTGACCACTGAACCTAGAAACAAGAAAATTGCAATGTAGATTAAAGCTAGTACCCAAACTTTTTAGAGGTGAGGATATCTAAAAAAAACCAATAATCTCCCTCCATAAACCCATTATTATTTAAATAATTTATCACTTACGCAAGATCCTCCTACAATGGATGTAATGCTTTAATAGAAGACCTTGACAATAGGATTCTTGTAACTTGTTCTACATGCAAAGAGTGTGTAGCATCCAGATGCCCCAGGTATATTTTTTCAGTTGTTTTATAAATTATTCTTCCAGGAATTTTCCCACGTTCCTCAAAATTAACTCTGCTTTTTGAGCATTTCCGTGCAGAATTATGTGTTTTGAAGTAGGTGTAGAAAATCAGTGTGCAGCAGTCGATGCAGTTTGAAGTGTGAGCTGATGCCCCTGGTCTATTGAATTTCTGAACTGAGTCAGGTTTACTGAAGTGAATCTAGCTTGCTTTCCTGAATTTCTGTGACTTGGAGTGAAACTGAGTATCTAGCACTTCTCAGCATCAGGTCTGAAACGTCAACGACTTAAACTCACTGGCACATGTGAAAGCCAGCCGCTAGTAGCTGGGGAAAAAAGAACATTGCAGAGTGAACAAGGTTTGTATATTGTAACTGATTGGTAATATACTCAGGACTCTGGCAAGAGGCGTACTGTGGAATGGTCCACCCTTCAGACATTCCTGAGAGGAGCAGCTCTGTGGGAGCAGAATGTGAGAGCAGCACTGAATAAGTTCTTGTGCAGACTATCTTTAGTGAGTGCACGTGCAGAACTGGTAGTGTTTTTTAAGATGCTTGTAACTGTCAGAACTTGGTTTATAATGCTGAAGTGAGTTTAAAATTAATTCTTGACGTCTTTGAGCACAGGACTGTCCACAGGAGCAGATAGTGGAGTGCAATGAGAGTCAGCCCTATGGTTTAACTCCTCCAGTAAAAAAGGCAGGGATTTTCGTAACTGGCATTACTTTGGCTGCGGGAATGGTAGAGCCCAGCTGCCCGTGAGAAGTCCTGCCCCTCCACCTCCTACTAGGAAGCATTTCAGGTGCCAGTTTTTTAAGAAATCTGGCTGTCTTTGCAGAATTTCATGTACTCTGTCTTCTCATTTGTGTAGCACTGCAACCATAGTTCAATATGAAATCCCCATGCCTGGTCAGCTCATTGCTACCTCCAGTTTTAGGGAAAACCACCTCAGGAAGAAGTTGCAATTCTTTTAATGGAATTTGTTTTCTGCTGCTTGCACTGTGATTCTTGTCTTCTTGGGCCACCCACTTCTTGTCACAGATAAAGATGTTTTCTTTGCAGCAAAAGGAAGCAAGGGAACTTGCAGTCATGATGAAGGAGATGTTGAAAGATGTAGCAAAACCAAGTAGCAAACCTTACAATCTAGTTTTTAAGCAAGTCCCAGAAACTAAGGAGCTAACAATCTAAAAAGAAAACACATAAAGTTAGCTGCTGTAGCTCCCTGGATAGGTGAATAACAGTTGCAATGGTCTGAAGTGGTGGGATTTTAAAACATTATTCCTGCAATCCTTTTAATTCAGCATGAAGGTTGCTGTTGTGATGTAGAGTCTTCCTACTTTGTTTTCCTGTGAACATAGATATAGAGGACTGAGCTTCACTGTCTAACAACTTGCTTAGTATCTGTGGAATAGGATTTAGCACTCTGCTGCTCATGGAAACCTTATTTGCAAGTGAAAGAAGAGTGTTTTGGAAAAGCAAGAATGTTTTGAGACCCTATCTCTGCTTTAATGTTTTATTGTTACAGGTCATAGATTTTTTGAACACTCTCCATGATCCTGAATGGGGAGAACTGACAACATGAATATATTAAATTGTCTGTTGCAGTTTCAGCTTTTCTTTTGACCATTATAATGGGAATGAGGTTCAAGCGGTCCAAGAAATTGATGCCAGCCGGAGTAGTAGCATGCCTGAGGTAAACATATACTGAGGATCTTAATGTCAAGGTTTCACTGCTTCTCAGATAGTTACTCTTTGACCACTGATTCAAGGTAGAATCAGTGGGAGTTACTGTCATCCAGCAACTGTGTGGTTTAAGTGAAATCAGTTTGGAGGTCTTAGTCCTCTCATGAGGCAAGTACATCTGATACGGACTGGCTTTCTCAGCACAGAAGGGGAAGAGCTGCTATTACATACTAATGCATCGGGCTCTTGGCAGAACCTGAGGTAAGCCTCAGGGTTTTCAAATGCACGTGCATCAAAGTCGTCACCTATTTTCACACAGCTCGGGTATCGTGAAAAAGGCCAACACTTTGGTTTAGAAGTGCTGTGGTCAAAACTACTGCGAGCACAGCACCTTGGAAATCCAGGACGTTTTTGACCTGACCTGAGAACTTTGGTCAGTATTGCAGCACATTCTGATGTTTCTAGCCCTTGTGACTGATTAGTTGCTGGTGTTTATTTTGGCATTCTGGAAAACATAATGTTCCATACTTTTTAGAATTGTGGAGTAAAGTGAAACTTTTTTTTTCTCCAGTGAGTCTGGAGAAAACATTTTTTAACTGTAAAAGTCAGAATCTCCAAGTTCTGAAGGAGTAATTGTTGCTTCATTGCTACCAGATGATAGTATCATTAACTTTTTACTGTAGTTCAATGCAGGGGGAGGAGAATTCAAATGCTTGTTGTCAAGATGTAAAATTTAAGAATCAGGACTTAAATGTTATATTCCATCATGGATCTCTTCTGAAACCGAGCTGGACTGTGTGTTTCTGAGGCTGCAGACTAGGGTGTTTTAAAAGACTGCTCGGTAGTGTCTCGCGTCAGGTGTCTGTGAACGCACTGTTACATAACAAAGACTTTCACGGGTTTTGCTCATACCCAGCCATATGTTTCTGTTCTTTTGCAGCCTTTTGATGATTTTGAGGCTTGTTCTCATGCTACTGTAGAAAAAGTTAGCGACTTTAGGAAGTGGAGTCTGACTGCCGTGCCCACCAAACAAACAGGAGAACTCCATACTTGAAAGACAACTTTGAACACAAATCTTAAATAGTTTTTTTCTTTTCTGTATAAGATCTGTACCTGGTTATTGATTATTGACATTTGCTGATATTTTGCATACTTTTTTAAAAAAACTAAACCAAATGTTTTGTTGATTGTATGTTTTGATCTACTTCTGTTGATCACACTGTTAAGGGACCTGTTTGATCTTTTTCAGGGGTGCTGAGCATCTCAAGAAATTGAATTAGTTAGTCTTGTCCTGTATCTCTGAGATGCTCATGTTAAAAATGTGTATTGTATTGACCAAGAATTTTGTAGTTCCTGAGATTAGGTAACTGCTTCTGTCAAGATAGGTTTCAGCCTATACTGGGTTGCCCTAGAACACTCACTTTCCTTTGAAACACATGTTCTAAATGTAAAAACTATTATCAGTGCTCAAATAAAATGTAAAATGCTCGAAACGTCTCAATTTTTTATACAGCCTAGCGAGACTTTCTGTCTGGAGAAGCCTGGTGATCTGTACTGTACTTGGTACTGGTTTAAAGCACATACCCACGCTGCAGTTTCCCACTGCCATGGAGCACAGCTGCGGAACAATCATTGTCATGCACAAATGTGCCTGTCTTGGTTTCAAGTAGAACAGAACTAATTCTGTTTATGACTGGAGAAGGTAAAATCTTACAGAGAGTAAGTGGCATTTTTCTCACTGTGACCATCTAGCCAAGCAGCAAAAAGAAAAGGGAAGGAGTGCAAAGGAATGGATGGAAAGCACATCAGGCTAATTAAACATGGGTACTTTCATCTTTCCCTGACCAGAATCACTGCTAAGAGAGTCATGTGCACGATTAAACAAGTGTCTTACTTCTGCCCATAAACTTACAAGGATCATGAGTTTTAATATTTTAAAAATTATTTATTCAGTTATTTTCAATTGCAGCTCTAAAAGTACAGGCAGCATTGAAATATAGCAGGGAGCCCACCTAGAGAGCAAAAGCTTAGATGATTCCCTCATTTTTTTGGAGTAGCTGTCTTTATTGCAGTTGATAAAGGTGTGGGAAGGGGCCTTGACTCTGCAAGCTACAGCTCAAACATTTCACACTACCAGGCATGTACTGTAATTAAAACAAACACAAATTATCTATTTTACTTTATTTCAACTGCTCTGCTTTCTAGAATCAGTAAGTTTGTATCAGCCTTCTACTCTTAATTTACAAGTGTATTCTGTTTCAGCAGTTACCATGCCACTGGCTGTATGATGCAAGAAGCTACAGAATCCATCTCTGCAGATCACACATACAAGGCACTGCTCTGGTTGACAGTGGTGTTATCTTCAGCAACTAAATGATTAGGAAAAGAATATTTTCTTCACAGAAGCAATAAATTTCTCCTCTGGAGGTGGCTTCCTCTGGCTCCCAGGCTGCAAGAATTTTTTGATTGTTGGAATGTTACTTATCCTTCCTTTAAAAGCCTGTAAAAAGCAGCAGTAAAGACAATGAGAGTAAGTAAATCATAATTCTATCCTTTATAGCTTAAAAGGCAGGTGATGTGGATTTTCATTTCTTAGACATTTTTATTAAAAACAGAGAAAGGTAGTAGCTCCTAACAGCCAATTCAGTACTCAGCATTTTTCATTTTAAAATAAAAGAAAAAAACCAAAAGCACACCTACAATGTATTCATGTTCTTGGAAAGTCCAGGTGTGAATACTCCGGTCTGCAAGACTGGTGCTATATCGTTTACCTTCATTTTCCAGATGGGAGAAATTAATATCGAAGAGCTATGACAACATGGAAGAGCTACAACCGTATCAAAATGCTAAGAGCTTCCCCTAGTAAAGGTGGGGGGGAAAAGAAAGAAAAAAGCAAAAACCACAGCCTGAATTGAAATCCTGCAGATGTCTTTGTGGAAAAACAGAAGAGGCAAAGAACACATCAGTGCAAAGCACCACAAAAAACAAGACATGAGAAACTTAACAGCTCTTGTATGTGATTTCTTCAAAATACAATTTTGTGAGCAAAAAGAGGACAGGAACCGCAGACAGACACAGGTTCCCCCTCCTGATGCTCACTGCTGTGTTTGAAGACACGGAAGTAGTAACTCAATTACTGGACCAAACTGGTGGTGTGAGGAGTGAATTTTTGTCAGGTAAGAACAGCTGAGGAAAGTAAGGCTGTTGGAGGGTGAGCCCAGGCAGCTTGTTCAGGTTGTTGCAGCCAACAGAAGCAGAGCAGAGGGCTGCCAGCGTCACTGCACTTAAAGGTCAGTTACTTGTAGAACTGCGCCGTGACAGCTGAGTGTGACATTGCACCCACTGACCTGCAGCAGAGGGAACGCCGACAGTGCATCAGCCTTACACTCTTCTACCATTAAAATGGCTTCCAGCAGATGGATGTCTGCCCAGCTTAACTTGTTGCCAACAAGATAATCCTGCCCATGGCCTTTTAACACCTACAACATATAAATGAATTAGGAAAAAATGTCACACAGGGTGCAAGAATTTTTTGTAACTATTTCATTACACACCACAGAGCAAACCCAGGCCAGAACGAACTTACACGGAGGGAAAGCCTTTTCTCTGATGAGCATACACACTAAAACATCAAGCGCTGCTCTGTGCTGCCTAGGCACAGGTTTGGAGAACACTTGCTCTGCACTTGCTTTTGTATTTTTTAATCTCTTAAAAACTTATAAAGACTTCAGCTTTTGGAAAGATTAATGCGTGCACTCCAGCTCTCCCAGCACAGCGAGCCATAGAGTCAAGCTGGGAAACCAGCTCAGCTCTGAAGTATCAACAAACCCTTGGCACAGGCTTCCGAGGAAAAGGCTACACCTTGAAAAAGCACAGTGATGAAGTCCGTAGAGCACAAACGTACCAAGCACAGAAGGTAAAGTTACAGAGTTAGGCTAGGGGGAGGATGAGGATCACAGCTGGTTCAACTCAAGCGGAAAATGTTACCATAAAAAATGAAAATAATCGTTAAGGGAATAAACAAAACTGAACAAACAGCAAATTGGTACCGCAGTAACATCTACGCTGTGCTTAGAAGCAAAAAGCCTCTTGCTCTCTCCTGAGCCAACTCTTGCCTAGCAAGGAAAACCTTCGTGGACTCTGCGGCAGAATGCACACCAGTGCTGTACTTCATGGCTCATTAGAGGCTCTTCAGCGTAAGCTAGCCAGTAAGTGACGACTTTCTGCTTGCAACCTAGATAAATCCTGCGGGCAGAGCCCCGCTGCGCACCCCGAAGGATTACCAGCTAGCCGTTCAGAGACAGGCGGTAAGAGTATGTGCTTCTGGGCTGCAAGTGCTGAAAGCTGGCACTGGAATTTAAATGGTGCATTTATCAAAATGCTAGGACAGGGGTCCTCAAACCCCGGCCCACGGGCCGGAGACAGCATCCCAAGGTGTCCAATCCAGCCCGCCGGTATTTACCCCACCCCGCCAAGCAGCCGCCGTTGACTTCTTCCTGCCGACTGCGCGGCCAGGCTGAGGTGGGCGGCTCCCCGTCTCTCCCTCCCGCTCCCAGGCAGCACAAACTACAGCCCGGCCCCCGACACTGTCTGAGGGACAGGGAACCGGCCCCCTGTTTAAAAAGTTTGAGGACCCCTGTGCTAGGAGCTATCAGCCACTAAGAAGACAGCAAAAACACTCGGTACTGAAATCAAGGCAAATATTATTTGTTGTCCCTCCTCACATTGCTGAATGGTGGTTCCACCGCACAGTTCTAGAGCTGCACTGTCACATGCTTTCTGGAAAGTAGGTATGTGCAGCCAGGGAAGGGCAGGGGACACACATCTGTACCCCACTTTACTGTCTTTACAGAGCCCTGGTGATTTACCACTTACCTTTTCATAGACAGGAAAGTACCTGGTTGTAGCACGTTCGATGATTAAGGCAAGATGCTTTTCTTTCGTATCAGCTGTTTGAAAAGCTAGTTGCATGATCAGTCCCATCAGGTCTGTTGTTCCCTCCACATACATATCAATCCTGAAACAAAGTTTTATGGCACACATTTGAACCCTCTCTTTTCGATTATTTTCCTGAAAGACCATGCTGAAGTGATGACTAAGTAAAATGCTTGTTAGTGAATGCACTGCAAGACATCAGTTTATTTTCCTGTTCTTCCACTGTGATTCTAGGTCAGGTGGTTTTTTTTCAAGGCACAGATCTTTACGAACAGGCTTACTACAAGCAATGAATAATAAGAATTTTCTATTAATGTAAAGTGAATAATCTCCAATTAATGTAATGGACAAGCACTGTTGTCCATTGATAACCTATTCATAGAATCATTCAGGTTGGACAAGACCCCTGAGATCATCAAATCCAATCACTAACCCTACTCTACCAAGTTCGCCACTACACCATGTTGCTAAGCACCACATCTAAACAATCTTTAAACACATCCAGGGATGGTGATTCAACTGCCCTCCCTGAGCAGCCTGTTCCAAGGCCTGGCTACTGCTCAGTAAAAAACATTTCCCTAATGTCCAGCCTATTCATCTACACTGTGCGAAGAAAGACCGCATAGACAAACCGTGCTGGAAAAAATAAATCAGGTTTGAGGTCCAATAATGAAAGGATCCCAGCCACATGCCAGTCCACAGTAATCCCCACTACCTCTGGAACCATAAACTACCACGGAACACACCCTTTACAGTTGGTTAAGTCGAGGACTTCACTGCACCTTTTACATTCTCTTTTTTTTTTCTTCTTTAAAGGGAGAGTAAACAAGGATTTTGCTTCTGCATTAGCCCTCTTGTGACAACAGAAAGTATCCACACCTTGCGCAGGAAAGTCATATAAGGAAAACAGTGGTTTAACTTTTAGAAGCATTAAGCCACTGAACGCTGTCTGAACAGTTTTAAGGCTCAGCATGACAGGGTGCTGGGCCTTCTCATTTAAATTGTATTTCTTTAGCTTAAAGGGTTGGACTAGATGATCCTCAAGGTCCCTTCCAACCTGGTATACTGGGATACTGTGATGTCTTCTTTTAAAAATCAGTTATGAAGGGTAGGTGTAAGGAGGATGGAGGCAGATTGTTTTCCATTGATCCCAGTGACAGGACGAGGGGCAACCAGCACAAGCTGGAATGCAAGAGGTTTCATTTAGATAGAGGAGAAATTACTGTGCAGGAGAAAAAGCCCTGTATTAGGCTATCCAGAAAAGTTGTGTAGTCTCTTCCACTGGAGACATTCAATCATTTATCAGTCTCAATGTCCATTCACCCAGTCCCTATATCTGAAGACACAGAGCACTGGCAGAGGTACATGCATCTTTACATGCAGATAGTCCACAGAAATATTCTTTCCCTAAATAGTAAAAATCATGGAGAAGTATTAGTAAGACCAGTATGCACTGCTGCAGTACCAGGCTCTCTCCTTCAGGTCCTTCCCATAGAGGTTGTACTTGGCTGCTATGTAGCTGAGGATGGCTCTGGTCTGCACCATCTTCATCCCATCAATCTCTACCATGGGCACCTGCTGGAACATCAGGTCTCCACCTAGGGAAGAAAAAGAAGCAAGCTACTCAGACTGCTGCAGTACTCCACTGAGTCTGAGAAAGAGAGCGAGCAACAAGACATTTGCATCAAGACATTTGCAATTTGGAGAGATGAAAGTATTTGCAAAGAAGCAGATCTCTCAAATATTCTCTTCACAGGTCACATCATATTGGAATGCTTAAAAAAACCCTCACCTGCTGTAGCTTTTTCATACTGGTGTGAATTTACATCTAGAGTACAGTTACAGACTCACCATTGCGCAGTTTCTCTAGATCTTCCTTTTTTTCTATGAATTGTTCCTCAAACTGGAAAGCAGAGAAAGAAAACAACACTGTCACTCTGGAGGCAGTGGGAAAGGGGAAGGACTGGAGGTCAGTCTACACTTCTTCACATTATTCCCTTACTTGCTATGATTGGGTTGCTGTCTCGTTGTCACCTCTGCTCTAGCAGGTAACCCCAGGCTGCAGTAACGTACAGGACACCACGCTTCAAGCACAGCTTCCTTTGGTAGAAAGACCAGCCTACTCGCCTGCACATTTCCCAGACGACAGGTCATTCCCTTCAAAGCCACTGATGCCTTGTGAGATACTGAGACAAGTGGTGCCTCTGTGACACAGCACTCCTCTCACTCCTTCCCCCTGCTGACCGATTTCTTATTTTAAAGGAGGACATTTATCAGTCAGGAACATTCACAAGTGAGGCCGATTAAATCAGCCTTTTATTTCCAGTACATCATAAATAGTTTCTGAGAAGGTGGCCCAAACTCAGGCAATGATGATGCCTTGGGATGGTTTTCACCCGCTCTGAACCTAGATAGTTCCCCACTCCCTTCAGGGCAGCTTTGCTGATTTATCCCACTTGGGTCCCAACTCAAAGAATGGAAAGCATTTTGTTTGCAGATAATGTTCTGAAGTTGTTCATGGTCTTTCAGTGGCACATGATCATGAGACACAGAGAAGTACTGAGCACTCACAACAATGAAGCCATACAGTCTTGGACCATAGCAACAAGATGTCCTGAGCTTAAAGTTTGTTTCAAAAATGACACTTAATTTTCCTTGTATGTTAAAATCCATATCAGTACATTAAACAAATACAGCACAAGAGAATGAGTTACTGAATCCATGTGTTCTCTATCACAACATACGATGCGCATACCTCTAAGCACAGATGTAACTGGGAAGTCTTTCCAAAGAATACTTTAATCACAGATTCATCTGATCATCTTGTTTAAAAACAAAAAACACAAACCTCAACCCCAGCTGCAGCTAACAGCCATCGGATTGACTCCATCTTCCCCCTTCCATTGGCATAGTACAGCTTGGGTTTCCCCGTCATGTTTCAAAGTTCTTGTTTCCTAATAAATTCAAGATTATTTAAAAATTATTTAAATTAGTATTTAAAATGTTTTGCTCCAAACTACTAAACGCAGTTGTATGGACGTGAAAGTAGAAGGGCCTCCAGCAGCAGCAGCCTAGTGGATGATGGCACTTCATCATTTCACATCTCATCACATTCAGCAGCTGACAGGAGCTTGCCTGGTGACAGAAACAAAGCTAACACTGTGTTCAAACTTACACCCATTGCCCCTTGTCCTATCATTACATGACTCTGAGAAGAGCCTGGCTCCATCCTCCTTCACATATTTATAAATCTTCATGAGGTCATCCCTCAATCTCCTTTTCTCTAACCTAAAGAGACCCAGTTCCCTCAGCCTTTCCTCATCAGGGAGATGTTCTACTCCCTTCATCACCTTCGTGGCTCTGCACTGGACTCTTTCCAGCAGTTCTGTGTTCTTCTTGAACTGAGGGGCCCACAACTGGACACAATATTCCAAATTCAGTCTCACCAGGGCAGAATAGAGGGGGAGAAGAACCTCTCTTAATCTGCTAACCAACCGCCTTCTGATGCATCATAGGATGCCATTAGCCTTCTTGGCCACAAGGGCACATTGCTGTCTCATGGTCATCCTGGGGGTCACCAGGACCCCCAGGTCCCTTTCTCCCAAACTACTTTCCAACAGCTCAGTCCCCAGCCTATACTGGTCCCTGGGGTTGTTCTTGCCCAAATGAAGATGCTACACTTGCCCTTGTTACAGTTAATTACATTTCTCCCTGTGGCCCAGCTCTCCAGCCTGTCCAGGTCCCCCTGAATGACAGCACAGCCTGCAGGGGTGTCGGTGATACCCCCAGCTTTGTGTCATCAATAAACTTGCTGACAGTGCACCCTAATCCCTCATCCAAGTCAATGAATAGACTGAATAGGACTGGTCCCAGCACTGACCCCTGGGGCACCCCACTAGATACAGGCCTCAAAGTAGACTCTGTCCCATTCACCACTCCTTTCTGGCTTCTACCTTGCAGTCAGTTGACTACCAGATCACCCAGTCCACAGTGCCTCAGTTTGGCTGCGACGATGCTGTGGGAGACTGTGTCAAATGCCTTACTGAAATCACGATGGACCACATCCACCCCTCTGCCATCATCTATCCACTGAGGCAGGTTCCTCTTTTGTCCCATCTTTCCCTGGAGCTTCAGCAGTCTGGGACTTGATATCAGGACACCCACCAGGAGTGTAGACATAGGCAAAGAAGGTGTTCAGTATCTCTGCCTTCTCTGTATCCTCTGTCTTCAAGGCACCCACCTCATTCAGCAGGAGGCCTATGTTGCCTCTACATTTAGTTTTAGCTGAAATGTTTTTAAAGAAGCCCTTTCTGTTGCCCTTGACCTCTCTTGCAAGGTTTAATTCCAAGGAGGCTTTGGCTTTCCCAGTTGAAACCCTACATTCTCTCACCAGAGCCTAATAATCACCCCAAGTGGCCATCCCCTCCTTCCATGACCTATAGGCTTTCTTCTTCCTCTTCACTCTGCCCAGCAGCTCCCTGTTTAACCACACAGGTGTTCTGGTTGCCTTCCTTGACTTCTTTCCTGTTGGAATGCTCTTGTCTTGTGCTTCACAGAAGTGGTCTTTGAATGTTACCAGCTATCCTGAGCTCCTTAATCTGCCAGCACCCTGTCTGATGGGATTTCCTCTAACAATTGCTTGAAAAGGCCAGTGTTGTCCCTCCTGAAGTCCAGGGTTGTGATTCTGCTAGCTGTTCTGCTCCTGCCACACGAGACCCTGAACTCCACCATCTCATGGCCACTGCAATCAAGTCTGCCCTCAACCTTCACTCCTTCAGCCAGACCCGCCTTGTTGGTGAGTAAAAGATCCAGCAGTGCTCCTCTCCTAGTGGGCTCCTCCACCACTGGCATCAAGAAATTGTCACCAACGCACTGGAGGAACCTCCTGGCAGGGATTGTGGGTGGCTGGCTGAGCGGGTCTTCCAGAAAATATCAGAGTAGTCAAAATCCCCCACGAGGACCAGGGCGTGTAGCTGTGAGGCTGCTGTCAGCAGCCTGTAGAAGACCTCATCAACTTCCTCATTCTGATATGGCGGCCTGTAATAGACATCCACAACAGTGTCACCCATGCCAGCCTGCCCCTTGATCCGCACCCACAAACTCTCAAGTCTCTTGTCATCTGCTCCTGGGCAGGACTTCATACATTCCAACTGCTCTTTCACAAAACAAGGTACTTCACCATTTTGCCTTGCTGACCTGTCCCTCCTGAAAAGGACACAGCCTTCCATGACCACAATCCAGTCATGCAGGCTGTCTCACTACGTCTCTGTAACTGCCACCAGACCATAATCACTTGCCTGGACACAGATTTCTACCTCCTCCGGCTGGTTCCCCATGCTGCGTGTGCTGGTGTACAGGCATTTCAGGGAGCGAGCTGGGCGGTCTTATTTCACCCTAGGACAGTGGGAGGCCTCGTTGTCTTCATCAAGACCAGAGCGCTGCCACACTGGTGCCTACCCATCAACTATCCCACCCCCCTTCAAATGTAGTTTAAGCCCCTCTAAATGAGCCTGCCTATTCCTGCCCTAGAACCCTTTTTCCCTTCTGAGATAAACCTTTCTCATGTGTAAATGTGAGGTCTAGTGTCTTATACAACCAGCCATTACCAAAGAACCCAAAGCCCTGCCTGTTTCAGCAGTCTTGTTGCCAGGCATTTATGGTCTGAAACCTTCTATTCCAGTCCATGTCCTCACCCAAAAATGGAAGTAATGAGGAGAATGTCATTGTGCCCTGCACTCCTTCACCAACCGTCCCAAGGCCTTGAAGTCTTTCTTCATTCTCCTCTGGCTACGGAACACAGATTCCTTCCCACCTGGGTTGAAAGTTGGACTTGGTAAGCTTAGATATGTCCTCCAACCAAAGATATGCTATGATATTGCAGAAGTAGATGATAGTCTGAACTCCATCAGGGATTAAGAACTAAACTTGGAACCTCCTGGACTCAGTAAACACTACAACTTCTAACACACAGGGATCAGACTACAAGGACTGATTCTGTGACAGGCTAGTAGCAGCAAAAAGAACAATCTCCCATGACCTCTCCCAGAAGTAGATCTGGAGGCTGATAAGAATCAGCCCAGTCAGAGCCCTGCTTGCTCATTCCAAACACCTGAGAAAGCTGATGAGCAGAGATAGGGTTCCAGGTGTTGCCATAACCTGTACTTGATAATCACAATTCCTTGTGTGGACAGGACAAGAGTTGAGGCTTTTTGCACAGGGAAGAAAAGTCTTACATGTCACTGGAATTGCACTTCTTGAGGAGTGACCACGAGGTTTAGGCTGAATGCCTATGCAGGGTTGAAAAGTTCCTTGGTGACTTCGTCACTGCTCTGCAAATACCTCCCCTTGGCAAAACAGCCACAAAATAGCCGTGGAACTGTAAATCACCCTTCCTAAGTAGCAAAAATAGGTCTGGAAGGAAACCCCACAACTTTGTAGAAGTTCTGGTGTGCTGAACCTCAGCCACAGAATCGTCACAGTGATGGCTACAATCACTGCACTAAAAACCAGAGTATTTTGTCCAAAAGAATTCAGGCACCGGCCTTCCGCTGAGGACAAAAGGTTAACAGCAAGCCAGGCACACGCCGCAAGATCTGACACTTACTTCGCCCACTGGAGCGGACTTCAGCACAGCTCCGTGCAGCGACAGACAGTCCTCCAACACAAGTCCGGCTGCGCACCGAGGCGAGCACTGCCCCAGGCCGAAGCTGCCCGCAGGCACTGGTCCGTCCCGTCCCGTCCCGCCACAAGTGCCCCAGTACCTTCAGGTGCAACCAAGCGGACGCAGACCGCGCTCTCCCCCGCGTCGAGCCGAGAGAGCCCCAGCGGCACCGCCCTCGGCACCGCCCCTCCCTCCCGGACCCGCCTGCCCCTCTCGAAGGGTCCGGCTGCGGTGTCTGACAGCGCCCGGCAGCCGCGCGGTCTGCTCCCGCGTTCGCGGAGGGGAAGGGCTCCTGCAGCAACTCTTCGTTTCGCTCTGGAAGCACTGGGCGTTTCTTCCTTTCTTGGTGCTAAAAACTGGTTTCGGGTGTGCGGCATTTCTCCTGCGGAAGCTGCTGGTGGTGTCAGTGCCCGCAGTCTGCCCAGTTTAAAATTGCCAGCGCTGGAGCACTGGTTGGTTGTAGGGCACTGGCTGTTGCACTGGCACATTTTGTCATTTAGAATCATCGAGTTGTTTAGGTTGGAAGAGACTTTTAAGATCCTTGAATTCAACCATTAATCTAAAGGTCTGTTAAACCCACTGCTAAATCATGTCCCTGGGCTCCACATCTACACAACTTTTAAACATATCCTGGGATCTTGACATGAGCACTTCTGGGAAGCCTATCTCAGTGCCTGACAACCTTCTCAATAAAACAATCTTTTCCTAATGTCTGACCAGAACTTCCCCCTGAGAACACTTCATCTTGTCCTATCACTTATTATAGAAGAGATAAGCACCCACTCCTCTACAACCTCCTTGCAGTAGAGGCAGCAACAACATCTCCCCTGAGCCTCCTTTTCTTCACACTAAACAGCCCAAGCTCCCTCAGCTGCTCCTCACAAGGCTTGTATTCCAGACCTTTCACCGACCGTGTTGCCCTTCTCTGGAACCGCTCCAGCACCTCAGTGTCCTTCTTACATTGAGGTGCGTAAAACTGAACCAGTACTCAAGGTGTGGCCTCACCAGTGCTGAGAGGTGCAATCACTTCCCTACTCCTGCTGGCCCCTCTATTTCTGATACGAGCCAGGATGCCCTTGGACTTCTTGGACTGCTATTGAGCCCAATATCAATCAATAACCCACACACAGACACACCTTTCCGCAGAGCAACTTTCCAGCCACTTATCCCAAAGCCTGTAATGTTGCATTCAGTTGTTGTGAACAAAGTGCTGGACTTACCAGTTGCTGATTTGGCATTTCAATAATGCATACACTTGCTTACTCAACTGTCTTGCTGGCCCATCCATAGTAAAGTGTGACTTAAATCTTTGTAATGTAAAACAAACATACAACTTACATTTAACCAAGGGGGGTTGTAGAGTCTTTTTGTCTGGTGACATTTAAAACCCACTTGGTCCTGTTCCTGTGTGACTTGGTCTGGGTGATCCTACTGTGGCGGGGGGGTTGGACTGGCTGATCTTTCGAGGTCCCTTCCAATCCCTAATGTTCTGGGATTCTATCAGAAATGAGTAACTGTCCTTTGCAGGCTGCTGTGTGGAGGGCCACGAGGAGTGGTGAGCTGTCTGAAAAGGAAGTTCCTTTTCCAGTTCTCCCTCTACCAGGCTCATTTTCCAACGCCTTCTTGTCATTTCCTTTTTCTACACTTTTGTGATGGCAAAAACTAAGCAGCAGATCTGCCTCTGGTCATCTGCCGGAGCTATTTCCCGCTGTGCAGTTGCTGCTCTGCTGCATCAGGTCCCTTTCACAAGGTGCTTGTTGTCTGCTGTATAGGAACCCTAATGTTTTGGTTCTGGAAATCAGTAGCAGCTGAACCTCTGCCAGTCAGGGCTCTGCTGGGCAGCTGACAAACACAGCACCTTGCCAGCGTCTGAAGGAACTGCAGGTTTCTTCTGTGGTGCTCTGCTCTCAAGAGGTGGGGTTTTTGTGACCACCAAGGACATGCTAGGAGGATCATACAGAAGGTCTGAAATGACTGCATTTTTCCCCACAGGTCTTGATGATGCTAACCCTGACTACGATTTGACCTACACAGGCGTGTGAAATGCACTGCCCAGCTCCCGGTGACCTTCAGCGCCCATCTTGGGGCTCAGCACACGTGTGGACCCTGCTCTGCCGGCACCTACCGGGGACACGTCATCCCTGTGGCGTAGCGATCCAGCGGCTTTCTTCTTGGGACACGGCAGAGGTGCCTAGCGAAGCAAAACTGCTCTTGAAACAAGCCAACGTAGTTTTTAAAGTGGTTCAGCGAGCCTTCTATTCTGCAGTTCTTACTCTGAAACCTCTTTTCATCCAAGAAAGCAACTTACACAAGTCACATTCGGACCACATTAACAACCTGGTCTTTTCCCAAGTGAATGAATTCCCTGGCCTACAAATCGTTCTTTCCCCTCGTATTCCTCTGTTTTCATGTTCTGTTAACCCTTCAACAGCAATGAACATGCATCTGCTGTCGGGCTGCCAGAGTCACCCAAACGCTTTCTCTCAGTTTTGGTGGTTTTATTTTACTATTTGTTTGAACTACAGCGATGCTAATTTACTGAGCTGCTTCGTTTCTTTGGTTTGGGTGAGCATGGTCTAGGTTTTCTTTCTTATTTTCAGCACTTTGGGCAAGGCATTTATTTCTTAAAAGTCTTCAGCACAGTTTCTACATAACGTTCATCCGGTGGGGGTTTCCTTTGACTGCCAGGCTGCAGGAACTTCTTAATTGTAGGCACATTGCTGATTCTTACTTTAAAAGCCTAGAAAATAAACCCAGCACAGTAAGAGAGAAATTCTAGTTACTCCAGGAGCAAAAGGTGCTTCCCCCTGCTGCCAGAAGAGATCCCAACATTCGTTCAGATCTGGTGCCATCTACAGTCTCCAACAGAAGGACCCGGCTGCTGCCAAATGCCTGCACTCACCGGTGAAGACAGTGCAGGAGCCTGCGATGTCTGCACCTCTGCCACTTGGGGAGAAACCGAAGGCAAGAATTCAACAGCTGGGAGCACTGGGGACACATAGACTAACCCACCTTGTGACCTTTTTCTTCTCACTGCTGGTTCTGGTGGTGCAAAACCACACCGTACGTGAACGTGACTTCAATTTTTTTGGCATCATGTACATTCCTGAGCTTTTCTCTGCCCTTGTCCCACTGCCCTAGCACCTCTGGTATCGCATGGGTGAAGCCGAAACGGCTCGGCAACGTATGACAGAGGCATCTTACACTGTGTTGTAGTTTAGGGTACCCAAAATATCTGTGTAGGGCTAGCAGACGCAACGCTCCCTTTTGGAGGAGTGGCTGGGGGGACTAGGATTACAGAAGTTAGACGCCTTCATCTAACATTGTCCACCTGTGTCACAGACTGAATTTGGTATTTGACAGCATCTCCTGGCAGGAAGCAGGGCAGCTTAGATCAGTGATTCTCTTTGGAATGTTGTCAATTTACTTCTACGGAGGAGGCACACGCAACTGAGAGACGGGGAAGTGCACCTGGAATGGGGCTCGTGAGGAGCGCGGTGCCTTATAGCAAACCAACTCCATCCATACCCTCGTGGACTTGATGCCAGGCAATGACACGCTAGTGCCAGCTCCCGGAAGAGCCCATTCTCCTGACTTCGGTAACATGGAGACACAGTCACTTCAGGATTGCCCTCCAGCTCCTCAGTACAGGCAGACCCAGTGACAGCCTTACCTGCAACTGAGGAAATCCTGACAGCACAGCAGGTATTTTCTCCTCCACTGCTAAAATGGCTTCAATTAGCTGAACGTCTGCCCAGCTGAATTTGTTTCCCACGAGAAAGTCTTGTCCGTGCTCTTTCAAAACCTGCAGAACACAAGAAAGGACGGGCACCTCGGGTGACGTTTTCACCCGGAAGCCATGAGCCTAAACCACTGCGTTACTCCTGGGGGGAATCTGAACGCTTGCAGTGCACACAAGCTTTGGTCACTCGGTGGTGACGGATCCTGACGAGCACGGGGCACGCAGACAAAACCACGTGCTGTGCACCACCGCAGAGCAGTAACAGCCAACGGGCTACAAACAGGGATGACGGAGGAGTCAAAGACCAGCCAGGAGACTGTCTAGAACTGCCGCTTAGATATCTCATGTCCAGTGCTGGTGTCAGGAAGCACACGTAGCAGTGTGGAATTGCACCAGGTCACCAAAACAAGCCCCGCTGCCTTTGGGAAGCCGTCATAAGAGCCTTCAGGGTGTTCAGCCTTTGACATGACGGACCAAAACGCTGCCGAACACCGGAGCCACGTGGGCTTGGCCTGTTGTTTTCCGAGCGGGATGTGCTTCCGAAGCAGAGCTGTTTTAAAGTTCTCCTAATCTGAGTAGTTTTGTTTTCTTCTGACGCAACTGGCCCGCGTGACACTGGGTCCAGCAGGGACGGGGGCTTTAAGCAAACAGCAGTGTGGAACTGTCCTCTCATAGACAAGGAGAGGTCACTCACGCTGGGTTTTACTTTACCAAAGAGCGGTGCTGCACAGCCGAGAACACACTGTTCTGTTTGCTCTGCGGACGTTCAGACACCTCAGCCCTGACAGCACAGACCAAACGAACAGAGAGCGCGCGCTGCTGCCCTTTCCTTCTTCGGGATCGCCAAGATCGCTGAGGAAGGGTCCGTGCCTTGGAACCCGCCCGCACTACTAACACGTTCTTATTGTGGGGAGACGTTTTGGCAGCGGTAAACGTCAGTTTTCTAGATACAACCTCACGGTCACTTACCTTCTCAAAGACTGGAAAGTACCTGGTGGTTGCCCTCTCCTTGAGTGATTCAATGCTTTTCTCCTTTGCCTCAGGGGCAGAGAAAGGGTACATCAAGATCATCTGCATCAGGTCTGTGATTCCTTCCACATACATGTCAATCCTGCCAGGGAGGGAAGACAACAGCAGAAAAGATGGCAGAAGTTACTTCGCCTGCTTTCTGCTGTCTGAGGTAACACAGGGTGTCACCACCACTGCGCCAGTTTTCACAGCCAAAACTAAACAGAAGCTAAATAGTTTTTAAAGGGCTAAAAGTCAGTTTCTGTTCAGCAGCATTTCTGAAGCAGTGATTAGACCCGGAGTAAGGTCCGTAGTTTTTATTGTGTTAGCTTTTCTACTGGATTTACAGGATTGAATTTTACTAGAAAAAACAGCTGTAAAATAGCAGACAGATGAAAAGAGGCATTACAGTACATTGCTCTCTCCTTCAAGCCTTTCCCATAAAGGTCGTATTTCCCTGCTATGTAGCTGAGGATGGCTCTGGTCTGCACCATCTTCATCCCATCCATCTCAACCAGGGGCACTTGCTGAAACAGCAGGACTCCATCTAGAGTGGAAAATCGAGGACAAGCTGGTTAGTTTTTCCTAGACTGCTGACTCCAGCAGAGTATGAGAGGCCGAGCACGTTGCCCTTGCAGAGCAGGAGATCAGGGATGTCTTGCCCTAGACTCCACATAGTAAACACACATCGTGGGAAAGTTCAAGCAGTCATGCAGCCGGGCCACGCCAGTGCAGCTGCGCCTGTCACTCTGCGGCACTGCCAGAGCTCTGCCGGCACCGCTGACTCCTTTGCGCATCAGGACCCCGTCTCATGCTGGCAAACAAAGCCTGCTCCAGCACTTTCAGCCCATGGGACTGGAGCAGAATAAACATCCAAAGGCCTGACCCTGGGACACAAATACCATAGAGTCACCTGTAAACAAACCTTGGGAGCGCTACGCAAGAGAAGCAGAGCTTAGAACAGAACAAAATCTGTTGTAGCTTCGGGATTTTTTGACTGTAGTCACTAAGTTTCGCTAAGCGGCCTCTGTGGATAAGGAACTTGCAGTTAATGAAGAACCACTGCTCTGTGAAACGCGGCTGTGCCCGTGCTCTACAGCACGTGTAAGCCATCCTGCACGCTCAACTGATCGGTGCCTGTGCCGTAACAGACACCTTTGAATACGCGTGCAGGACTAAGAGTTGCTTGCTGCTGGTTTGGCAGATTTCCTTGTGCTGTTGGAAGGCAGTCCATGGTCGCCTAGAGCTGCTATCTGTCATGGGTCAGTAGAGCCCACCGATACCCAGGTAAGAGTGTGCACAGCATGTGGCTGCACGTCCTGAGCCAGGCTCAGGTTCTCTCAGGTCAATGCCATTTAGCACTCTCCCTCCAGAGCGTCTATCTGCCTACAAGCTGCCTACTAGGAACAGCCCAGGCTTCATCACAGGCACTGCTGGACCATTGGTTAGAGTATCATCAGCTCACGGGGGCAAAGGCATACCTGGGCGGTCCCAGCAGTGTGCTGGTGCCTAAGTACAGGACACCTTGGTGACAAGCATGTTGCTAGGGGGAGGAAAAGCCAAGGATTTCAGCTTGCAGGAATTGTTTGGCACTGGAAAGAGCAGGTTCCTTGAAACTAGCATTTCAGTACTTCAGCTGTGCACCTAGACATTTGTACTAGCTTAAGCTAATGCTAAACCATAAATTCAGCTAAATGGGAGACAGTTTTTGAAGGACTAAGCATCAGGCTGTGGGATTCTTACCTGCGATTAACTTTTCATACTGCTCTTTTGTTTCCAAAAAGTTTTCTTCAAACTGGAAAAGCAGAGAGAACAGCATTACAGGGGAGATCACACCAGTGTCTACAATCACCTGAAAGGAGGTTGTAGCCAGGTGGGGGTCAATCCCTTCTCCCAGATAAGCTGCAATAGGACAAGATGAAAAGGCCTCAACTTGTGACGGAGGATGTAAGTTAGGTGTGAGGAAAACTTTCTTCACCAAAAGGGTTACAAAGCTCTGGATCGAGGTGCTCAGGAAAGTAATAGAGTCACCATACTTGGAGATATTTAAAACACACGTGAATGTGGTGCTGAGGGATATGGTTTAGTGGTGACTTGGCAATGCTGGTATAATGGTTGAACTTTGTGATCCTGAAGGTTTCTTACAACCATCAGAATTGTTTTCATTGGATTGGAACATTTTTCTTATGTAAGTGACTACACGGGATGATCAAATCAAGCAGAAAATAAGGAGCTCAATTCAGCTGCCCTGCTTGGCCGTCCTCGCACCTGGAGAGAAGCAGAAGGGTGTGGCAATTCCTGCCCCAGGTTATTTCTAAGTGCAGGTAGAAACAGAGCACAGGCATCTAGAGGAAGAGGACAGGCTGTAGGCAGTGCCAAGGGAAACAGAAGGCAAATCAAATATTTCTAACCCTACCCCAAAGCCTGCAGGTCAGATACCTCCCTCCCTGGAGGTGCTCAAGGTTAGGCTGGATGAGGTGCTGAGTGGCATGATCTAGATGTTGGATGTTAGGTTTACTTGGTTTATTTGGATTTAGGTTGGACTTTTCCGACCTCATCATTGCTGTGATACTGTAACCCTCTTGTTTATGCCCACTGCAACTGCAGACTTAGTAAGACTGAGTTAGGTTGGTTTTGCACACCTTAAAAACTCCGATTAATTCATGACCTTTAATTAAATCCCCATTTTGATACATTATGATTAATTACTTCAAGGGAGTGATACTGGCTCTAAGAAACCCCAAGCTTCATTGTTCATTGGGTTTTCGTCTTGGGTAGTAACCACTGACCAAGGCAGTTGCAGTTATGTGGTGCCACTGGCCAGATGGATTTAGACAATAGAGCAGCTGCGAGAGGGTGCTACATGCACGTGAAGCTATTCCTTACTGAGGCCTGTTGAAAACACCAGTCTGAAGTGCTGCACCAAGTGCCTACTAACCTCCACGCCAGCCGCTGCCAACAGCCATCGTACAGGCTCCATTCGCCCCCTTCCGTTGAAGTAGGTGAGCCTGGGCTTCCCCGACATGCTTCCGAGCACCTAGTTCCCTTAAAAACATTAAACAGAAAACATCTTGTAAAAAGGATGCGAGAACCAGAAAGCCTTTGATTCTCCTGATGCCTGTTGAGGTTTAAACCTCATCTGACTGAGAACAAACCAAGACCAGTGACACTTCACTGCCTGTGCTGGGAGAGGAAATACATGAGGACGGACAAAGCTTTCCACAGTGCTACTGGGGATGCTTTTTGTAGTTACAGGCAAGTGCAGACACTTTTAAGTAGGTGGTACGAGTCCTAAGCTAGGGGGGAGCCTTGCTGGATTTCAAGACAACCACACAAAGCCACTGCAAATCCCACCACACCCTCAAAGCAGTCACTCCTCCTCACCGAAAAGATGAGCAGAAAACAAGAAAAACATGTTGGGGTGGAATGCCGAGACATGTCCAGCTCTGTTTGCTAGGCACCAGAATGCTTTCTGTGGCTTCAGGTGCCTTCCACTTCCTTCTTCCCCTAGAAGCAAACGCGTTGGCGGTCCTCCCTTTGTTCCATGAAATACACTGAGCACTCTTGGCCTCTCATCAGATGGCCACGGGCCTTTTCCTTGCTACTTATAGCGGCCTTGAGGCCAGCTCTGCAACCCGGCTGCACTGGCTTCAGCTGTCCTAGGAAGGGTCCCCCCAGGACACCAGGGACCTTGCTGCCTGAAAGCGGCTATTGCAGCACCTCTCTGCCACGGGGGGCCCAGACAGCGGGACTGCGCCGCGCTGTCCAGCCTGCTGGCCCGTCTGTGCTGATACTCCAGTCCCAGGGTTTGCAAATACTGGCCTCAAGTTCTCTGTGCCCCACTGCCCTGATTAATCGCACACGCAAAAAGGTGCGTTTGGAGCGTGTTTCGCCAAAACTTAGATTTTAAAGAAAAGTCAGACTAAGCAGTCTCCTGGTGAGAGCCGTCGTGTTGCTGCAATAAATGGGGATATTTTGGGCAATTCAGACAGCGCCACCCAAACACACAGAAAGGAAGAACTTACCACCTCCAGTTCAAAAGTGCAAATAGCTGTTGCCAATGACAAAGTTTTGCCTCTGAGGCAGTGGGTTTGTTGGTTCCTGCACCTCGTGCGAGTAGCCTTCACTTTGTGGTTGCAAACTGAACAGACATCTAGCGCCTCTTCCACTATCACACAGCTCAGACGCGCGGCGTCCATATCACTGCCACGCGCATCGCCCCACCTTGTGCTGTGCAGAAACCACAGAGGACTTTAACGCAAAAGGATGAAGACTGAAACACCAAGAAGATGAAGCTTAGAAAAACGTACTTGTTGTCCACAGGCAGAGGGAGTGGAAAGCCTTCATGGTCATGAACAACAAATCCTGCGCAACACCAGGTTATGTAAGAAAACCAATGACAAATTTGATCAAAAAAACTCAAGGAAGAGGACAGTGGTATATTTTAAGAGTGTCAAATGTAAGTTAATGTTAGTTGTCTTAAGGTTCCAGCGGAAGAAAGCCGCTTTCTGTCTTTAGGACCACTGAGTGCATCTCAGCTGACACTTCGGGGACTTGGCACGTAGCTAAGTTACAGTGCCTGGGCAACTCTTGCTCTAAGTTTAGTTGCCTGCCCCTATGTGTCTCCTGATGCTTGAGATTCCCTAAAGATGGACAGATACAGCATACTGGAGACAAGACGACTTCTGTACCTGAAATCTGTCTACCTATTGATCCAGACTCTCAGTGACTTTGTGTTTATCTGGAGGAAGGCACAGAGAACATAGACAAGGTTTCCTAAGGAACTGTCCTCCATTGTTTTTCTAAAATTCTAGTAAAAGATTTGCAGGGTGTTGCTTTAAAAAAAAATTCAATACAGTATGCAGATGATTTATTAGTAGCCAAGGAATCCTGTTTAGCTGCCTGCCTTTTTGCCTTAGCTGAAAGGGGCCATAAGTTCTCTCCATGCAAGTCAAGACTTTTGTAAGTGTAGAATGTCTGGGCTTTGCTCTCCAACAAGGAGGGGCATTTATCTAAAAACCATACTACAACAATTCAAAATCTTCACCAGCCAGTTGCACTAAACAAACATAAGCCTTTTTAGCACCTGTAGGATCTTGCCACCCTTGGACAGCTGCTTTTGAGGAAACAGACAAACCCACCCCCCCCCAATACTGGGCAATAGCCAAGATGATGGGGAACCCCTTTACAAACAACAGAGGAGGTACAGATACTTGAGTTTGAGCTTCTGAAGCAGGCTGCACATGCCCCCGGGCTGCCACACGGAGCCATTTACTGTCAGGTAACCGTTTACCTATTTGCACAGAGGGCAAGAAATGGCCTCTAGGATGCTAAGTAATACGCTGACCCCTCCACCTGGAGATGGAACTCCGCATCACAATCATGTAGCAACCATCTGCAAAGCCAAAAGAGTTCGAGATGTAACAGACACGCTGTTTCGAAATCCCAGTCTGGAACTGTTTGTTAGCAGCTACTCGTGCCATCTGAGCAGCGCCAGCTCTGGGGTTATTCAAAACTACTGTGAGTCAGGTAGCAGAGGCTCCATCACTCGGTTCAAAGCTGAGTGCAAAACCAGCCAAATTAATTGCATTACAAAGACCTGTTGGACCAGCCAAAGCAGAGAGAACCACCTTGGCCAATTCTCACTATGCCTGTGAGGTGTGCCACGTTGCCAGGCAGGCACGGAAGCTGCACTGGTTAGTAGCTTCTAGTGGAAGTAAAATACCAAACGACCCACAAGCTACTCAACCATTAAAAACTATACAAGTGCCAGAGGAACTTGCTATCACTCCTCAGCCAGACCACACCAGCAGAAGGGCAAAAGAAGAGATAGGGAACAGTCTAACAGGTACTGCTGTTAAAGCTACAGCAAGACGTGCAGACGAGCCACTGGGCTTACAAGCAGTCCAGCAGTCTGACTTGGTGTTGCCCACTCCTTTTCAGAGAAGCCTGACTGTTCCTGTTGAAGGAGCAGACTATTGCAAAAGGTGTAAGCAACCAAATTCCCAGGAAACGTGGAGCAAAGATACAGAAGACTTTCCCATTTTGCCTGAGCAATACCTGATTTCTGCACACAAACGCACCCAGGGCACCTTGGGGCTGCTGCACTAGTCTGAACGCTGCTGAAGAATCGCTCACGCCAGGAGTTTATGCCACAGCAAACAAGCCGCAGCATCTCGCAGGCACTGCCTTTGGCTCCGATTACTAAGGAACAAGGACCTCGACGCAAAATTTGTCTGTATAGAAGCACTACTGTTGCTTTTGATTAAGATCCCTGTTTCCTTCGTATTTCCTAGCGAGCCTTAATGAGACGCCTTAATGAGCCTTGATGATTCTTTCGGAGTCAGCATTACCTACATTCAGTGTGAAGCGTCCCAGAGCCGGGAGCAGAGACCGGTGTGCCAAACGACCCATCTCAGATGCACAGGGAACAGCCCCGTGCACTCCCACCCACCGCAGCCTTCCCAAACCTCGTGCCCCAGCTGCTTCTGCACTGCAGATCTCATTCCTTGGTTAAAAACATTCTGGGACCTCTTGCTTTCTCTCTCTTCACCTTCCAGCTGGCGAGAAGTTACAGACCTGTCCTCAGTGTACCTGGCACGTGGACTAAAACGAGCAGAGAATTTACGCTCCCCCAGCAGTTGTCCTAATAAATTTGACAGCAGCTTCACCAAAAATGCTTGCCCAAACACTTCAAGGAACATGAATTTGTAAGTTAATACTTACTTACTGCCCTGAATTCAGCCTCCACCCAGCACAGGCAGCTTCTCTGGCAGTGTTGGCACTTTGAAGCTTGGGGGAGTTTCCAGCCTTGCCCAATTAGAGAGAAAATCACCCACTGCTGCTAAACCAGCTCTGCTCATCTTAAAGACACATGGCTCTGAAATTGTCACCCACGACACAGCTTGGTGATTTGGCTCTCCACTTGGCAATTTGGCTCTCGAGCTCGGCCTCATGGCTTTCATGGTAGCTGTCTATTTAAACTGCTGCCTTGGATTCCTTGGGACATTTTACCTGAATAGAAAGGTATTTAAAATATGTCACTTTAAAACATTGATAGCATTTTCTGAGTTGTGTGTTGTTGTATGGAGCTGCTGGAGGGAGTCCAGCGTAGAGCAATGAGGATGGTGAAGGAATTGGAGCACCTCCCTTATGAGGAGAGGCTGAGGGAGCTGGGTCTCTTTAGCTTGGAGAAGAGGAGACTGAGGGGTGACCTCATTAATATCTATAAATTTGTGAAGGGTGGGTGTCGGGAGGATGGAGCCAGGCTCTTCTCAGTGTCATCTAGTGATAGGACGAGGGACAATGGGTGTGAGCTGGAACACAGGAGGTTCCACACAAATGTGAGAAGGAACTTCTTCACGGTGAGGGTGACGGAGCACTGGAACAGGCTGCCCAGGGCGGTTGTGGAGACTTTTTCTTTGGAGACATTTAAAACCCACCTAGGTATGTCCCAGTGCGACTTGGTCTGGGTGATCCTGCTGTGGCAGGGGGATTGGACTGGATGATCTTTCGAGGTCCCTTCCAATCCCTGATGATTCTATGATTCCGTGATTCTAATAGTAACCACTTAAACACTGATGCTTCTAGGTTTGTTGCAGTACTTGGCAGGAACCAGGCTTTTATTTTCTGTGCTGTATGGCAGAAAATGTACCCAAAGTAAAGGTTAGCAATGTTCAGTTGCTTTGAAATAGACTTTGCCAGACCAAATTTATTAATGATAAGGTAGTGTAAAGCATAGATGAGCAGTTTGTGTCACAACTCACCCCTTGTCCTCAGGGACTGCATTAATTTTGGAAAGGAGTGTCTGTAGCCAATGCTCAGTCAGCGACAAAATGAACGATGATTTTCCTACCCTGTTGCCACGAGGAACAACTTTGCAATCTACATGTCAAGTGAAAATACCAAAACTGAAAGTAGATATTAACAAACCCAAGAATTGTAGAGAAGATGAGAAATGGAATTTGAGTACCAAAGGTCAAGTTTTCACCTCTACCATAGACCCATATGTGTTGTTGGGCTTTGCTTGAGACACCCTTGCAGCAGATGTCAGTGCAAGTGCTCTGCAGATCTGCTTACAGAACTCACACTGTTATCAAAATTGTGATGTTTAGCTTGAAGTTTAAAACATTAAAGGGACTTCTGTGCACCTGCCTAAGACATGTCCCTAGCAGGCCAACTGACATGTCACAGGAGCTAAGACTTCACGCTAGAAGAATGTAGATTTGGACTAGATATAAGGGGTCCCTTGCTTTCAGACCAGTATCTCAACAGCAAATGGGACTTTGTGAAGAAGGGATCTGATTTGACTCTCCTGCTGTGACTTATGAAGGCCACATGGGCTAAGAGGGGAAAAGAGAGAATATAAATATCTGTGCAAGAAGTCACTGTTCCCATGGCAGCCAAACCAACGAACTAGTGAGACCAGCTGCACCTTGGCATGACCTGTACATCCGAGATCCAGGACCTGACTTTCACCACTTGCATTCTGCAGCCCTGGGCTATACAGGAGCTGCTCTTTGCATGTGACACCAAACTGGGGAGAAAATCCCCTACTCAGCACATGCCAGGCAACTTGCCAGGACCAACTCCAGCCCCTTGCACTTGTAAGCAGGAGATGTTACCGGACAGGGAATGATCATGCTGATAGCCGGGGGTGTGGGGAGAGCTTGGACTTGAAGAGCAGAGAAAGCTCTCACGGAATTAGTGAGAAACGCTGCGTCACGCACTTCTCGTACAGGCGTTTCTCCAGCCCAGGGAACAGCCTGTCACCGGCGAGGGCCAGCTCCTCATCAGACGCCCTAGGGCCAACCTGCGTCGAGCCCAGCGAGTCAGCGGACACCAAGGCAAAGAGAAACCACTGAAACCCACATGATTAACGCGGAGAACTAAACCAAAAGGAGTCAAACACGCGCGGCTTCCGCTACAGCAGCCGAGCAGACGCGCCGCAGCGGCCTCTGCTGCCACCGCCCTCGTACGCGGAGCACAGCAGAACAGTCGCCAATAGGAAGCCGCTACTCTACATATTGAAAAAAGGCTTCTGGGAGAGCAATGCAACGGAGATATGCACCCACCAAAAGTTAACGATTTTGAATTAGTTTAGGCCGAAACGTTGCGCTGTTGCAGAGAGATGAGCCCTAGCTACAGAGTGCGAATCCCAGCGTTTGTCACTGGATTTTCTGCCCGGCAGTCACCGTACGGGAGAAAGTACTATAGCCTTGTGCTATAAATACTGCTGTGGCGAGCGCTGGTTTCTGGATGTGAGGGCGATCTGGCTGCGACATCTGTCACCCCATTGATCGCCAGGGTTGATTCGGCTGATCTGGCTGGCTAGGCGGGTGTCCCCTTCCTCCCTCACCGCTCCATGTGCGTCCCTCCCGAAGCTGCGCGCTCGGTCGAAGAGGACGACCTTCCCCGATAGAGACGTACCGTTCATCGGTCAAGGGTATACGGTAGCTGCGCTCCCCTGCTAGAACCTCCAAACAAGCTCAAGGTCCATTTGTAGGAGAACGTAGGGTAGTCAAGCTTCCAAGACTGCAGACACATCCAAGTGAGGCACTGCATGGGGCAGTCTGCCATTCTTTTCCGCCGCTCCGCTCCATGTCGCTGCGGCTTGACTTGTTCACACCGCACTGATGGAGGTTGGTCACTTCTCCTCCCCTTCATGCTCCGATCCTGGAGCTCCTCACCTCACACACGCAGAACTTACCAGCAGTTCAATTTTTCACCTAGTGTATTACCTGTATAACTCATTTGAACTCCACTTGAGCAGTCAATTTTAGCACTTAACTTACAAACCCAGCTCAACTATCTGCTACAAACTGTCTTCAGCTTCTACTGCCCTGAAAGCAGGGGAAGGCTATGGGGAGGCTAACAAAAGACACCAAAAATAATTTTGAATGGCATGGTATAACACAGAATAGAACAAAACCCAGCAGATCAGGATAATCATGGAGTTGGAATGGACCTACTCTGATCATAGCACCATAGAATCATTAGGGATTGGAAGGGTCCTCAAAAGATCATCTACTCCAATCCCCCTGCCACAGAAGGATCACCTGCTGTGGAACACAAGAACACATCCAGGCATGTCTCCTGTTGCAGTGCTCCGTCACCCTCACTGTGAAGTTCCTTCTGACATTTATATGGAATCACCTATGTTCTAGCTCATACCCACTGCCCCTTGTCCTATCACTAGATGACACTGAGAAGAGCCTGGCTCCATCCTCCTGACACCCACCTATCACATATTTATAATCATTAATGAGGTCACCCCTCAGTCTCCTCTTCCCCAAACTAAAGAGACCCAGCTCCCTCAGCCTCTCCTCGTAAGGGAGGTGCTCCACTTCCTTCATCATCCTAGCTGCTCTACACCAGACTCCCTCCAGCAGCTCCACTCTCGAACTGAGTGGCCCAGAACTGGACACAATACTCCAGATACGGTCTCATTAAGGCAGAGGAGAGGGGGAGAAGAACATCGCTCAATCTGCTAACCACCCCACTTCTAATCGACCCTAGGATGTTGTTGACCTTCTTGGCCACAAGAGCACACTGCTGGCTCATGGTCATCCTGCTGGCCACCAGGACACCCAGGTCCCTTTCTCCCAAACTACTCTCCAGATCTCGCTGAATGGCAGCACAATCTGCTGGGGTGTCGTCAGCAAACTTGCTGACAGTGCACTCTAATCCCTCATCCAAGTCATTAATGAACAGATTCAATGGGACTAGTCCCAGCACTGACCCCTGGGGCACTCCACTAGATACAGGCCTCCAACCAGACTCTGTCCTATTGACCACTGCTGACTTCTACCCTGTAGCCAGTTCACCATCCATCTCACTACCCGATCATCTAGACCACACCACCTCAGCTTATCTGCGAGGATGCTGTGAGAGACTGTGTCAAATGCCTTACTTAAGTCAAGATAGACCACATCCACTGCTCTGCCATCATCCATCCACCTGGTTATGCCCTCATCAAAGGCTATCAGGTTGGTCAAGCACAACATCCCCTTGCTGTCAGCCCTGCTGACTGTCCCTAATGACCCTTCTGTCCTTGATGTGCCTGGAGACAGCCTCTAGGACAAATTGTTCCATCACCTTTCCTGGAATGGAGGTGAGGCTGACAGGTCTATAGTTACTTGGGTCCTGCTTCCTTCCCTTTTTGAAGACTGGAGTGACATTTGCTGTCCTCCAGTTCCCAGGCATTTCGCCTGATCCCCATGACTTAGAAAAGATGATGGAGAATGGCCGTCTCCCTTAGCACATGCAGGTACATCCCATCAGGGCCCATGGAATTACGTCCATCCAGTTTTGATCAACTTGTCCCTAACCCAGTCCTCATCAACCAAGGCAGGCTCCTCTCTTGCCTCAACTTCCTCTGGAGCCTCAGCTGTGTGAGGCTTGATATCAGGACACCCACCAGGAGTGTAGACATAGGCAAAGAAGGTGTTCAGTATCTCTGCCTTCTCTGTATCCTCTGTCTTCAAGGCACCCACCTCATTCAGCAGGGGGCCTATGTTGCCTCTACATTTAGTTTTAGCTGAAATGTTTTTAAAGAAGCCCTTTCTGTTGCCCTTGACCTCTCTTGCAAGGTTTAATTCCAAGGAGGCTTTGGCTTTCCCAGTTGAAACCCTACATTCTCTCACCAGAGCCTAATAATCACCCCAAGTGGCCATCCCCTCCTTCCATGACCTATAGGCTTTCTTCTTCCTCTTCACTCTGCCCAGCAGCTCCCTGTTTAACCACACAGGTGTTCTGGTTGCCTTCCTTGACTTCTTTCCTGTTGGAATGCTCTTGTCTTGTGCTTCACAGAAGTGGTCTTTGAATGTTACCAGCTATCCTGAGCTCCTTAATCTGCCAGCACCCTGTCTGATGGGATTTCCTCTAACAATTGCTTGAAAAGGCCAGTGTTGTCCCTCCTGAAGTCCAGGGTTGTGATTCTGCTAGCTGTTCTGCTCCTGCCACACGAGACCCTGAACTCCACCATCTCATGGCCACTGCAATCAAGTCTGCCCTCAACCTTCACTCCTTCAGCCAGACCCGCCTTGTTGGTGAGTACAAGATCCAGCAGTGCTCCTCTCCTAGTGGGCTCCTCCACCACTGGCATCAAGAAATTGTCACCAATGCACTGGAGGAACCTCCTGGCAGGGATTGTGGGTGGCTGGCTGAGCGGGTCTTCCAGAAAATATCAGAGTAGTCAAAATCCCCCACGAGGACCAGGGCGTGTAGCTGTGAGGCTGCTGTCAGCAGCCTGTAGAAGACCTCATCAACTTCCTCATTCTGATATGGCGGCCTGTAATAGACATCCACAACAGTGTCACCCATGCCAGCCTGCCCCTTGATCCGCACCCACAAACTCTCAAGTCTCTCTTCATCTGTCCCAGGACAGAACTCAGTACATTCCAGCTGCTCTCTCATGTGGAGAGCAACTCCTCCACCCCGCCTTGCTGACCTGTCCCTCCTGAAAAGGACACAGCTGCCCATGATCACATTCCAGTCATGCAGGCTGTCCCACCACGTCTCTGTAATTGCCACCAGATCATAGTCACCTGCCTGGACACAGATTTCTACCTCCTCCCGCTTATTCCCCATGCTGCGTGCTTTAGTGCACAGGCATTTCAGGGAGCGAGCTGATAACTGCAATCACCTAGTCCTGCTCTTCTGACATGTTACTCATCTATTTTAATTCAGCACTGCAGTTAGTTTCAGAGGAGCTGCCATCGAAGGACTAAAGTATGTGCTCTACACAAAGTTCACAGCCCACTGCTGGAATTACATGCCTAGACTCTAGTCCCGTGGCCACGGAATGTGCAGCACGAGCACAGCTGTCAGGAGACACTGGTCCTCCAAGAAGGCACCAAACTAATGGCTTATCTAAAAAACCCATTAATCACAACTAAAGAAACAAAGTCAAACTAAAGCACCTTTATTGAAAACTGAATCAAATATCAGGATTCTAGTCAGTCAGTATTTGTTCAAGAGTTACCTCATTCCGGGCAGAAGACTTGACACAGAAGGAATGGCACAATGCTTTTGACTAAACAATCACCACTGTTTCTTTGACAATTCCAAACTCTCCTTCCATGTATGTTCAAAAACCCTTCTTTCTGTGTATGTCTTCCTCACATTATGGAATGCCCTACTCATACCAACAGCATTGTCGGACACAGCAATACCACAGCAGTGGATTGTTGGATGGTGGTTTTGTTTTTGCCACACAATACTTCCATGAAAATATGGATTACAGAGGCGAGTCCAGTCAGGCTCCTTTGTTCCCAAGGGTCATCACCACATGTTATGCGCAAGCCTGAGAAACGGAAACAGTAGCTGCTGAATACTTGAACATAAATTAGTCAGCGATCTACGATACAAAAGCGCTCCATGTCAGAAAACAGACTGGCAGTGTTTGCGTTTTACTGAACAAGATTCCTCGAATTGGGTAAAAGCAAACAAATGAAGCTAGAACGCTGCACAGCAGCCCAACAAAAACCATTTAAAGGCAAAAAAAAATTAGTTTTAAGAAAGCCTCCCACTCACTTGCAGCAGTTTTTCAGCGACTGTAGAACAGAGTTTTGGTGATGAAGTCACTTGTTCCTTTGATCCCAGTGCAAAGCAGATGAGCAGAACAGAAGTATGGCATCACTGACACTACACAGCTTCATTTAGCACATACACTTCTGAAAATACCTAACCAATGCCCCTTCCTCAGCACCTCTGTTCCAATGCAATATTGCACTACTTTGCTTTTTTAATCCGCTTCATTAAAAAGCTGAAACTAATAAAGGAGAAGTTAAATTTTTAAAAAGTTTGCTATAAAAATTTACCTTATAAAAATGCCAACCCCCTAAGCCACATATACATAAGGTGTCCAATTTATTAAAATAATTGAACCAAATTATAAAACAAAACAATTTAATACAAAAGAGTACAAGGCTGCATTCAAATTAATACAAATAGAAGTAAAAAACCCCCTTCAAAGTGTCTCATTCATAGAAGATCTGATTCTTCTAGATTTACAGGTATATAAAACAGTATCAAATTGTCTCATGTCAGCCACCATTTCCCGGGAAGCACACTGTGGTTTAGAGTGTTTACATACGTCACCGGTGAGCCCCGTACTTTGCAGACCAGTCGACACGCCCATGGACTGGCTGAGCTGGTGGTGGGATAGGCATTAACCTTGGTGTGCTCTTTGTAGGTGAATTGAATGGTGGCTGTCCAAGATGGGGTCTTGCTGACTTCAGAGAAGTGCAGTCTAAAGGATGAAAGAAAACACCATGAGCTAAAAGGTTCATTGAGTAGCTGTCCACATTCAACAGCAATGGCACACAGCTCCAGATTCTCCCTTCTTCAGTGAATAAGCCTTTTTAAATGGATGTGATGTGAATCAACAATGGATCCAATCCCTAAAACCTTATCAGATAAGGAGTATTTAACATCATTGGGTTGGCTACAGCTCTCACATCAGGCTCTCAGTCCCACTGAAATAAACTGTGCATATACCCACACATTTCATAGACAAAGCCTTCTCCATATGAAGTCTACAAACTGTGGTTCTGGTCAGTCAGGTATTTACAAATAAAGCAAGCAGAGACATATGGTCTGCACTTCAGACACAGTGTTACCAGAGTAGTGAGCAAGGCACAAAGACAACGGTGGAACTGCACTTACCAGAAGCTGGATCCACAGCTGGCGTCAGCTGAACTCTCTGCCCAGCAGAGCCTACTTCCTTCTTCAGAAACGAAGGGATAAACCCACTAGTTAGACCACTTGATCCTATGGGCCCTGAAAGAAATGGCAAGAAAGAACAAATTCAAACACAATGGAGCTCTCATACTATCAACAGATGGCAGAGCTGTGCGCTGATGGGTCATATTCAAGATCAAGCCTGATCATGGACTGACGAAAGTAAAAGCTTCAAAGATGACACCAGAAATCCACAGATCTCATATACAACGACATTCAGGAGACTGTCAGCATCAGGCTGCGTTAAAGATGAAAAGAGATGCAACCCATACTCTCGGAAGGGCAGTTTCTGCTTCTCTCAGCTTCATCTCAGCGTTTTAAAGGTTTTTTTCAAGGTTTTGAAACTTAGCATTTAAGCAGAAATGATTTTGATCCATTCATTTTATGCAGTCTGGGGATCTGGCGCTGCAAAGCTCTTACTGAAGCCAGGAGGTGCACAACTCAGTAAACTGAGACGGGTTCATGTTCCCATGGTTCTTGTCCCCAAGATGAGCAGGAAGTGCTCTATCTTGTAGAAACTGGAACAAAAGTAATTAACACTCTAATGCAGACAGACCCTAAGCAGGTTAATTTAGCAAGTACAGATCAGAGCCACCACACATATGCCTGTAAGGCACTAGAGCAGTGGCAAAGCATATTGTGGGAAATACTGGCAATAAGGGAAAAAGGCAGAAATTTGCTCATGACAGCCTATGCAGCTACAAAAGCACAACACCTTGTGGAAGAGCCAGGCAGATGTGGAACATACATAGAAGTTCCCATGCAGTGTAGCCATTTACAACATTCTCCCACCTTCAGTCTTTAAGGAACAATTTTCTCATTAAATTACATCCAAAACATTCAGTTCTTCTCTTTTTTATACAAGAGTTTGTAAAGGCTCAACATGTTTCTTGGCCCAAGAGTTAACGAATTTCCTCAAACATCTTCACAACCAAACAAGTACTGCACTGTACATGAAAACCTGAAGCCTAGATTTACAGAGAAAATGCAATCTAGAAACATCAATGTAAGTATATAAAGGTAAAATCTAATGTAGAAACCCACAAATGAAAACTTCAAATCAAGTAACAGGGATTAGATACCTGAAATACCAAAGGCCCCAAAACAGAAGAGTTTTGCTTTTTCTCTGATTTTTTAAGGCCACAATTATTTCACTGTTTTAAACATCAATTCAAAGACATGAATTGATGAAGAAGATTTTATTTGCTGTATTCACAAGAGTGATACATATGGCTGGGAGAATTAAGATTAGCTTCCTCTTCTGTAGCAATGACAGTCATTTATCCACCAGCTGGGCTTAAAGAATTTGGAGATCTCAAGACTTAGAAAATATTAGAAGAGAAACTGGAGCAAAGATGAAGTGTTTTGAGCTGAACCGACCTAAGATGTCCAACCTATGCATGTAGTCCCTTGAACCAGGCTTCTAGGGATTTGTTAGAAAAAATGACTGTTTCACTTTAAGCTAGTCCCCAGATCCAAGGAACAGTGCTTGTAACTGATGTCAACAAAAAGAACAGACACTGTAGCAATTATCTTTATAGCTGACAGTGGGTTCAAATGAGTGGCCACAAAACACAGCCCACAGAGCCAAAATACAGAATTGCAGAGCCATGTTTTCTCAAAGCGTCAAGCACAGCTTCTTACCTGAATTCATCCCATTCACACCTCCTCCCAAACCAGAGGCTTTCCCAGGCAAACCAGAACTGGGCCAGGAATTAGATGGAGCAGTCTCTTTGCTTGAAGTGGAGACTGTGCTGTTCCACGTGCTTATTCCTGTTGAAACAACGCAATGTTTACCACTGAACCTTCTGTTGTTCCCTAAGCCTGCATTCATTCCACCTGCTGCACAATCTAGAGCCCAGGTCAGTGAGCCACACGGAAATCTCTTCACTCCTAGCATGCCCTGAGTAACTTTCCATCCTCTCATATCACAGCGCTGCGATAGGCCCTAATCCTGCAAAGACAGTAGTACAAGCTGTTTCACTAGCATCAATGGTGCTTACGGCAAAGGACAGGATCAATGTCACAAATTTGTCAAGATGCAGAAGATGAACCCTGCTACATCCATTAACAGGGTTTCACAGCTTGTAGCCAACAAAGACAACCTGGAATGAAATGTGATTTCTCATACTACTGTACTCTTCTTTGGTCTATCTACCAAGACCATGGCTTGTACAAAGAGTCTGCAGTAGAGTTCATGTGTCACATACCACTGGTATGTAATTTTAAATGAAATATAAATTAAACAAAATTATTAATTTCAATTTGTATTTACCTTGCATTTCAGCAGAGTATCTAACATGTAAGGATGCAAAAGCAGGCTTGGGATCAATATGTATTACAACCTCCTCTAGTTACACAAGTCTTAGATACCCAAAATTCGAAGTGATCCAATTTGAAACTCATTAACTGCTTTAGGCAAAAAGACTGAGTTTATTATCACAATACCTTCTAGTTATTATACTCTAGTACTAGTGCCACAAGCGAATGAACAGCTAACACTGTCTTTATGAACATAAATCACATATATTTATATTCAGCTGGTCTCAGTTTAGCAGAGGCTAATGTGAAGACAGAAAGGTAGCTCCTCTATAGGCATGTGGATTAGTCCTCTGTTTAACTCCAAGCTACAGCGAAGCCATCAGTTAGCTTCTGCGTATGGTATTATATGCACAAGAGATACACGCAGGGCACTTTCAAATCCAGTCTGTAAGACCAGTCTTACCCTTCTTTGGGAAACACAGAATAGCCTGGCATATTAATATACATTTCCTAACACACTTCACAGTATAAAAAGCATCCAGCAGGTGGAAGAAGTACCAACAGTCCTGCTCCCTTCTTGTAAGCAGGGTTTATCTCAGCTGCTCAACTGCTAGAATGTAGTTTGCATCACGGACAGCTACATTAATAAAGTTCCTGCTCTCCTCATTGTTCTGAGCGAGGAAATAAAAAATAAGGCTTTGGTATGAGAGAAAAGAAACAGCCAGGTGAAGCAGAGAGAGGATTACTGCGGTCTGTTGGAATTTCTTAATTAGGTGATGTTTAGATGAGCAAAGAGATGTGTCAAGCATGGGGTAATAAATCGTTGGGACAAGCTGTAAATCGTCAGAAAACTGGGGAAGCGTCTCATCGAAAAACCTCAAGGCCTCTATGAGATGATAAAATGCAGAGCTCTGTCAGTTTCAGAGGGCAGGGGAAAAAGCTTAGAATTCACAGCGTATGTATGAATTGTAAAAGACATGAATAGCGGGATGCGGGGAACTGGCTTTTTGCCACAACAGGATACAGCTTTGCTAACCTTTGACTTCTAAGGAGGAAATAACAGAGAACATTAGGAAAATGCAAATGCAGGAGACTGCTGAAGACTACCCCAAAAGATGCCAGACAGCACAGACAGGATGGAGGATATGTGACAGCAAAAAGTTCAGAAAATGTGTAATAGCATTACGACAGTTTTCTATTTTGTGTGCTTTAACTTGTTTAACCTGTTTTCTTCTTTCTGTACTTACAGATTTAATAAACCGCTTTTGTTTTTCTAAGTTGCTCCACTGCCTGATAAATTCTGAGACCCCTCCCCTCTAGACCTGGCTGCCTTCTTTCAGTTTGTTTGTGGTTTTAACCCAGGACACTCATCATCTTTAATCAGTATCACTCCTCCAAAAACTCAAAGGATAAAGCAAGACCAGTGTACCAATGACTCTTTCATACTGCTGCTGGAATGACAGGAAGAAAAATAAGTATTTTTTTTACTAACCAGGCAGATACCTAGAATGTCTCAAGTAGTGCTGCTTTGCTGCAGAAACACGCAGTGTGGGAGTGTCCTGCCATGGAAAAGTGGCAAAGAAAGGTGCACTGCTGCCAGAGTCTACAGCATCTGAGGGCTTCAGGTCCAAAATGCTTTCAAATCTACAACACAAAAATTGCTACACTTAGTCCAATTATTATAGAATCATAGAATGTTAGGGGTTGGAACAGACCTCTGGGGATCATCTAGTCCAATCCTTCCAGCAAAACCAGGATCATCTAGAGTAGGCAACACAGCGTTATGTCCAAGCAGGTTTCCAGGTCTTCAAAAGAGACTCCAAAACCTTTCTGGGCAGCCTGTTACAGTGCCCCATCACCCTCATAGTAAAGAATTTTTCATGATGTTGAGATGGAACCTCCTGTGCTCTAACTTGTACACATTGCCCCTTGTTCTATCACAGGGCACCACTGCAAAGAGACCAGTCTCTTCTTCTTGACATCCATTGCTCAGATATTTGTAGATATTAATAAGATCCCTCTCAGCCTTCTCTTCTCCAGACTAAAAAGTGGCTGTTCTCTCACCCTTTCTTCATAAGAGAGGTGTCCAAGTCCCTTAATCACCCCTGTAGCCCTCTGTCAGACTCCCTTCAGCACTTCCCTGTCTCTCTTGAACTGGGGAGCCCAAAGCTGGACACAGTGCTTCAAGTGTGGTCTCATCAGGGGAGAGTAGAGGGCAAGGAGAAGGAAGGTCTTGTACGGAAAGGGCACCCTGTCCACCAAAAAAAGTGCTCCAATTTAAAGGTCAATATTCAGCAAGCTGTCAAGGTAAAGCAGGAGAGAGATGAATGGTGTGGCCTTTACCTGCCTGAAGATAAGATTCTAGATCCACTGACAGCATAAAAAGCATCATTATGGACAAAAAAAAGCAGCCAGGCCTAAGGAAGTAAAAAAAAAAAACACCTCAGTGTACAGATGTAAAAGAAACCAACATACCTACAAAGAGTTGCATCGCTCTGGTTCTTATTTTTCAAGTCCACTCTTGTGATGGAAGAGTCGAAATCTGGGTCTTCCAAGTCATCCCAGTCTTCAGAACTCTTCACTGTTCTAGCAAGATGTCTCCATCTTCTCCTAGTCTTCGGTTTAAGTTCACCACCTATCTCAGTTCCAGATGTTTTCTGTTACAAAGATTGATAAGGAACAAATCCACAGACTTACAAGATAAAACTAGGTGACAAGGACAAAGAGTAATTGTGGTAGTAGGGCTGTAACAATGGAACCCGGATCTTCCATTAAACATGCCAAGAATATAATCTGTAGCTCGTAGATGTGATTACTCATCTTCTGCATTTCATTCAGTAATAAACTACCTTGCACTGACAGAAGAATAAATTGCTTAGGTCTCCATTCAAATTCTAGGCATAATTCATTATGGGCCTCACAAACTATCAGCTCACGCTCAGTTTTTATTTCTTGAGCCACCCTGGAAGTACAAAACTGCATACAGAGTCCAATTTCCAAGAGCCTGTGCCTAGACATTTATGAGAAATGGGGATTTTTTTCTTGCAAGACACCCTAAGTACAAAACTCTTTCTCTTCAGCCACTTAACCTTGTGCAATTCTCCACATGGCCAGTACTGACCCTTAGTAAGACTGAGCTCTTAGTAGTAACACGCACACTGTCTTGTTCTTGGCATTTATCTTATGAATTCTCCTTGTATAATCAACAGAAATGGTAAGTTCTTATGCTGAAAAAATTTATTATTTTCCAAAGGGACTATTTACCATCAGACACATAAGTCTTAAAGGGGTGACAGCAATAGCCCCTCTTCCCCCCATTTCAGAAATATTTAGCGTAATACTTTTCATTCTGGCATCAGCCCCATTAACATTCTGATCATTTTATAATCTTTTTACTCATGAAATCACAGCGTCATGCTTCAAGTGATGCTTTACAACAAAATAAGCATTAAATGGCTTTGAAATGAGAATCCAACTTGCTTGCTTTATAGCAATTTGATTTAGATTTCAACAGAGAACGTTCTAGTTTGTAGCCGAAAGGTGTACCTACTCTTTACTAAAAACCCAGGAAATGGGATTAAAGTCTAAGAACCTTAAGAACGAACAAGAAAAAGAAAGTTATAGAAAAACCAGGCAGATATATCAGAACACGTATCTTATGCTAGATGGACTTTTACCTGCTGAGGAACTTTATTGTAAATTGCAGGCAGAAGAACCTGGTTAGCCTTGTCCTTCTGTAAGCAGTTACTGTGTTCATCTGCACAGCCGTCCGTCTTGGACAGGTATACCAAGTGCTGAGAAGACTGACTTTGTTGAAAAGGCCTTGATGAAACGTGGGTATGAAGTTTTGGAGGAGGTTGAGCTGGAGGGACAGGCTTAATATGCAGAGATGATTTATTACGCATTTCCTTTTGCTTTGCCAGTTCCTGAATGCCCAGCGCATGCCCAACCTGGAAGTAGGGATATCGAAGTGCCTAAAACAGAACAAACACATTAAGATCCGACTTAGGAAACGAAAGTTTTTAAATTTCCCTAGCTCTACAACTACAGTACAAGTTTACTTTATTCCTGGGGTGGGAAAAGCAGAAGATTACTCTCTCAGCACGAGATTCTAGTGAGCAAAAGCCATTTCAGGATAATGCTGTATTAGTTGAAAAGCTTCAACAGAATCCAAATTACCAGTCCTCTGTGGGCTTGCACAAAAGGAAAACATTCTACTTAACCATGAATTATGTCGATGGTGGAGCAGAGTACACCCTCAGTAAGTTTGCTGATTACACCAAACTGGAAGGAGTGGCTGACACAGGAAAGGGTCATGTTGCCATCCAGAGGGACCCAGTCAGGCTGGAGAGTCAGGCTGACAGGAAACTCATCAAATTCAACACGGGGAAATATCCGGTTCTGCATCTGGGAGGAACAACCCTATGCACCAGTACATGCTGGAGTAAACCACTTGGAACCAACTTTGCAGAAAAAAATCTGTCAGACACCAAGAAGAATCTAAGCTAGCAGAACACACTTGCTGCAAATAAGGCTAACATTATCCCAAAGTGCATGAAGAGAAATGTTGCCAGCAGGTTGAGGATGGTGATCCCTCTCCTCTGCTCAGCAGTGGTGGAGCCACCTCTGGAGTACTGGATAAAGCTCTGGGCTCCCCAGCAGAAGAGAAAGACGGTAACAGAATCACAGAACGGCTGGGGTTGAAAGGGACCTTAAAGATCGTCTAGTTCCAATCCCCCTGCATAGGCAGGGACACCTTCACGAGATCAGGACCAGAATTAATGGGCACAAACTGAAACACAGAAGGTTCCCTCTGAACATCAGGAAATGCTTTCTTACTGTGAAGGTGGCTGAGCACTGCATGCGCTGCATGGGGCAGGGTGGCTGGCCCAAATGACCCGCCTCCATCACGATGCATCCTACCTATGCTCTGCTGCTATTCAGTGGCTTGATTACTTAATCCAGGTGCACTTACAGACACTGTAGTCACACATTTGATCATTGAACACATACCACGTGCAGTTATGCTGCATGCAAAAGATTGCTACTCTTTTAATTAATCTTGTCTTTCAAGTTGTTCTCGGCTTCCTCTTTTCCATTCTAAGAACTGCACCCCTGGGCAACTGTTGAATGACTTATGTATAAAAGGTGAATTTCAGCAAAAGGAAGCAACATACACAAATGTGAGAAAATCAAACCTGACTAGCTGTTGGCCGCTTTTTTGGGTCCCACTGTAGCATATCTCTCATGAGCTGCACCGCTTCGCTGCTAGCATTAGGTATGAGGGTTTTTAGGTTGTTAGGTACACACTGAGGCCAGCGAAAATTCATGGAGGCTGAAAGCTGGTAGCCTTCAGGCCAGTCGTTCTGGAAGAATCCAATCACGAAGAAAGTTTAGCTGTAAAATATCACAGTGCACCAGCATATATATTCATAGTGCTTCTATCAATAACAGTGTTCAGCTTGCTCTAGACTATATTAGAGATTTCACTAGAAAACTTTACCTCTTATCTTTTGCAAGTGCAAGGCACAAATGGAATGAAGAGATAGAAGGCTTGCCAGATTCCAATTTCTAGCCTCTTAAATGCCATATGCATTTGCCAAAGCCCTTTTATATGTCATATGCAAAAGAAAATGAAATTTCTCCCAATGAAACTGCAGACTGTTCTTCAGGGGTCTACTTCTTCTCTAAGTGTCAGATTTTATACCATAATTACACAATGCTTATTTCAAAGAAGGTAACCTTTAATCTAGTTTACTCTATCTGAAATCAATACCATACAACAGAAGCAAGCACAAAAATGGATTACTTTTATGCTTACTGCTGTTGTGTTATTCTGTACTGCAGAACACCTGAGTATTCATAGAATCATTAGGGATTGGAAAAGACCGCAAAAGATCATCTAGTCCAATCCCCCTGCCACAGCAGGGTCACCTAGACAAAGTCGCACAAGAACACATCCAGGCAGGTTTTATACGTCTCCAGTGAAGGAAACTCCACAACTCCCCCGGGACTGCTCTGTCACCCTCACTGTGAATAAGTTCCTTCTCATATTTATGTGGAACCTCCTGTGTTCCAGCTTACACCCACTGCCCCTCGTATTACTGCAGTGTGGAATGTCACTACCTTCTTTGGTGTTCCCAAGACTTGGCAAATTTTGAATATAGTATCAATTTCACTGGTGCCCGGGAAGAGAGGCCTCAGTGTGTAAACCTCTGCCATTATACAGCCAACAGCCCAAACATCTATTGGAGAACTATAGCTGGTGGATCTCAGAAGGACTTCAGGAGCTCTGTACCTGTAAAAGAGTGGAAGAAATAAACAAATCCCAACAATCTACACAATTCAAACAGACATACGTGAAACTATTCCGCTCTTCTTTTCTCTCCTCTTACAAACACTCCTTAAAAAGCTCCTAGCACTCTTATTATTACTAGAATGAAAAATTTAAACCTGTATAATTTCTTGTAGCTCTTATGTCTTCCTGATATGCAGCAATCCCAGCACCTCCCATCTGTTTTATCAGTCTCCCTCTTTGTTCCTGTGCTGCTGCCATCTGTAAACAGTCTTGCAGAAACTAAACCTCTTCAAATTATGCCAAGCTTAAATAAACACTTTGTAAAGAGGACAAATCAGAAGTGGTGCTACATTCAGCACAAGCTGAATACTCCTCTAAATGCTTCATTACAAGTTTTACACAATGCAGAAGAACACTAGCACTTACCATCTTGTGGATACGTAATCTGTGTACGGAGGTCTAGATCGGATTTCTCGAGCTAAGCCAAAGTCTGCTATTTTCACAAGTTCTGGTCCCATGCAAAGGAGATTTTCAGGTTTCAGGTCTCTGTGAAAGAACCCTAGAATTCAAATGAAATATTCATGCACATTGGAACATCACCCTCAGCCTTGATTTTCCACAAGTTGACTATTTTTCAATTCAGAGCAGTCAGGTAGTTTCCTTTCAAGAGACATTTCTTTGGCATTAAAAAAATCCCCAAAACAGCATCTTAACGTTAGTTTCATTCTAACTGTGTTGGAAAGTGTGCCATGACAAAAAAAATCAGTTTTACACATTACACTTACTTATACAATTGCAACATGTTCTCTTAAATGCAGCGCGACTTACAGTATGTGGTAATTTTCTGGCGTCTGAAAGTTCTTTTTAAATCTCAGAACATCATGATCTGCAAGTACTCAGTTACTCACTGCCCTATCACACAGAGGATCTCAGGGTATTTCCTTTAGTACCATTTGCACTCATCAAAAATTGATCACAAGTGAGCAATCAGCAAGAGCTTTTTCAATACTAACGAGGGAAAAGGGCTAGAATATTACTGACTGCTGCCTCTGAAATTTGCTTTCACCTTCAGTCTGGAAAGATTGTCCGTACACTTTTTTTTTCCAGGCATCTGAGACACAGTTTCCTACATACAGCTCCCTCTAATTCCTTACTAGAACTCTATGACCTCCTATTTAGAGGCTTCCCAACATGCTCAGTGTATTCCACGGCCTTCAATATGGTCCTACACAGAAAGCACAAATATTCCCATAGGACACATCTGTGGTGTCCACAACAATGATATTAACTTTTGTTTGTTAGATTAAAATGACAGCACTGAAGACAATGGTGTAGGTATCTACCACCAGCAGACTGCACCCTTCTGAGTGCTATCAAGCAGATGTTCTGGTGCCAGTTTAAACCTCTGCCTCATTATGGAAAGTACTGGACAGAGCAATCCAGTACTTTACATCCAGCACAATCACTTCCGTGTTTTGCTGCACAGACATTCAGTGCTCCAATAGGATGCTTTTGGGTCAATTTGTTTTACGGCAAACTTGTAAAGAGAGCAATCAATCACGTATTCAAACATAAGAAGATGCTTAAGAGTTCAGACGGACAATGAACGTAAAAGTTAACTTGATAAGCATTTCTGTGCCATACAGGAGCAGAATAGAAACAAAAAAAGCGGAAAAAGAATTCACGTATTTGTTTCCAAAACTGTTGCAGAGAGAAACCTGGAACACTCAGAACACTGTGAGCCACAAGATTCTGGTGTCAGGCTTGATGTGAGTTAGCAGGTCTATGGATTGGCAGGATCTCAGAAAAATGACCAGTCCAGGATGTAGCAGGTCAACAAACATGACAGTTAATTTTGATACATAACTGTACATTCTTTACAGCTACAGTAAGGTAAACAGCAGTAAAAAATATTCTGAAAGGTTGTGATCCATTTGAAAATTCATTAAAAAGTAAGTGGCTTAGATTTTTGCAAATAAATCGTTTATTTTCTAGGTATAAAAATTTTGTATCTCACTGGAAGAGACTGGACTTTCTAAATTGCCTTCAGAAACAATTCCAGGTCCCATTAGGATACAGAATCAAGTCATTAGCTTGAACAAATTTTGCAAAACAAATGTGTTTAAGTGAATTAAAATGCTTGTCCTGCAAGTCTTTTACTTGTAGGACTCTGGTCACCGATGTCAGTTCCCTTCTGATAACTCCAAGAACTGAATCAGCACTATACAGTACAGCGCAGGCAGAACCGTAGAGGGCAGCAAAATACTGGGATTCAGTTACAATATTAACAGAAGTCATTTTTTTATTAGTTAAGTAGATCTTCCTCCTGTTGTCCAGTAGGCCAGCTTTAGCTTTTGTCATTACTGTAAAAATTAGTTAGGCAGCCATGCTTAAAGCTCTTTGCCACTCAGACTTTATTGCTTTACTTGCACCTTGCACAGGAAGCACATTTTGTTAAGGTACTTTGAGAAAAGAGGTCTTTTTCCTTTATTTGCAGTCTCAGAGGACTACATCTATCCATTATTGTGCCCATAGCACCAAATGAGTTTTAGAAAGTGGCCAGCTGCTAATTCAAGACAGTAGAAACCTAGAGAAAAGAGCAAGTCCCCCAGACTTGCGGTTTGTCTCGGTCAGCTATTTGCAGTAACCCGATTATCGTGTATAGTGCAGATCTTTCCATCACTCCATTTACTAAGGTTAGCGATGTAGTTGTTATACTCATGAAAATAATTAAATAAACACTATGTAATGTGCTCTAACTCCAGATGTTGACAACTACAACATAACTTACCATGCTTATGGACAAATGCAAGACCTTGCAGGATCTGATACATAATATTTCTAACTGTAGACTCAGGAAACAGTTTGTTTCTTTGGGATAAAAGGGAAAAAATTATTAATGACTAATTTAGCACATTAACTTATGCTATCTAGTGAGCAAGAAATAAAACTGCTACATAAATTTAAGCATCTCACATAGTTTCTTTCTCCAGTAAAATCTACACTGCATGTGCAAAACTGCCATATTAACTTATCAAAACTACATGTCATCATGTTAAGATTGTGTGAGACAGTGACTTAAAAAAGGGAAAAAATAAAATTAATTTTAAAAAAAAGAAAAATTGGCCAAACTGATCATGTTCACTCATGAGGCATGGTCCTCAAGACAGCAAGGTTCATGTTAGTTTTGTGCTTTTCATGGAGTTGCTTCTGGTCTCTCTCCTAGAGCACAAACAAGCCATACTTCTGACCTTCTCCTGTTATTATCTAACTGCTGATATGCTATGTCTTTCTCTTCTGTTTTCTGAAAAAGACACTCTCATCTGCTCCCACTGAAAAGAGCAAGCTCTTATCATAATATTCAAGCAAAAAGATCTGGCATGGCAGGTGGTTAAATGACAGCCCCTCTCACCAAAAGAGGATTCTGATCAAACAGCTCTGTAGCAGCTGCCTCTGCTCATGCCAAAATACACGAGATGGTTTGGGGTGGAAAACAGTGACAATCTTAATTAAAAGAGGTGAACATGGAAGGAAGAACATAGCCTTGACGTTACTCAGTTTCCTGACTTTGATTAAAAAAAACTGACCATCACATACTTCAGAGTGAGATTAGCCACTGGAGTCGGCTTTGTCTATTCGTTTGCTTACTTTTTTAATTACAGCAGAGAGAGAGTCATATTTCCTCTACGGTGTCTTCCAGCAATACTTGCAATTTTAACTAAGACTTAAGCAAATAAATTACATTATTGATTTACACAACGTCTAAGCAGTCCAAGGCCTAACTAAATTATAGAGAATACGATGAGTAGCACACTTTTACAGACATCTGCCCTTTTTGTTTTCTTAAGAATGCAGGATAAATGAAAGATTCCTAAGATATTCCTAAACGTAACTGGTTTGTATGTTATGTTTTTGAACCACTTTTTCAAAGTTCATCCATATATATGTGCCAAATTTAAAGTTGTTCTATACCTGTTCACGCATGATAAGTATTTATATGCTTACAACTGTATTTTATGAAGTATTCACTCAGATGTGTTGTATCAATATTTTGTTGCCCTGTTACTTACTTTGTTAGATCAAGTAAAATTACTGTCATCTTCCCTAGGCTAATTCTATGGTCCACAAAGAGAAATTGGCCTCCTCAGAGAAGAATTCACCGCAGGGAGTGATTTTGCTCCGAATTATCCTTTACAGGATGCTATGATGGCTCAAAGGGTAAAATTAAGACCAGCAAATATTAAAAATGCTGTATTTTATCGAGAATGCTGACAAATAAAATAGGCAGTCTTTGACAAGTCAGTTCAAATTACAAGATAAAAAAGAAACACTAGAAGCAATTCAGAATTGGACTCTTTGTGATCACTGTTTCAATCACTTTGTATTTACTTCTTTGAGGAAACCAAAACAGAAGAAGTGATGATACCACCCTCTAATAGGGAAAATATTGCTGGTTGGAGTATGTGCCTAGAAATCACAAGTTCTAGGTTAAGTGTCTCCTCAGTGTGACAGATGTTAAATGTCTCCAGTTCCCAAAACTCAGATGAACACCCTACTTATCTACCGGGCTAATCTGGAAAGAAAGACTGGAAACTTACAGATCCGGTTGGGATCTGCTCAAGGGTGACAGTCATACCTCCTACTACACCACAAAGTTTTAAGCCACACTCATGTAAGTCTAAACAAATGACCCAAATTTCTTTGAAAACACATTATGCAACTAATGAGTTTATATCCAGAACTGGTGATCCTGTTACATACCTTTCTTTCATTAACTGATAAAGATTTTCCTTCATGTATTCAAACACAAAATACAGATGATCATTTTCCCTGATAACTTCTTTCAGCTTTACTACATTGGCATGGTTTAATTTCTTCAAAGACTAGAAAACAGAAAACACAAACATGATTTTACTCTAGTGAAAAAGAAAAAAAAAACCTATTTGGCTTCAAAATCTCCTCAATGTTTTACACATTCAGACAATTCTAAGAACAAAGACCAGATCTCCAAGTATTACCACATATATACATGGTATAAATAACAATTCATTGTGCTGATCACTCAAAAGCCAGCTATCTGGCGTCACAGGAGGCACCAAAACAACTGCATTTTCCCTTTAAGTAAATTCCTGCTGCAAGAAATAACAATTTTCTTTAGCACTGGTAACAGTTAGGTTAGACTTGGGACTAAATATAAACCTGGATACTCTTTCTTGTGTTGTGGATTAACCTTGGTGGGCAGCTGAGCTCACTCATTCTCCCCCTAGTGGGATGGGGGAGTGAATGAGAAAGGTAGAAAGCGAGAAAAGGCGGACTGAGACAAAGACAGTTTAATAGATAAAGCAAAAGCTGTACACACAAGCGAAGCCAAAGGCTATATTCACTGCTTCCCCTTGGCAGACGGGTGTTCAGACACCTTTGGGAAAGCTGGGCTCCATCACATCTGACAGTTACTTCGGAAGGCAAAAGCCATCACTCTAAACGTGCCACGTTCACCCTCCTTCCCACAGCTTTTATTCCTGAGCAAATGTCATAGGGGATTGTCCTTTGGTCAGCTGGGGTCTGCTGTCCTAGCTGCAACTGTGCCTCTTGCCCAGCCTGTTGCCAGGGAAATGTGAAAACCAGATGTCAAACCAGGAGACCAGAGAAGGTTTGAGGTTCCACGAGCGCTGCTCACTAATAACTAAAGTATCACTGCATTATCATCACAAATCCAAAATGCCACTATGAAAGAGATCTGTCCTAGCAAAAACGTTCTTTTTAGATTTGAGTGTTTTCTACATACACTCTTGCTGTAGCAACCCACTACTGACGGGTGGTACTGTGAGAAAGGTGACCTATGTTTCTGCACGTTTACAACTGTGATAGCAAGGGCTAGAATTTAAGGGAGGCCCTCAGAACTTAACCCTAAAGGTTTGCTGGTGTCAGAATTTCATTGTAAATGTCTGTCCACAAACCAGCTATCTAGAAACAACTGCATATACAATGGTTACTGCTGTGCACAGGGTATGAGTTTGCAAGCTTTCAAAACCAGTTATCTCCAAGTTTTGTGAAAGGAAAGCTGTCTCACACACCACTCACTTCAAGAATGACGCAGCTCTCTACAACCTAATGATTCTTTTAAGACCACAAAGTCTTAATAAGAACTTTTACAATATTACAGATGCTCTGTTCAAATGCGTACCTAGGAAACAGAACCACAATGCTATATGCCATAGTTCATACTGGGAAGATTTGTTGGTAAGAAGAGATGGAAAAAATTTAATGGTACTCCAAAATGTGACAGAATCATCCAATTTAAAGTCAACCACTGAATGAGACAAGTACCTTAACCTCTCGAAGGTTCATACATTCCTCCCAGGAATAAAACTTTCTCTTCATTCTACAAGAGTAGAGGGAAAAAAAAACCTCATGTATAGTCAGCATCAGCTGGTTTTAGACATCTAAGTATCATTACATCTTCACAATTAATCTAGTCACAATTTAACAAGTTCTTCCACCAAAATACAAGGTGCTGTTTTGTCAAAAACTTTTACATGTCTAGACAAAGTACACTCCAGCAGAATACAAAGGCATTAGTATTACACAGAACTGCCTTCTATCATATGGATATATTGCTGCAAGACTTTCAGGGCAACACTACTTCTAGTACCCAGTATGGTGGAATAAGGTCTAAGTGAAAAAAACCCCAAGGGTTACAATAGTTATTAACAGCTCAGACTACGTTTTGAAACAAACCTAAATGAAGGCCAAACTAAATCACTTCAGTAGGGCTCCAATTTTATTATGCTCTTCTTGGTCCTCTTGTCTGTATTTTCACTCAGTGCTTTAGGACCAAGAGGATGAGCACGTCACATGAACACACACACAGAAAAGCAGAGATTAAGCTTACAAGAACACCCAGCTGCTGAATTTGGATTTCCGAGGAAGTCAGGCACCCTTTGAAGACCTGTGTCTTTGCCAGACTTTATAAAAAGTGTCTCTTACTGTTGTAGCAAGATTCCAGTTTGAAATCAACTCTTAGAATAGCTTAAGATTCACAAGCCCTTCCTTTGTGAAGGAGTCTGGATTTTTTTTTGCTGTTTAAGCAGTGTTTTTGCAGTTTCCGTCTTGTGTGTTCTGTTCCTAATTGTGGATTGGCATTAACGCATAATCTAAGAGTACCATCCTCTGGTTTGTTCTGTTGAGTTTCTACCAAAACAAAAATCAAAAGGTGCCTTTGGCAGGATTTGATACAGGAAAAACAGCCTCAACACAAGATTTAGGAAGTTGCTGAAACCAGCTATCAACTTCTCACACAAAACAGCATTATACTGAAGGCTCTTAACAAATATGCCCCTGGGTCATGGTCGGTATTCCAGGAAGGTGACTACAAAGCTTTGCAGCTGCCTCTTACCACAACTAGGACAACTAAGCCATTTACAAACGGAAGTCATACTGAAGCAGCAGAGAAAATCAAGCAGATTTCTGAAGCAATTTTTATAAAATCTTGAGCCGAAAAGGCCAATACATAATAGAATATAATGACACAGACAACGAAAACCATGCTGTCAACTACACATTTCTTACTGTTCAGTAACAAATGAAAATACTCACTTTTTAATGGCTATTAGCTCTCCGGATTCATTGCTTCTTCCTAGGAGGACAGAACCATATGTCCCATCACCAAGCTGTCTGATAGTTGTGTACCTATTCATGATGAGGCTTTAGCTGCAGGCGTATTTCAGTCCTTCATGTTTTGTGTGTTTCTCCTCCAAGCGTAACCAGTTCTTTCTGGGTCAGTACAAATACTGAGGACTCAGGACAGTGTCAACAGTTGCAGGAATCATGTTTTCAAGAATTAGCCTGTGGTCTGAAAGCACAGAACATAGCCATTTGATTTCTATAATCTTCTAAAATTGCTCATTTGCAGACTCCATTCCCCTGTGAGATATTCCTCATAAACTACAAACACTCATCTTGCTACTTTCTCAACAGAAAGGGCCAGCCTGCTACCTGGATGTGACTAAGTAGGCTCCCCAAATCCACTCTCATGCTAAAATTAGATATACTTTATAGAAAGCTTTCAGGTAGCTCTAACAGAAGAAAATATTAGTAAAAGCAGAGGAAGCAGTCTCATAGCTTGAAAAAAATTGCTTGCTATCAGACACCTTTAAAGACTCAAGTTGTTCAACTTGGAGAAGGCTCTGGAGAGACCTCACTGCAGCATTTCAGTGTCTGTAGCGGGCACACAAGAAAGTGGTGAGGGACTTTTTACAAGTACTTGTAGGACAAAGGATAATAGCTTCAAACTGAATGAAGATTTAGATTAGAAATTAGGAAGTTTCTCATGAGGAGCATGGTGAGACACTGGAACAGGTTGTCCAGTTGTGGATGCTCCAACACTGGATGTACTCCAGACCAGGCTAGATGGGGCTCTGAGCAACCCGGTAGAGTGGGTGGTATCCCTGCCCATGGTATGGGGGTTGGAAACAAATGATCTTTAAGATCTCTTCCAACTCAAACCATTCTACAGTTCTATGACATTTACATTGTTAGAGAATGTACATAAAACTGCTGAACTGTCTTGGAGTAAAAAAGTCAGTTGATACTCAATAGAAAAAAACTAAGAAGCTTTATTTACACCATATTGTAACACCGTGTTCAGACAGTACCTTACCTGCATTTTCCACCCGACACAAATCAACCTTCAAAGCTTTTTAATCCCAAAAGTAATTAAGCCTAATTTGAGTGGTTTCTCATGCTAACTCAAAGTCACTGCTTTGCTGATGTACCCTACAGACAGGTGAGCACTGAAAGTTAAATTGGCTGAGGCTCAGCTAATGCAGAGGAAAGTGAACCGCGAGCGGCCTATGCCGTGGGGTTTCAGCGGGCAGCACCGGCAAAGGCAGGGGAGGGGTTCTTTCAGCTGCGGCCCGAGCCGTTACAAGTCCACCCGGGGCGATCCGCAGGCCCAAGTCTGGCCACACCACTGCCCGCCCAGGCAGGCTGCCTCGGCCGTAACCACCCTGCATGTGGTCCTCACTCACCGTACCGGCTTCTCCCAACCCCAGAAGCTGCAAATGGCGGCGCCTCGGCAGCTCCCGTTCCGGCCTTCCCGCACTACTCGCAGGCCACAGCGGCCGCGGCATCCGCTCCGGGCGCCGTCGCATGCCGAGCCCATGGTTTGTCCCGCCGCGCCCCAGACACGCCGCTCCCCGCCCGGCCGCGGCGGCAGCAGGGGCTCCTCGCGCAGGGATAATGCGATGCGGCCAGCCCGGCTCTCGCAAGGGGCCAGCAGGGAATTAGCGGTGGCCAGAGACTGCTCGGGGTCGCCCCAGAGCAGGCGGTGCGGCAACAGCGTCCCCTCCGACCTCAGTCACAGAGCCGGGAGGAGCGTAACTGTGTTCATGGATGTACTTGGACACCTTGGGCGCTGCCTTCCCCAGCCTTCCCCGCCTAAGCTCCAGCAGCTATTCCCAGTTCTAGCTGTATCGAACTAGGAAAGAGGAGAAAAACAAAACTGGCCTCGAGAAATTAATCATTAGGCCCTACTGCAATAAACGGTTCATAAGTCTCAGCTTGTTTTTACGCTTCTTCATTTAGCTGTTAAAGCAAATCACACAGATCTCAGCGACCTGCGTGGCTGGGCAACTCAGGAGTAAGGTCAACCACTGCTGAAGGGAAACACACGGACCCACACTCCTTACAGGTGTGAGGCAGCCACCAAAAACTCTCTGTGCCTAGGCCACTCCCCCATCTACGCAGAGTTCTTTACATGTCTCAGATTGGGAAAAACCAGTAATAACAGAGTTAATGTCTATCCACGGGCCGTGACACCGGGAGAGCAGCACACACGGAAGAAACCAGTGCTTGAAGTCGTCCCCGTTACACCTCACGGGCATAAACCCGCCGCCGGCTCCCGCAGCTCTCGCCTGCCACCCACTGCCGCTGCCCAGCCGAGCGCTCACCTGTCCCGCTCTAGAGCCGACACGAAGTTCCTTCTGCTCGTAACACTCAGGGCTGCCGATACGGGCTACGGATGCGCAGGTCCTGCGAGATGACCCGTATACGTGGCTTTTTTCTACAACAAAAAAAGAGTTCATTCCGGATTTTAAAACAAGTTTGGTTTAGTTCTCTAAGTTGTACCGAGAGCCCGTCGTGGCTGTTCGCTGAACTAGGTGGGCAGAGGACAGCACAGGACAGGGGACCGAGACATTCGCGTGACCTCAGCAGCTTTATAATCCATACGGCCGCGGCGCTAACCCCTCCTCTGACTCCCAGGTTCTGTCTGTCGCATAGACCCGCTCTGACCGCGGCCACAGAGCAAATGGAGGCTCCTACCGCCGCACCGAACTCCGCGGACACCGGGCTGAGGACGGCACCGAAAGGGTTCGGACATCGCCGCCGTCTCTCTACTCCCGCAGGCGGAAGCCGGGCGGGACGACCCGGAGCCTGCCGGGATGGCCGCCGTGGAGACTCCGCTTCCCGGCGGGCCTCGCTTCGCCACCGGGCTGGATGGGTCCACGAGAACTGCGCTCTCTAGCCGACGCGGCCCCAGCTCACGGGGGTTCTGCCCAGGCACTATGTTTCCCAGCAGGCAGCGCGCCGCCCTCCGCAAACGGCGGAGCGGCCGTGGGCCGCGGCGCGCGTTGGGAGGAGTAGTCTTTGCAGCCGGCGCCCGCGCCTGAGAGCGACCCATGCGTCAGGCGGCGCTCTGACTTTGCGGGTGCGTCTGGTCGCGTCTCAGTCCCGCGGCGCCTCACTCGTCGGGAAGATGGCTGCCGTACGCAGGGCCCGCAGTTACTCCCGCTGCGTGGTGCGCTTCTCCGACCGAGAACTCTGCTAATTTCCCCCCGTGGGGAGGACACACGGACCGAGACGTGGGGGCAGAGATCCCCCGAGACGGGACAGCGCCGTCCGAGCGCTGGCAGCATGGTGAGAGAGCGGGCCTTCGCCGCTACGCTGCGGCCTGGTGCGGTAGCGAGGGGCACCGGGCGCCCCATGGGCAGGCGGTGGCGGGTACCGGATGCCGCGGCAGATGCAGGCGGTCTGGACTTGCCCCGCTGCCGGGGGGAGTGGGGCGGGAGGAGCAGCCTCCAAATCCTAAGCTGTGCTGCTGGTGCCGAGTGCTCTGCCTGATCCAATGCCTGTTGGGAGCGATGCCGTGGTCGCACCGCTGACAGCTGCGCTTCAAGGAGACGCGGCCACCTGCCGCAAGGGGTTTCGGGCTCGCAAGTGGTGCTGCTCGATGCAGGACCGTCTGCTGTCCATACAGACAGCAGGTCCTATCCAGGTGGCATTACCTGTGAATGAGCCCACCCTTTGTCTTCATTCCCTCAAAAACTGGATAACTTGAAGACACTTGGTAATATAAACGGTGCTGTGCGCCAGGCACTCTGCTTTTTCGAGTTAGTGATTTAACATACCGGAATGACCATTTTGCTTAGTGTTGCTTTTCTGACTGAACCTCAGTATGGATCCAAGAATCCATAAGAACAGTTTTTATCATTCTTAAAATGCTTTACCAGTCTGATTAAAACTCTTATTTTTGAACTCATTGCTTCCACCACACTTACATGAAAGTGTGACTTTCTAATTTCCTTACACTATCAAGAAGAGTGACAGCTGTCCATCACTGTTTAGAACTAACAAGCACAAAACAGTTTTCAGCTCATATACAGCCCTGTTAAAATGGTGACAGTTAGAAACTTTGAATTGTTTCTAATCTTGGCTTTACTTTGCTGAAACCCAAACTAACATTACAGACTGGTTAGTAAATCAGATGCAGTTCTTGTCTGCAAAACAATTAAAATTAAGCTATGCAAATAAACTAGCTTTGCATTTGGCAAATTGTTCCTAATCCTGCTTGACTTGTTTTTACAAGTCAGTCTTTTGACATGGTTACTTTTGACACTGTTGACCTTTAATGGTTGTGGTTGCCCCATCACTGGATGTATTTAGAACTGAGCTGGATGGGGCTTTGAGCATCCTGGTCTAGCAGGAGATGTCCTTGCCCATTAAAGGAGGGTTGGAACTTTGAGGTCACTCCCAACCCAGACTATTCTATAATCAGTTTTCTGATCCAGTTAGCCATGCAGTAGCCATGTACATTAATTGCTTTACCGGTAAATTTAGAGGGATGGTCACTTCTGCTGCCAGAAAACGAACTTTTTATATGAGAGACTTCAAATCACGCATACAATCAGTGTAGAGGAGGTAATGATGAAAGTCAAAACATTTGGTGTAAAACCTAGTTGGTTTATGACAACTTTTAGGCTATGGACTAGGTACTTCACATTAGGGTGTATTTTTGTTTGGATTGAGAACACATTTAAGTTTTAAAGAGCATTGAATAAAATTTTGGAAGCAGCTAATCCAGAGCCAGCTGTTGACTGACTGACTGACAGAGAAATGAAAGAGAAGTAGAGCTGTTGAACAGAGATGAGGGGAAGGAAATCAAGACTCTTGAACAGGTTACTGAAAAAGATTTTCAATATGAACTGCAGCCAGATTCATAACTTTCAAAATTATTTTCTTAAATTACTTTGTTGACATAAGTTAAAAGTTATAATGGGTGTGTCTTTCCAGACAAGAAGCTGATGTGCTGATGTAGTTTAGAAATTACAGGTTTCTGCATTTTGCAGATAAAACCTGACTTATTTTGCTCAGACTAAGAGCTGAGTGGGCATACTCCAGCTGCAGACTAGAGGCTGTGCCCTCTGCATAGGCAGAGGTAGGCCTGCCACAATAATGCGCTCACAGACATCCATTTCAGTGCTAGATAATGACTAGGCTGTCTCTGTTTGGCCAGAACAGCTGTAATTCCTGGATGCTAAAATAATGAGGTATGACTCCTGTATCTCATAGGAGATTAACTGCCTATGTGCAAATACTGGAACCAAAAATAGGCAACTTCTAGGCTACTTACTCCTTGCTCATAATTAATGCTTCTGGTGCTTTGAAGCATCCCAGTTTACCTGGTGCCTCCACTGAGAAATTAAAAATGTACAGCTTTAAAAATCAGTATAGAAATAGATGCAGTATCTAGTTACTTTAACCAACCAAAATTATCTGCATTACTAAATGGAAAAGATAAATTGACAGAGACATCAGTGAAATTACACTTACTGATGTCAAGGCAGTAAGTTTATGGTCGTTTGGGGAGACATCAGTAAGCTTGTGGTCATTTGGGGAACCAGAGACAAGTGCTACAGCTGAACCCCAGGGAGGTGCTCGTCACCAAGATAAAGAGATTATACTATGCCTTCCCACCAGCTTTGGCAGTATACTATAGTTTGATTAAGAACTGCGAGATGCTACAAACATTTTATAAATTTTCTAAATACAAGAACACTTTGATTTCGGCACTCTTACTGTGCAGGAGATTCTTTACGAGCGCTCGGAAGAATGTCGCTGACAAAATGTCACTTGAAGTCTCTGAGCACTATCTATCTGCAGTAGGAAGGAGTTGGAAACAAAACTTTTGTAAGTAGTTGTATAATCTTAATGCCAGGTTTACCTCTTCATAATCTCAGATTGCATTGTGTACTGGCAGAATTACAGACGGGAGTTTTGTCTAAGAATTGTAGCAAAACTGGGATGCTCTAACAGGAGGAAGAACTTTAAGGAAATGCATTGGTCTTTGTCAGGGTTTTGTGGGGTGTTTTTCCTTACTGGTTTCTGGCAGCTGTTGTCATCATAGTGGTTTGCCACTGATGCTCAGAAATAGTTTCTGTGTTGTGGCATAGATTCCAGAAATATCGCTATATTTCACAATGAAAATTTGTCCTTTCAAGTTTTGCTCTTAAAGTAGCTGTCTGAATTCCTATGTAGTGCTTTGTTAAATTTAGCTAAAGGTCTTACATGAAGTCTTAATTTGTTTTACGTGTTTCATAGTAGTACTGTAAGTAAAAACAGCTGTCAGGATCTCATGCTGGCTTTTTATTTTCTTCTACAATGCATTATTTGTTTAGCTTCACGGGCAGTGTTTGAGACCTGCCCCCCCCCCACCGTAGCCCATAATTTCCGTAAAATATCTGTTGTGACTCAAAGCACCCTTCTGTGCTTTTGTGAATGTGCAAATTAAAGTTACTAGTTGTCTTTACAATGAAAAGTTGACAACTGAGTTTAAATTTCTTGTGTAAAGCACACCACTGTTCAATACTGAATCTTCTGTTCGGTGCTTTGACACCACTCTTACTAGGTATTTTATTTACCTGGGTGTTATGGCAGTGTACTGATGCATGTAGTCTTTCATGTGATACATAAGTAATCCATATTGGATTGATGTGACCAAAATGCAACCCCCAATCTCATTGGGTTAATAGGGAAGTACACACAATACCAGTAATTATAAGCCTAATTTTTATCACCTGTGAAAATTGATCTGTGGGGTTATTGGATAGAATGGAGAGTGTGCTTAGCTATTTTTTTAATGTCTGTTCATGACAGTTATGCTTTGTGAGTGTGTTCTGGTGATGTATGCAGTCTTTAATCACATCTGACTGCTCTCTACTAGGCAGAAGCTGAAGACGATTGTCACTCTGATTTGGTAAGAGCTGATGACAATGAAAGATCTGGGGAATCAAATCTTCAGGTATGTCTGTCATGCTAGTGTTTTCTGTACAAACATAGCACTCTTGTGGCTTACACTCACCGAGTTACTGTGCATTTGTTGATGTAACAAATGCTTAATCCATCTGCCCTTCCAGAAGTGAAATAGAAAAATTTGCATTGTATACCAGGTGTCACATTCAGTCTTCGGTTATCTGCGGATGAAAAGAAAGTTTGTGTTAGAATAGGAATGTCTTTGAAAAACTGTAGCAACTCAACAGCGGTTTCTGTATGGATCAGATTTAAGTTTGATCAATACTGTTGAAGTTGTCACCCTTTTCTGGAACAGAAAAATGATAACAGTAGTCTAATAGAAACATGTTTTCCCTTATGATACTGGATTTGTGTAGTTGCTCCACAGAATATGTAATGACTGCAAGAGACAAAATGTAGATTCAAAGAAATTAAAAAAAAAGTGTGACTAGTATTGTAACTTGTTTCACAGTCCTTTTTAAATGAGAAAGGAGTGCCAGGTCTTATTTGTATATTACATAAATGACCACTTTGATTGTAACAATGCTTAGTGTACTCACGTACAGGAAATTAGGTTTTACTTTCAAGAGCTAATTGACTTAAGGCAAGTCCACATAAGCAAGAATAAACAGCTTATAGAATCATAGAATCATTAGGGATTGGAAGGGACCTCGAAAGGTCATCTAGTCCAATCCTACTGCCACAGCAGGATTACCTACACCAAGTTGCACAGGAACACATCCAGGCTGGTCTTAAAATGTCTCCAGTGAAGGAGACTCCACAAACCCCCGGGCAGCCCCCTGCAACGCCCCATCACACTCACTGGGAAGAAGTTATAGAATCACAGAATCAGTCCGGGTTGGAAGGGACCACAGGATCATCCAGTTCCAATCCCCCTAGTCCTGTCGCTACCTGACATCCTAAATAGTCCCTCCGCAGCCTTTTTGTAGGCCCCCTTCAGATACTGGAAGGCCACAGTAAGGTCCCCTTGGAGCCTCCTCTTCTCCAGACTGAACAGCCCCAACTCTCTCAGTCTGGCCTCACAGGAGAGCTGCTCCAGCCCTCTGATCATCCTCGTGGCCCTCCTCTGCACTCACTCCAGCATCTCCACATCCTTCTTGTAATAAGGGCTCCAGAACTGGACGCAGTCCTCCAGGTGGGGCCTCACCAGAGCAGAGTAGAGGGGGAGAATCACCTCCCTCGACCTGCTGGCCACACTTCTCCTGATGCAGCCCAGGATCAGGTTTGCCTTCTGGGCCACAAGCGCACACTGCTGGCTCATGCTGAGCTTTTGGTCCACAAGCACCCCCAAGTCCCTCTCCTCAGGGCTA
>VXBP01006153.1:0-18946 GCA_013400115.1 Rhinopomastus cyanomelas | reverse complement strand
TTCCAACCCCTAACTTCCTATGATCCTATGATCTTTCTATGATCATCAGATGCTGCTAGAGACCAACAGAGCCCTTCCAAAACACTCTAAAATGACTCACAGAATTTGTGCAGTGTCTGTGCTAATATTACAATTAGTCCCATAAAATTGGAGGCATGTCCATGGATTTCTTCCACATCCAAGCAGCATAATTACTATGTATGTCTTCTGTGTATAAAAGTGGTACTATTGCTGTAGTCTGCACGCACATTTTGGTGAAAGGATTCCCATGCATTCATCATGCTGCAATAAAGAGAATGCCTGCTTCCTAATCTGCATTGATGTTAACAGGTTTTATTTCAGATTTCAGTGATAATGATTCTTTGGAGTGTGTTGTTTGGTTGGTGCGTCTGAGTATCACAGTAATATATAAATTACAGTAGTATCATATTAGAGAGAAAAATCCAGAGCAACCTTCTGAACAATTGTTTCGAATTACGAATAGAAGAGATAGGAAATAAAGAAAGATGTATCTAGAGACAAACAGGATATCCAGCAGTACCTGTGTGAAATAAAAGTTATAAAATGCAGAACTTAAAAAAAAAAGAACAATCAGAAAGAATGAAGAGGGACCTAAAAAGAAACAAGATCTATTACAAACAGATCAGAGGCTAGGTCCTGCAATAGGAGCTTATTTCCTCAGAGTGGCATAGCAGGACAAGAAACAGAAGGTCTTCAGTGAGCTTCTCTGATGCCAGCCACTGGATAGAGATGGTCCAAGAATATCTTGTTGATGGCAGAAGACAGGCAGCAGATAGGATAACTGTCTCATTGCCCTCAGGAGTAGTGTCTGTACTTGAGTCTGAACATGTGGGCTGTGAGGTCTGTGAATTGCTTCTGGAGGCTTGAGAGACAGTAACTTTAAAAAGCCAGCCTGTTGCTGGAAGCTGAAACACATTGTAAAAACGTTGTGTCCTCATGAGAGCAACTTAAGAATCTAACACAGGAATACTGAAAACAATGAGTATAACTCAGTTTTGCCATGATGATCCAGACCAAAACCTGGTGGGATCACAGCAAATCTATGTTTAAACTGCACCAGGCTTCAGGTGCAATTACTCAGCTACACACTTTTTGTGGCATGCTAGCTTCAGTCTTCTCAGCTTCGGGGTCTTTGGAAAATCTTAATCAGGCCTGAAAAGCAGAATCTACTTTACAAAGTAATACTTGGAGTTTCTAGGTGCATGCATTCTGGATTCTGGTCCATCAAGATTCATGTTACAGATCTAACATCTATAACCATACTTCACAGACAATATTGAAACTCCACCTGAAGCTTCTACTTAAAAATGCAACTCCTGCAGCTAGGTCCTTTGGAAAGAAGCAATAAACAGGACAAGAGCTGTGATGAAGCTCTAAACAGAGAATGGAGGATAAATAAATCTGTTGTGACCCAGCAATGCAGTGTCAGTTACTGTTTTCTGTCTCAGGAGGAGCCTGGTAAATCAGAGCATGATGCAGTATATACCGCAAGAAGTGGACGCTGCTCCACATGGGCTGCAGCAAGCACAGCTATGAAGGGTGAGATCCAGCATGGTCAGGTTCACTTAAACTTCCTCAGAGGGATGCCGGGCTGCAGGCATGGCCCAATGTGCAGTAAAGAGGTGTATCAGGTGCTGTTCCTCAGGGGTTCTCCCTTTCTCCACTCCCTCAGGGTAATCACCCTCTTGCATGTCCCCTGCCTGCCATGTCTGTGTCAGAAGTGGTGGATACAGGGCTTCCCAGTGTTTGTGTGTGTGAAGTGCCTGTGCATAAGTGTGTAGGTACCAGGTATCTCTGTGTATGGGATAGATGCGTTTCACATGTGTAGTTCAGGTATCTGGTGATTCTTGTACTGGGTGGACAAACATGGGCTCTGCTCTGACGCAGCCTTTAAGTTACCTCTCACACTGCAAAGGGCAAACGCCAGAACCTATGTGAACACGGTCCCGTCTCACCTAACCCCCCACTGTATCACAGTATCACAGTATCATCAAGGTTGGAAGAGACCTCATAGATCATCAAGTCCAACCTGTTACCACAGAGCTCAAGGCTAGACCATGGCACCAAGTGCCACGTCCAATCCTGCCTTGAACAGCTCCAGAGTTGGCGACCCCACCACCTCCCTGGGCAGGCCATTCCAGTGGCCAATGACTCTCTCAGTGAAGAACTTTCTCCTCACCTCAAGCCTAAATTTCCCCTGCCGCAGCTTGAGGCTGTGTCCTCTTGTTCTGGTGCTGGCTGCCTGAGAGAAGAGAGCAACCTCCTCCTGGCCACAACCACCCCTCAGGTAGTTGTAGACAGCAATAATGTCTCCCCTGAGCCTCCTCTTCTCAAGGCTAAACAATCCCAGCTCCCTCAGCCTCTCCTCATAGGGCTTGTGCTCAAGGCCTCTCACCAGCCTCGTTGCCAACTGGTGGGCAGGACGGTCTGTGGCGGCCCTGCAGGGGGTAGCAGGGCTGGGCTTGGGCACTCAGGCTCTGTGCGGCTTTGGGTCGACAACCTTGGGGGAGCAGGGAGCGATGTCCTGGCGGCTGTCGACCACGTTTCTGTTCTGACAGAAACAGAGTGCAGGCCATGGTAAAAAACCCCGAAACCCCAACAACCACAAACCCGCAAAAACGGCAGATACGCCGACAGGCACGGAAATCGGCGGAAGACTCATTTTTGGGGATGTACGGGGATCCTGGGCCAGTTTTCCCTTTGCGGTCCCTCTTCGGGGCCTCAGGGACCCCGCACGGAGCCGCCCCCTCCCTCCCGTGGTGGGCGGAGGGAGACACGTTCCTGCACCGTGGTGCCCCGCACCAGCCTCCACACCCGCACCTCGCACCGAGGGCGAGCACCAAGTGAAAATAAAAGGGACACAGAGCGCCCAGCCCAAACCCCTTAGCCCCGGCAGGGGGCAGGCAGCAGTGGGGCGGGAGCAGTTTTCTCGGGGTGAGTAGAGCGGCGGGAGCCGCCGCGGGATGCCCGATCCTCGTCGGGAGAGAGTTAGGGGCTTAAAGTCGGGGCAGGAGCGGGCTGTGGTCGCATGCTTGGCTGAGCCTGGGGAAAGGCTGGGAGGCAGGGCTGAGAGAGGAAGCTGAGGTCTCGCAGAACTAACAGGAAGTTTGAGAGGATGTGCAGGGAGTTGCTGCTGCTGTCGTAGGATGGCCCTGCAAGGTCACCTCTGCCAGCGCAGTGGTCACAGAACAGCCTCCAGAGTGACCTACTACGAATACTGACCGAGCCAGCCGCTGGGCAAAGGTGTTGAGACTGTTGGGTACTGCCAAGACAAGAGCGAAGTCGTGAACCTATGCAGTCCCTTGGGGCAGTCGGTACAGCATCCTCGTGGTTTGGGTAGTCCCCCCACAAGAAAAATACCTAAAACCGAGAGCATTTATCTCTTCCGCAGGCCTAAAGAGACATCCAGAACATCATCACAGTCTTGTTTTTTGCCGTGCATGGTGTCAGATGTGGAATGAGAGGATCCTGTACTCCAGGGTGTTCTTTGCGTAGACTTTATCAACTCGTTGTGAATTCAGCCTATTCCCCTCCTGATTCCCAGTTTTGGCTATAGTCCAGGAGGCACAGAAGGTTCAGAGGTGTTGTAAAAGATTCTACCTGATTTGAGAAGAGCTCAGGTGGCAGCTTTGCATTTCTATGGCCACACAAAACCTTCAAAAGAAACTAACCTGTGTAGAGCAGGATTCACACAGTGAAGTTTTTACTAAAGAGGTTTTTCTGATGGTCAGTGGAAAGGGATGAACTGGTTGCAGTGGAAGCAGAAACAAGGTCATTATTTTGTCACTGGCTGCTGTTTTTGCCACTGGTATTGGCAGTGTTTTTGAGGCCATCCATCTTTGTGAGGTTTTTGAAACTTTTTGAGTGGCATTACAGTGGGGAAGGTTGACAGGTGTATGCACTATCACATACACTTTTTTTTCATAGAGAACCAGCCTGAACTACAGGAGGCACATCTCTGAATGGCATGATTTTTAAAATAGCAATCTTTTAAACATTTTTTTGATGTTTCTGCTTTCTGAGGTTTCAGAATACCCATATTTGCAAAATCTAATTCTCTATATCTAGATGAAGTACTACGTTTCTGATTTTTTTTTTTTTAAAAAACAAAACAACCAAAGCTGGACATTGCATCTACTCTTGCCAGGAGCTGGGATTTCTGTGCTGGATCCTTTGCTGTATACTGGAGCTGGGATCCAGTATACAGCAAAACAGCAGGGCTCTTGGAAACTAAAAAAAAAATTCTGGGGAGGAAGAAGCATTGTTTGAGGAGAAGCAGACCAGCACAGAAGTAGATTACAAGGGAAGTGGAACTTGTTAAATTTGAATGTGTTTAGGCATGGAGAGAGTCTCTCTGTGTGTGTGTGTGTGTGTGCTGTATAGTTACTTTCTCCAGCTTTGGACTAGATATGCCTGTGAACAGAAGTCTCAGAAGACTGCTGCGTGGTAAGTCCCAAGGCTAGATAGTAGTGTGCCTCCTCAAGGAGCATTTTCAGAGCTTACACAGGGAAAGAAAGTATTTCATTGCTCACCTGTTTATGAGTCTGCTGAACAGCAGCCAGGTCCATCAGTGTCTCTCTTGGTTCTGACTGCAAAGATGAGAGGATATGTGATCCTTCCTAGGGTGGATGCCTAAGTTCAGGATGATCAGAGGGAGATTGGATGCTTGAGGCTGTCCAGAAGAGTGTTGTTTCGTGTCGGTTCCTTTCTGGCTCAAAATGTGGCTCTGGCATCCACAGAAAGCTGTGGGCAGATGTTAAGCTAACCACTGATCTTAAAAAATGGCCTTTGTTGATGCTGTTTCCTTTTTCAGCAGGGTTCACTACGAAGAAGAGTAAGGATGGACTGGGAAAGTCCTGCAACAAAGACTGAAGATTTTTGGAAATCTGGCCTTCCTGATGCCTAGTTCTAATCACTCTGACAAGCTTGCCAGTGCAGCATGCATAGTGCAGAATGAGGAGGAAGAAATTGTGGGCTTCTTTTTCCTGCTTTGCAGCTGCCTTTTTCCTTGTGGTGACACTGCAGGTACAGGGGCAATGAAAGTGGGATATACATGAGATGGCTTTCAAAGTACAATGCAGTTCTGGCAGATGAGAGAAAGCATTGAAGGCAACAGAAGTTTTCTGTAAAAGTTGATGAGTGTTTAAAAAAACTCTGTCAGCAATGTTGTACTGGGGGTAATAATTTGCTCCAGAGGTGCCATTACTCAGAGATATGTTTTTTGCATAGCACCTTGGCTCCTAGAGGAGTTTCTCAGCTGTGGTGTGCCATGCCATGCCATGTTGCATTGTTTGTGCCCAGCAAAACCTCCTCTGCTCATGTGATTGAATTTATTGGCCAGGCTGGACCTCTTTCATACTAATGTAATACACTGTAAGCAGTGATGGATATCTGTCCATCAATTCAGACTCACAGGCCATTCTCAGTCCAGCAGCTGATCTGTAAATAAATGCATGTGAGAAAAAGAAATATTAATTTGTGGTTGGTACAGATTACCCTGGAACTTCATTACAAGAGAATAACTTTTAGACAAACAGAATCAGCCTTGGCTGGTAGTCACATGATCACAGGATAATTCAGTCATGATCTGGCTGGGATCAGCCTCAGAAATGTCTTTCCTCTCAGACTATGCTCTGAGCTGAGTTTCTGGTTCAGACTGGTAAGCAAGAGTAAAGCCAGCAGGAAAACCTGTGAAGGTCTCCCAGGCCAGCTGTCTACTCCAAGTTGGAACCATTTCTTGGAGGCAGTCACTGATACTTGTTTCAGTTCTATGTTGATGAACAAGGCATCCAAAGATGATACATTTGCCCTGTAATGGGAGCAATGTCAAGAAGACTTTAGGACCTTTATTGGGAGGGATTGTGACTGTGGTGCACCTCTGCAGCTAAGGTGGTTACAGCTTCTCTGTACCTGGCTGGGATTATTTTATGTGGGAGTGTTCACTGGACTATGACATTAGGTGCCCTATACATAAGCTGTAGCACGCAAGGTATGTGTTGTAGCACGCAAGCTACGGATATGTTTAGGGTATATCAACCAATGCCGAAGAGGTCAGAGAGAGAACTACTAGAAATTCTGTGCAAATATAGGGACTCCTTAAATTCTGCCAGGGCAAAATTTGTAAGTGAAGGGACACGTTTCTTGAGAAACCTTGTGGCACTTATAGACTTACTTCAGTCACATTGCTGCAGGTGTGCCTTGTTGACCTAGTAGACATATAAATCTTTTACCTAGACAGCATCATGTTCCCTCATCAGTGCAGGATTGTTTTGTGTTTTGTTTTTTTCTGTACAGCTGCACTTTTCATAGCCTCCTGTGTCTGCTGTGTCCCCCAGTATCCCATGTTGCACTGAGCCTGTTCAGTCTAGCTAAAATCAGTGTATTTTGCTACACAGTGAATAACACAGCAAATGGCAAAATGAGCGTGTGGAGTAAAGCTATCAGGGAAGACAAACATTTTCAAACAACTTTATACAAACAACACTCCTGCTTTCCAATGCCCTCCTTCAGAGCCTTCTGATAAGTGAAAAGTGCTGTGGTCAAAGCTGTCTGGTGGGCTTGAATTCCCCCATCACTCCTTTGTTTCTGAGGTGGCATTAGGCACTGCCTGTGATGGTGCACACACAAAAAAATCATTTGCATGGCAGCAAGGTCTTTTCCCGCTAAAGCTGGTCAGGAGCTATGGACCCTGTGCCAATACCTGCTGGCATTATTTCTTACTACTTTGCTCAACGGACTGCTCTAGGACACTTCAAAAAAAATAGTGGTGGCCTCAGGAGGGCTAAGAACACCCAGATTTTCTGTGAACTTCTGTCTCACGGCTAGTGGTAAGCTGTGTTAGAGGGTTCTGTCGCCAGGGAGATTTTAAGATTCCTTGTAGGGATTCAGATCTGTAAATGATGGTAAATACTGTTAGGTCTTCTACTTCTTTGCATATGGATGGGATTTTTCTCCTCTGCCTAATCATGAAATTGTATTTACATTGTCTTTAAGACTTTTCTGCACCTCATTTATTCAGTCAGTGATTTAAAAATCAATAGGGGTGAATACAGATGGGCACACGGAGATATGAAAAATTTGTGCTTCTTTTACAGCTAATTTCTGGAAGAAACCTAGAAGGGCTGTTCTGTGTTTTGTGCATTTTCCACGAAGAAAAAAAATTGTGTTGTCAAATCATACATGATGTGGCAACATTTCAGTATATAAATGTATTTCATAGAATCATAGAGTCATCAGGGATTGGAAGGGACCTCGAAAGATCGTATAGTCCAATCCCCCGCCACAGCAGGATCACCTAGACCTCCTGAATTTTCCTGACTAACTGATATTAAAGCTTTATCTGTTTTCATATGAGATTGCCTAGACATTTGCTAGTGAGTGAAACACATCCTTTTGGACTGACAGAAACTTTACTCTGAGAGCTTGACCGCAATTTGTCAAGCAGATGTCCTGATTCATGACAGTGATGCACTGTGGTATATGTGTCCATTTCCCTGAAGGTTGTCACTGAACTTGGAAATTTAGAGAATACACTGGGAGTGATCTCCAGTTTAGACAGTGGCCCATTAAAGTCTACGGAGAAACACACTTTTCAGTTTAAGAAGCAGGAACTTCACAGCCACTTCAAGACAAAGTTCAATGTAAATCACTACCCTATTCTGCTCTGGTGGTCTCCTCTGACTGGAGAGTCAGGGAGACTGGGTCAGTGTGGAGATGATGTTTGCTTCTTTGGCATCAACAAGAGCTACCACCACAATCGGATGATGAGAGCTTTTCTGTTCTATGGTAAGAATCTGTTTCTTTTTAGAGAAGTAACTTTGCCTCCTGCCCCATTGTTTTCATTTAGATATTAAATGTGTCACTGAGAGTGGGGAACTTGTGCAGCTTATTGTGCTAAACTTTGCTTGGTGCTGAATATCATCAGCAGAGATCCAAAGATGCACTTTCTTTGTAAGCATATTTCTAAAAATTATTGTGCTTGTCTGTGGAATGACCGTTGCCTTCTCATGCTGCTTTCCGATTGTGAGCTACCTGTTTATGGGAGAAAGTACAACTTCCTGTAGTTGATAAGGAAGGAAGAGACAGTCTGAGATCAAGCTAGCTTTTCCCAGTCCTCTTGCTTTTCACCCCGAGCAGACCTTCTGCAAGAACTTTGTTGCATTTGTGCAAGTCTCGTTGTCTTAAGATAATGTCTTCTCTGGTGACTGTGAAATTCCTCTGTCTCACGTGCTCAGAGATTGCTAGCAGACTGCAAATTGGAAGTAGAAAACAAGCCTATTAATTCTGCACAGGGAACAGCAGCTAGTGTAATGTTCTGAGCTGCTCTGGCTCTGCCACCTCAGAAGTTTCTTACCTTATGTAGTGTACAGAGAGTTTACAAAACACAAAAGATACATTTAGACCTTATTCTGTTTGGTTTGTTTTGCTTTTTCACACGCAGTAGTTTTTCAAACAAAAAGTGAATTGTAGGTGGAAAAATGAGGCCAAATGTTTTTCTGTGATCCATAGATTCAGTTCCTTTGTCTGGAAAATAAAATAGGAAAAAAAAATGTGAATCCTGAATCTCATTCACTCTGGCAGGATACAGGTAAACCAAAATACAGGAAAAATGTGCACTCAGCTAGGTTGCTAACTGTGCACCGAAACCCATCACTAATCTTTTCAGAGCTCCAAGTAGGTCAGTTTTGGCAGTTCATAATGTAATAGTCAAGCACAAAAGTGAAGGAATCACAGCAAAGGAATGAGGAGCTGACCCCATTAAAGACAAGGAAAGACAGGTTTGTATTGCATGAAAGCTGTAAAGTCCCATGATTTTTGTCTCTGGCTGTAATTCTGTTTGTCTGTTTCAGCATTAAAAGGACTGTTACTGTTCATTTTAGCAGATGTGTGGAAGTGGTTCACTTAGCTGTTTCAAAAGAATGTTTATACTGGGCAAAAGCCTCATCCTATGGTTTTTGTGGGCCTGTGAAAAAAGTATTCCAGAATTTCCCTCTAAACAGCTATATGTCTTCTGGCTGGACAGAGCCAGATGTATATACATGTATATAATAGACATTTATATGTATATAACATATTAATGTTATATTAGATTCAGTAATTTTGACATACTTTGATCCATAAGTGCATTCTTCTCTGCCTGATTCTCTCATGTTGAGTAAAATTTAGATGTTGCATTTTTGTCTCTCATTCCTTTCCTTGCCTCATTCTTTCCTGCATTTTCCTTCCCTCCTGAAAAAGGTCCCTACCTGAAAAAGGGACCACCTTTGTGAGCAACAGAGCTGTAGTGCTACAGTTTCAGCTCAGAGTACTTCGTTATTTTCGGCATGCACTACTGCTTTTCTTTTGGACAACACTTAGAACAAAATGTTTTCAAAGCCTTTATAAGGTTTCTTTTGATAATTTAATTTTCCATTCTTTTCACCTTGTATAGCTGTAACACATCAAAACCAGAGACAGCAAATAGCATTTTCAGTGAGTAGAACAACCATTCATCCTTTTTGTGTTGAGCACTTGCCTGAGACTACCCTTCAGTGGAAAACAGAAAGTCAGGAGCTTAGTGGCTTTAAAAAAAACCCACCTGATGCTCTTGAAGGATCTTGCTCTGTAGGAGCCTTTTATGATACTGGCAGCTAACATCTGTCTTCACTGCTGTAGTGAAGTATCACGTTGGTTTTATAAGATATTATTGGAGTGCTCATATAGCCACAAAGTGCACTGGACATTTTTTTTTCCTTCTTTATACATTAGTTTTCAGATCAAAATCCTGTGTTATCGTCCTCTGTTTTCCCTTCAGTAGTTTCAGGGGAAGGCTAGAACAGAGACTGAAAAGTTATGAGTGTGCCTTGGGTGGCACAATACCTTGTCTACAGACAAGGGTTTTGTTATGTTTTCTTAACAAGCTGTTCATGGTTTCAGTTTATGAGACTTTCTTGTTTGATGATACTAGTTTAGAGTTTTGTATATTCAGTGCTTGAACTTAAGTAAGAAACAGATAAAGTTATAGAAAAGTAGGGGAGTGTCTTGACAGATTTACTCTGTAGGACTAGCTGTACGAGTATAGTACATCAGTACTGAAGGGAGAGCGACAGTCAGATTCATGAGCTGGTGTTTTGAATTCAATTTTGCATAGACCAGTCAGAGCAAAAAGGCTTTTAGGGCTGTCATAAAGCTTCCACCACAGCTTTCCTAAGCTGTCTGGGGGGAGATATAAGCAGCGGCCTGTTTTCGGAGTTTGGGCATGGTTCTTCTTCTACTGTTGCCATTAGTTTGAAGAGACATCTTCTGCTGGAAAATGATTAATGTATCTGGTAGGCAGCTGTGATGCATTACCTCTTTTTTATATAAACCAAATAGATTGGCCTTCAAAGACTCTATAGTTCAATGTCTTTCCAAGAATTGAAATTGCAGCGTCCAATATTTAGAATCCTTTTTGTTGTTACCTGAAGTGAATTGAGTCCTCAAGTAACCATTTCCCTCACATCATAGACAGAAGCCTGACCATCTGTTCTCCTATTTACAGAACCAGAGGCTTACTAAGCATCACAGTAGTCTCTATTCAGTACATTAAAATATAAAATTCCTAGTGAGCCTTTGAAATGAGAGGCCTTTAAACCACTGTGACCTGAAAGGAAAGCATTTGTAATATTAACAGCTGATCCCCACTCTCAAGATTATTCTGCTGCCAAATGCAGTTTTATCTGTCATAAAACCGGTCTGTTTTTTCATTAATTGATCTCTTAGCAATACTGCCTTATAATCTCATAAATGCAACGGTTGTAGAACAGATACTAAATTAAAACTAGACGACTTTGTCACAGCACTAAGTTTTGCATGTTAGACTGGGGTTGACTAAATACTGTTTGCTTTTCACTAGGTACTGACCTCAGTATAGACAGTCTACCCCTTCCTTGTAAAGAGTATCATGATTGGGCCCTTTTCCATGAAGAGTCTCCAAAAAACAATTACAAACTATTCCATGAACCAATCATCGCCTTATTCAACCACACTGCAACCTTTAGCCACCATTCTCACCTATCACTGACCACTCAGTACCTTGAGAGTGTAGAGGTTCTGAAGTCTTTGAGGTACATGAATATGCATATGAAAAACAGCCTGAGAAAGTGGCTTGCACTACTTGTGTATGTGCAGTCTGACTGCAACCCTCCTTCTGATTGGGACAGCTATGTGCGTGAGCTGATGTGCCACATTGAAGTAGACTCTTATGGGAATGTCTGCATAGCAGAGACCTTCCTCAGCATCTCAGAAATCCAACTGCTAAGGATGATGGGAACTTCTATAAAATACTGGCACAGTACAAGTTCATTCTTGCTTTTGAAAATGCTATCTGTGAAGATTACGTTACTGAAAAACTTCAGTGGCCGCTAAAGTTGGGAGTGGTACCAGTATACTTTGGGTCTCCCAGCATTGAGGACTGGCTCCCTAGTAACAAGAGTGCAATCCTGGTGTCCAGTTTTTCACACCCCTGGGAGCTGGCCCGCTATATCAAAATGCTGGATACAAATGATCATGAATATGGGTCCTATCTACAATGGAAACTGAAAGGTGATATTTCCAATCAAAGGCTGCTTACAGGAGCGCAAGTGGGGAGTGCAAGATATCACTCAGGACAATTACATTGACATCTTTGAGTGTATGGTGTGTAACAGAGTATGGGAAAACATTAGAAGGAAAGAAAAGGTATACGTGACTTTGTGTCTCAGAGATGCATGAGATTGATGTTTGTTCCAGGAAGCCTAGTTACCAAATTTTTGGCCAGCCCCTACAACCACTGTTATTACAATGTCATTATATTGGGTATGTTGGAAGGTGTTGGCAGAAGGCGTGAGTGCACAGCTAGAACATGTCTTCCTCATATTGCTGCAAGTGCTTGAGCTCATAAACATTGACCATTGCTCTGGTGGCCATTTCAGCAGAAGGCTTGAATTGTTCAAGGAGCAAGCTTTCATCAAGTTACAGAAAGTCACCTGACTTGTTGACTTGCTTTGGATGATCCAGAACATGTGGTAATGGTTTGCTCAGAGATACTCTGGAATCTTTGTCTTTGGAAGTGTTTCAAGACTCAAATCAATGCTGCCCTGGGCAATTAGGTATGATTGGATGTGTTTGGAAAAGGGAAGTGGAGTAGATGATCATTGAAGATCCCCACTGATGAATAACTTCTGAGTTTGTATATGTGTGGGTATGTTCAAACTTTCTGTAACAACATGTGATTGTCTGTGGCCACGTTCAGTGACTAAACATTGGAACACTGATATTTGAGACAGGTTAAGTGTTTGTGATAGGAGTTAAGAAACACGTTGAAGATAATTAGCTAATCCTTTTAAAATTATGCTGATAGAGAACAGCTAGAAATGGCCATCTTATCAGAAAGCCCAGCACTGAGGGCCCTGCAGTCTTGCAAGGATGCCAGCCTTGAAAACAGATAGCTATTTCAAAGGCACCATGAGCTCTTCAATCTCTTGAGGCTACTGGAAGTGGTGAGATTGTTTGGTTCCCTAAGCTGTCATGTCGTTCCAAGGGGTATGCCGAATGTAATCATCAAAAGTACAGGATTAGTTTGGTACGTGTATTTCTTCCCTATGCTCTTGTGGGTCTCTAGATAAAAAGATTACAGAGAGTGGTTTGCTCTCCTGGTCAGATTTACAAGCTTGTTTTTTTGTCCTTTAAAAATCCTCATAAATATGAAATCAGAATACAGTGATGAAAACAGAACTTCTTGCATTAGGTTTTCAGTTTGAATGGGCTGGTGCTGCTCATTTGGAGCCAGAACTTTATCTGACTCGGGCTCTTTTCCACACAACTAGACTTGTCCTTGGCTCTTTGGGGAGAGTTTCCCTCTGACTTCCAAAGGGAAAAGGATGGAGGCTGTAATAGGAAAGAAAATGTCACTGATGTGCTTTAATAGGTTACTAATGGCATAGCACTTTTCTCTGTACCTGTCAGGGTCCCTGAATAACTTCAATTTCTCTCTACTGCCAAGGATGGCTACCGCAGAGGTGGAAGGCTGAGGTTAACCATCTGAGCTGCCCCAAGCCAGAGACATTCTGGTTCTCATCCTCAAACCCTGGATGGACTTCTCTGCAAGAAAAGTGGATGCTAAGCTTTGAGCAATCCAGGAAGGAAGCCTGGGCACTGAGGCACCTGGTGGAAAGCAACAGGAATTTTACAGCTCAAGAGTTTTGGATGCTTGTATTCAAAGAATAAACACAATTACCTGTAAAACAGAATGAACTCCTCATATGATGCTGTGGAATTTTCTTTTGTAGGTGATCTTATCATATGAAGGATTGAAAGCCATAAGAAGGAGACCTGAAAGACTGATTTTAGTATGTTCAGTTTTCAAAGGTTACTAAGGAATGGTAAATAACAAATCACCCCACCAGTTTATATGTATACATGTATATGTATTTATATGTACAATTGTTTATATTTATGTTAGTTGTTGTCATTTCAGATATTTGAGTATGAAGTCACAAGTCTTTAGGGTTTTCAAGGACAAGTTTTATGCACACACCTAATTGCCATGAGCAGATGGATCTCCATCCATCTTTATGTACATATCTGTGCTCATTGCCTCAGGACCCCTTTTCCCACGACTCAGGACACTGCTTTGCTGCAGTGATAGCCACGAGCTAGAAAGCAGCTGATATCATTGCACTAGTACTGCCTTCTGTGCTGCTTTGGAAGGAGAGAAAAACCTTAGGATGGTGTCCCTGGTTGGCTATTTATTATCAGTTTTCCTGGGATTGGCAGCTTTAGTAGGGACTTGGCAGGCTTTTTGTCCTGGAGCTGAATGCTAATGTAAAAAATGTTAGCTCTTGACACAGGGAAGCACGATCTGTTACTGTTCAGGGACAGACTGAATGCAAAACATGCTGGCTCAGACTTACCCACCATCTTCTGTCATAAATAAGCAGATATTATGACTCTCCACTCCACAGATAAAGGGCTACTCTCACTCAATCTCACTTCTTGGTTTTTGATGATGGACTTGTGCTTGACAGAGCAGGGAGAAAACTGGTAGATCATTGGTGCTGAATGCTCAACACGCACAAGCAGAGGTACGCAAGCATCCTCTCTGTTTTAACACAGAAAATCATAGAATCATAGAATCATTACGGATTGGAAGGGACCTTGAAAGATCATCTAGTCCAATCCACCTGCCCAAATTACTTTGCGACAAAGAGAAAGACACACTTTTGCCAGGTTTGCAGACTGTTACAGGTTTCATCCCCAGCTCTTCCAGCCTCAGTCAACTTCCACAGGATCTACAAAATAACATCATCTGGGAGGAGCCATCCAGACAAGGGATAGACATTCCTAGACATGCCCAGGTACATATGATGGGCACACAAAAAAAATGCAACTTCTAATATGAAGTTCTACAGACCTCTGGAAAGGTAGTTTTTCACTTGTTTGATGATCCCCAAGCAGCTGTTTCTTTTAGCAGGCTATTTTAAGATTGCTGTCAAACATCTGGCTGTGTTATGAATGAGTAGCCATGAGGAAGGTTTGGAATAGCATTTATGCCAAGAAATTCACCAGCAAAATTTACTTACCTTGGAAAATTTCCTTTGCCAGAAAATTTCCTTTGCCAGTAATTTCCTCAACAAATTGCTGGTGAATGTTTTATTACTCTTTAGTTAGAGAAATACCAGTCAAGTGGCTGCAAACTGTATAGTACTGGTCATTGTTGCTCTGGGCACTTACCAAGTTTTGATTAAGCAAACAGTCCCACTGAAATTTCTTATCACTAGTGTTTTGTCAATGTGTCATACATTATCTCTTGGACTTAAACTCTTTCTCTGTGGTTTCCAGACCAAGCTCCATAAACCAAACCCTTCAGGAAAATAGCATTAGCTCCAGATTTAAAAGCTTTCCAAAATCAGGACTGAGACTGTACATAAACCCCACAACATTTGCAAAAGGAAATGGTGAATTCCTACACGTTGTCATGAATCTCTGTTTCTCCTACCAGGATGACAGAGAACATCACATACAGGCTGAAGGATTACATTTTAAAATTTGATATTCTGCTGTTTTCTTTGCCAGAAATCTCAAGCCATGTTGTTTAAAGACTGAGGGAGATGCACAAAAGGAATCTGCCAGAACCTGAGTTTTCTAAGCAATATAGTAGATAGATGTTATGAAAAGATATGAGGAATATCATGGTGCATTATTATCTCTCATTTTACTTTGATGGACTGGGAGTAGAAGGGAGGCTGAAGTAAGTGGTTTGCAATAAAGAGTTTAAAATTTCAAATGATCAGCAGCAGGCTTTTCAAAAGAGGTGATGTCTTAATTCACTGCTGTACACAGTAGAAAGATGAGTCCCCAAAGCAGCTGCCTGAAGTTGTGCTGTGGTATAAGAGAAGTATCACTTAGCGTTACAAGCTGCCCTCAGGGTACATCCTTTCTAGAGGGTAAGTATTATGCTCTTGGCTTCCACATTCTAGTTCAGAGTAAACTAAATTAGGCCTCTTAGTCTTTAAGCATCCCCTACAGTATCTTCTCCTGTGCTTGGATGGAGGCAAGTATTAGTGAATGTTACCCTGGGAGACATGGCAAGGATTTGTGCAGTCTAATCAAGCACAAGACTGACTATTGTGAATTTTAATTTGAACACTTTTCTCCCTCTACTGGTTTGAGAAGGAGTAAGCAGAAGTGGCTGACTATCCATTTATTTATTTATTTCAAGCTGCTTTGCCAGCCTTACTGCTATATATGGGCTTGTAATTCTAGCCAACGGAGGAAGCTAGTTTCTTTTGTGATCTTATGTAGGTTCTGGATGGCACATCCCCATTTTCGGTTGATAGAGCAGGGAAAAAGGCAATAGCAAAACAGTTAAGAAAAACCATTTCAAGCCACAAAAGCTCATTCTGGATGAATGAGTGTATGCTTTCCAGCCTTTTGCACAAGGCAATAAGCTGTCCCGGGTTCCTCTATTGCAGGCTATAACACAAGAAGTGCCTACTGGCCCTGCATTTATCCATATCCATTAGCTCCCCGGAGAGTCCTCTCAGTGCCATCTGAGCCTGCCACTGCGTTTGCATCTGAAAGACAAAACCTTGAGACCAGAATGCCCCTTCATAATGTGCTTGCTTCCAGCTTGGAGATGTCTGTGAATATGTAGCAGACCCAAGAAAGTTTTGAGAGCTGGAGGAAAGAGGTTACCCTGGATATCAGCCTTGTACAAGGTCCTCCGTCTACAACTACATAAAGAACATCAGCACTGGGGGATGGACAAATGGGAGTAGGGTTCGCTTTTATCCTCCCTCGGCCTCTTTGCTTCCAGCCTGTGCCTTCCACCAGTTTCATAGAATCATAGAATCATTAGGGATTGGAAGGGACCTCGAAAGATCATCTAGTCCAATCCACCTGCAACAGCAGGATCACCTAAACCAAGTCGCACAGGAACACATCCAGGAGGGTTTTAAACATCTCCAGTGAAGGAGTCTCCACAACCTCCCAGGGCAGCCAGTTCCAGTGCTCCATCACCCCCACTGTGAAGAAGTTCCTTCTCATATTTATGTGGTGTAGCGGGTTGAAACTAAAAATGCTTTGTTCCCGGGTTTTTGGCACCAATTTTGTGGTGGGTTCAGGACCACAATTTAAGACAAATGAAAGGAAGGCAAAGCAGTGAGGTCTCGATGACATCTCGGATAAATTTGCCAGACAATGGATGGCTTAGGAAAACTGCAGAAAGGTTTATTAACTCTATAACTATATACAGAATGGGAGAAAAGTTTACGAAAGTCGGTGCACACAAACTAGACACTGTGTCATAAATGCCATCACACAACCTGAGAAAAATATAATGGGAGATGACTATAGTTTGGTCCTTGGTTCTTCTTTCAGTTTAGAGACCTAGGAAAGAGAGCATGTCAGTCTGGGATAGCCCGACTTTCCTAGCGCCCACACCTGCATCCCTCGGTGCAGCAGCAAGCAAAGAACCTAGTCTCTGTCTTTTGGATCCAAAGTTTAAGGATTCCCCAGTCCTTCTGAGTTCCTCAGCTAAACACTAAGGAGCTCTCCCCCAAAACTTAAGTGCTGCCAGTCTTTTCTCAGCTATGTTCCAGCTTACAACCATTGCCCCTTGTCCTATCACTAGATGACATTGAGAAGAGCTTGGTTTCTTCCTCCTGACACCCACCCTTCAAATATTTGTAGACATTAATGAGGTCACGCCTCAGTCTCCTCTTCTCCAAGCTAAAGAGATTCAGCTCCCTCAGCCTCTCCTCGTAAGGGAGGTGCTCTTCTTCCTTCATCATCCTTGTTGCTCTACGCTCAACTCCCTCCAGCAGCTTCATATCCCTCTTGAACTGAGGGGCCCAGAACTGGACACAATACTCCAGATGTGGTCTCACCAGGGCAGAGTAGAGGGAGAGAAGAACCTCTCTTGATCTGCTAACTAGCCCCTTTTGATCCACCCCAGGATGCTGTTGGCCCTCTTGGCCCCAAAAGCACACTTGAGGCTCATGGTCATCCTGCTGTCTGTCCACCAGGACCGCCAGGTCCCTTTCTCTTAAACTACTCTTCAACAGGTTAGTCCCCAGCCTATACTGGTACCTGGGATTATTCTTGCCCAGATGCAAGACTCTACGCTTACTCTAGTTATACCTCATTAAATTGTTCTCAGCCCAGCTCTCCAGCCTGTCCAGATCTCGCTGAATGGCAACACAGTCTTCAGGGGTGTTGGTAACACTACACTGCTGTCATCAACAAACTTGCTGACAGGGCACCCTAATCCCTCATCCAAGTCATCAATGAACAGATTGAACAGGACTGGTCCCAGCACCGACCCTTGGGGTACTCCACTAGATACAGACCTCCAACTAGACTCTGTCCCATTGACTCTCTGACTTCTATCCTGCAGCCAGTTCATGATCTACCTCTCTGCTTGATCATCTAGACCACACTGCCTCAGTTTGGCTTGTGAGGATGCTGTGGGTGATTGTGTCAAATGTCTTATTCAAGTCAAGATAGACCACATCCACTTCTCTGCCATCATCTATCCACCTGGTTACACCCTCATAATAGGCTATCAGGTTGGTCAGTCACGACTTATCCTTTGTAAACCATGCTGACTGACCCTAATGACTCTCCTGTCCTTGATGTGCCTGGAAACAGCCTCTAGGACAAATTGTTCCATCACCTTTCCTGGGATGGAGGTGATGCTAACTGATCTATACTTACCTGGGTCCTCCTTCTTTCCCTGTTTGAAGACTGGAGTGACATTTGCTTTCCTCCAGTCTCTAGCACCTCTCTTGATCCCCAGGACCTAGCAAAGATGATGGAGATTGGCTTAGCAATGACTTCCACCGTCTCCTTTAGTATGCGCGGGTGCATCTTATCGGGGCCGATGGATTTGTGTACATCCAGTTTGCTCATCTTATCCCTAACCCAATCCTCATCAACCAAGGCAGGCTCCTCTCTTGCCTGAAATCCCTCTGGAGTCTCAGCAGTCTGGGGCTTAATATCAAGACAGCCTGCAGAAGTATAGACAGGCAAAGAAGGTGTTCAGTACCTCTGGTACCCACTTTGTTCAGCAGGGGTCCTACGTTGCCTCTAGGTTTAGTTTTACCTACTGTCTATTTGAAGAAGCCCTTTTTGTTGCCCTTGACCTCTCTTACAAGGTTTAATTCCAAGGAGGCCTTGGCCTTTCTAGTTGCATCCCTACATTCCCTCACTAGAGCCTTACAATCACCCCAAGTGGCCACTCCCTCCTTCCATGACCTATAGGCTTTCTTCTTCTTCAGTTCGCCCAGCAGCTCCCTGTTTAACTACGCGCATCTTCTGGCTCCCTTCCTTGACTTCTTTCCTATTGGAATGGTCTTTTCTTGCGCTTCAAAGAAGTAGTCTTTGAATGCTGCCCAGCTATCCTGAGCTCCCTTGCCTGCCAGTA
>VXBP01006152.1:0-17871 GCA_013400115.1 Rhinopomastus cyanomelas | reverse complement strand
GAACTGAGGAGCCCAGAACTGGACACAAGACTCCAGGTGTGGTCTCACCAGTGCAGAGTAGAGGGGGAGAAGAACCTGTCTTGATCTGCTAACCACCCCTCTTCTAATCCACCCCAGGGTGCTGTTGGCCCTCTTGGCCACAAGAGCACATTGCTGGCTCATGGTCATCCTGCTGTCCACCAGGACCCCCAAGTCCCTTTCCCCTACACTCCTCTCCAACAGGTCAGTCCCCAGCCTATACTGGTCCCTAGGGTTGTTCCTGCCCAGATGTAGGACTCTGCACTTACTCTTGTTATAGCTCATTAGATTTTTCTCAGCCCAGCTCTCCAGCCTGTCCAGATCTCGCTGAATGGCAGCACAGTCTGCAGGGGTGTCAGCAACACCACCCAGCTTTGTGTCATCAGCAAACTTGCTGACAGTGCACCCTAATCCCTCATCCAAGTCATCAATGAATAGATTGGACAGGACTGGTCCCAGCACTGACCCGTGGGGCACTAGAGTCCTTGGAGAACTTAACTACGGAATAAATCTTCAGTAGGGTTAACAGTTCTGTTCAAGTTATAGAATCTATTGGTAAGGCCTTGTTAATTTTTTGAGACTTCATTAAAAGGTAATCTTTTTCGTCACTGGTTTTATCCTTCCTGTTTCCTTGCTATAAATTTAAAGCCACAGAACAGAAAGCTGGAACGGAACTTTCCACATCAGCCTTCAGCTCCTTACTGACTTGAGTCCATCCATTCAGACTCTCAATGACATGAAATTTGCTCCAGAATCCTGTTGCAATGGACTTTTTTTTGCATCAAACAAATAATTGTCAACTGCAGATTCCCTAGGGCCTCAGGAGAGAAATAAATGAATAAGCAAATAGAAAACACTCTGGCATATAAAAAGTGATGAGGAAATGATCAGAGATTGTAGGATGGAGGATTTGCTGTGGTTTTGTCTCCCCAAAGGTGCATCTGAGTGTGGAGATGGAAGACAGAGGGATGTGGCAATCTGACTTAGCACTGAAAATGATGGCTTCATGAGAGAGAGACAGAAAGACTTGGAAATCCTTTGCTCAGGAAAAGCCTGGAATCTTCTGATTTCTTTAGCACAGTATAACTTATCTCCTTCACTACTACTGACAGGTGCTTGGTCCTTGCTCTCCTGCATGTGCACTTGTGAGAAATAGGTGGATTTAAGAGATAAACATGAAGTCATACAACCATTTATGCCAAAAAAACCTACAAGATCACTGATTACAGAAAGTCCAACTATTAACCCAATTCCACAACCCACCACTTAACCCTGTCCCTAAGCTTGAGATCTGTACAACATTGAAAGCCAGCCAGGGATGGTGATTCATCTCCCTCCTTGGGCAGCCTGTTCCAAGGCTTCATGACCCTTTCCAGGAAGAAGTTTTGACTAATGTCCAACCTAAAATTCACCTGGTGCATGTTGAGGCCATTTCCTCTTGTCCCATCACTTGTTACTTATAAGAAGAGATCAACTCCCACCTCTCTAGACCCTCCAGTCAGAGAGTGGTAGACAGCAATAAGATCTCCCCTTAGCCTCCTTGTCTTCAGACTAACCAGCCCCAGCTCCCTCAGCCACTCCTCACTAATCCTGTTCTCCAAATCCATTGCCAGTGATGGTATCTTCCTTTGATGCCACTCCAGCACTCCAAAACTGTGACCTTGGCACCTGAACTGCTGAAATTTTATCCTTATGAAAATGAAAATGACTCTGAGGTACAACTCTTGCATCTGTGTCATTAAATTTTATTGATAGTCTCTTCTCTGGAATTACTGAGCCTAATTTTCATGGTGTTATTTGCAACTAAAAGAAGAGTTTACCAATAAATTCGTCATATATCTCAGTTCTCAATATGAGCCTTTAAGGGCATTTGTTGCAAGTCCTGAAGGCCAGCAAGTCTGTGTCTTGAAAACATGAATAATGATTCAGAAAGATTACTGAAAACTCTTCACTATTAAAACATCTGTTTAGATTTTATTTAACTTGTGGGCCAGCAGCAATCGGGGTAGTCTTTCCTACTTCAAGTTGTGATGACACCGCCAGAGTTGGTAAATTAACAGGAGAATTAGTCTCAAACTCTGCTCACGAGAACGACTAGTTGAACATCAATTTGCCACAGCTTAGAATGACTTTATATTAACCACCCTTAGTCTACTGTTTGTGCAGGATAACCTATCTCGAGATAGACTGTAATGAAGAGCATTGAAGATAAGTTGTGTAATCTTCCATTGCATGTGGGCTAAACATGCACACATAGACAATAACCACAGCTCAGCTGACACACAAACTTGGTAAACTGGTAGCTTCCCTAAATGTCTGAGTCATTAATGAAGATACAAATGTTTTGGTTTTACCACAGCTTTCCCAAGCGACCCGGGTTTGTTTGCAGCTTCCAAGTTTTTGAAGTTACACAACTGTCCAGCTAGAGCAGTTTTGCTTCTGCCTAAAGGTGTTTATATGCAGAATATAAAACCATTCTGTCCCAACAGATTTTCAAAATAGAAAAAAATTTCCAGGAAAAAGTCAATTAGAAAGAAATTTCAGAGAAGAAAATGATAAATATATAAAGGACATAATGCATTGTTTTCTTCTCAAGTTCAGATACTCTAATTTCACACTGCTGAAGAGGTGGAAGTACAGTCTCACTGTATTTCAAAATTCCATGCTAAACGTAATTAAATTGAATTAGTTTTCACAATCTTTTCCCTATAGGAGGTTGTAGAGGGGTTGGTCTCTTCTCCAAGTCACTAACAGTTGAACAAAAGAAAGTAGCATCACGTCGTTCAAAAGAGGTTTGAATTGGACAGCAGGAAAAAATTCCTTCACTGAAAGACGGGTCAGGTGTTGGAACAGGTTGCCCTGGTGTTGTTAAAAAAACTTACGTTAGTGTGTAGGGTGGGTTTGGGTTGAAGGTTGGACTTGATGATCTTGGAGGTCTCTTCCAACTTTGATTCAATACTACAGGTTTGAAAAAGGTTAGGGTGGAATCAAATTGTGTTCCTCTCTGTTTTGTTGTTTCATCAAAATGAAGATTTCATTACATCTCTGTTTCTAATCACAGAATCACAGAACATTAGGGATTGGAAGAGACCTCAAAAGATCATCCAGTCCAATCCCACTGACACACAGGATCACCTAGATCAAGTCACATAGGAACATGTCAAGGCAGGTTTTAAACATCTGCATAGAAGGAGACTCCACAACTCCTTTGAGCAGCCCCTTTCAGTGCTCTGTCACTTCCACGGAGAAGAAGTTCCTTCTCAAACTGATGTGGAACCTTCTATGTTTCTAATCCTCTTTGTTGAGCTCTCCTACAAGGACATTAATTAGAGCGACTTGTACAATGGTAGAACTTGTGATGGCTTCTTGTGTCTAGCGCAGGAAGGCAAAGACCATCATGGAGTCTTCTCCTGGAGGATTACAAGAAAAAAAAACCTGTTACTGTTTTCAGACAGAAGTTGCATAAAAACATTTTGTAAGTGAGCTCACTGAGTTCCCCCACATACGTTAAAGGGAGACCAGGACAGAGAAAGATTAATTATTTTGTCAGGAAATCCATAATTCTATAGCTGTACCTAAACTGAGAGCAAGTTCAACCAGTCAAAGGCTTTTATCAAAGTCAATAAAGCTTGAGAAATGGGATCTCAGTATCAGGGACCTGCTACAACAGAAAGTAGAGCACGTTTATCCATCCCCTTCCTCCCCCTTCTTCCAAGGAAATGAAATCTTCAAGGCAAAAGGATTAAAGTGAAAACTACCAGTACAGTACCATCCAACCTGTCCTTGAACACTTCCGAGGATGGAGTAGCCACATCCTCCTTGTTCCAGCGCCTCAGCACCCTCACAGTGAGGAATTTCTGCCTCAGATCTCATCTCAGTCTACCCTCTTATAGCTTGAACCCATCCAACTTGTCCCTGGTAGAATGTCCTCCTCCAGCTTTCCTGTAGCCCCTTCAGGTACAGAAATCTGCTGTAAGGTCTATGATCTATGAGGTCTCTTCCAACCTTGGTAATACTGTGATACTGTGATACTGTCCACTCAGAGTCTTCTCTTCTCCAGACTGAAAACATGTAGTAGGAAAACACATTAATGCTGTTTTATTCATTGTTTTCATCCCAGTGAGTGACGAACACTCAAAACCCCTAATACATTTATATACATTCTAGCGGTTAGCTGGGTTAGGAACTGGCTGGAGGGCCGAGCCCAGAGGGTGGTGGTGAATGGTGCCACATCCAGCTGGCGGCCGGTCACTAGTGGTGTTCCTCAGGGATNTGTCCAGAGAAGGGCAACGAGGCTGGTGAGGGGCCTTGAGCACAAGCCCTATGAGGAGAGGCTGAGGGAGCTGGGATTGTTTAGCCTTGAGAAGAGGAGGCTCAGGGGAGACCTTATTGCTGTCTACAACTACCTGAGGGGTGGTTGTGGCCAGGAGGAGGTTGCTCTCTTCTCTCAGGCAGCCAGCACCAGAACAAGAGGACACAGCCTCAAGCTGCGCCAGGGGAAATTTAGGCTTGAGGTGAGGAGAAAGTTCTTCACTGAGAGAGTCATTGGCCATTGGAATGGCCTGCCCAGGGAGGTGGTGGAGTCGCCAACTCTGGAGCTGTTCAAGGCACGATTGGACGTGGCACTTGGTGCCATGGTCTAGCCTTGAGCTCTGTGGTGACAGGTTGGACTTGATGATCTATGAGGTCTCTTCCAACCTTGATAATACTGTGATACTGTGATACTGTGATACTGTGATACATTTGTAACTTAAATACACCAGTGCTCTTCACATAAGGAATTTGGTTCTAACACTCTAAAATTTGTCTATAAAGGAAAATCTTATAATGTATTTTAAGTATAAATATATTCAAATTTCAAAGCAAAAAATATAGGCTAATAAAATTCCAAATATTTTCCTTCTAAGTGTCAAAAAAGGGCACTTGACATTGTTCAAATATTTGACAAAACAATCCTACTCCCAAATTTGAACCAACTCATTCAGTCTCCAAGGATAGGAAGTTCTGTCAGCTGAGAAGAGATTGAGTTCTCCCACATTCACAAACAACAATTCAATCTCCCCACATTAAAATTGTTTGATGTCTCTTTTCCACTGTATTTGATTTTTTTTTTCAATGCACCCTATAGGAACCATCTGAAATGAGACAGTGCAACTGAGCCCACTAATTCACTCACCCCTTTGGGCACCCAGCTTTGCAGCACAGCCACGACGCAGATCTGTCTGTTTGAGAAACCAGACTGATTTCTCTCATCTACAAAGCAGAGATAAATGGGAAGAGACAGTAGCTTAAGAAAAAAGCCAAATACCAATGTTAAGCGTTACGTGTTGTGCTTTGCTTGTGTTGGATAATAACACCCTAATGACATTTAATTGCTTTGGTTCACAAAAAAATGTGCTCAGGCATATTAAGCCACATATAAAAGGTTGCAATTCTCTTTCAGCAACACCAAATATTACTGTTTTCCTCTAATTTTAACATTCTACTCAAAATTGGTCTTCCTCACCCTACTATAAATGTAAGCATCTCATCGAGAAACAGTAAGGAGTTTGGCTTTGCATTTTGAACAAGTCTGTAGGGTAAGATGGTTTAATCATCACAGATAAGAAAAAAAGAAGGTCCTTATTGGTGAGCCTCTCCTGAGCATCAAGGTTTGGAGGTGTAAGATGATAGGATTTAGCAGATCGAAAGATGTTCTCCTCCCCCTTTACTCTGCCCTGGTGAGACCCCATCTGGAATATGGTGACCAGTTCTGGACTCCTCAGCTCATAAGGAACACGAAACTGCTGGAGAGATGATGGAGTGGAACATCTCCATGAGGAGGAAAGGCTGAGGGAACTGTGCCTGTTGAGCTCCAAAAAATGTAGACTGAGGTTGACCTCATTAATGTTAATGAATATGGAAAGTGCAGGTGTCAGGAGGATGGAGCCAGGCTCTGCCCAGTGTCATCTAATGATAGACAAGGAGTAATGGATGTGAGCTGGAACAGAGGAGGTTCCATACAAATATCAGAAGGAACTACTTTATGTATTCTTTAAGTATTTTGATAATGTGATTTGTGTTATTTTATAATAGATCATTTCTGTGTGCTGCACTGTTGTCTGTGTTAAACCAAACTAATAACTTGGTGGTTTCTGCTTTTATTTAGAGTAGTGTAGATATGCATTTGAAGCCCAACAGTGTCCTTCCCAAGGTCGTATAGTGCTTAATATGTGTTATCTTAGATGAGGGAACGACGTGGCACCGTCATGTATCATTCTCCCATCACACTTTTGGCATGCAGCACTGAATTGCCAGGGAATAGGTCATCTCAATCTCTAGAAAAATTCACCTGAGAGAAATGTATGCATAAACACAGTCCAGTTTATATTCACAGAATCACAGAACATTAAGTATTGGAAGGGACCTCAAAAGATCATCCAGTCCACAGCAGGATCACCTAGACCAAGTCACACAGGAACACGTCCAGGCGGTCTTTATTCCTAACAGAACTACTTGACAGAGTGCAGTGCAGAGCCACAAAGATGATGAAGGGAGTGGAGCATCTCTCTGATGAGAAAAGGCTGAGGTTGCTGAGTCTCTTGAGCTGGGAAAAAAGAAGAATGAGGTTGGCTTCATTAATGTTTGTAAATATGTGAAGGGTGGGTGTCAGGAGGATGGAGCCAGGCTCTGCTCAGGGGCATCTCGTGATAGGACAAGGGGCAGTGGCTGTGAGCTGGGACACAGGAGGTTTCACATCAACATGAGAAGGGGCTTCTTCACAATGAGGGTGATGGAGCACTGGAATGGGTACTTTGTGGAGTCTCCTTCTCTGGAGATGTTTAAAACCTTAAAACCCACCTGGACATGTTCCAGTGTGATTTGATCTAGGGTGTCGTGCCGTGGCGGTGGGATTGGATGATCTTTTGACGTCCCTTTCCAGTCCCTAGTGTTCTGTGATTCTGTGTGATTCCATAATGCATAATATAGGGAAAGGACCTTTTTATTACTTGACCAAAGAATGCAGTTAAAAAGGGAAAAGCCTAAAAAAGATCCCAACCAAACCCAAAACAAGCAAAACCAAAAATTAAACTAGAAAGTTGTTGGCAGTCGATGCTGGAGTCTGATATCTCGCACAGGTCATCTTTTTACCATAAAATATATTGCACAGGAGATGGAATTCAATGCGTTGCCTGAAACTGGAAAACCCTTGACAGAAAAGTTCCCAGACTTGCAAAACACTTAGATGTCTGTTCTGCATTTACAGATCAACCTCAGCAAAACACCGCAGATCTGAGCACCTGCACAATCAAGGGCTAAGTAGCAGATATAAATGTTTAGCTAAAGGATTTACAAATCTTGAATTTCAGGATGTAAGATGGGCTTCTTAGGGAGGCGATATGAATCATATCTGTGTAGCAGCACTTTCAGACACTGTAATCGTTGTTCCTAGCAGAAAAATGCTTCTTAATTAGAGACAGATGTCGAAAATTCTGAGTTAACGTGGAAATGTCACAAGCCAAGACTCCAACAGAAAATAATAGGTTGCTTGTTGGACTCTTATCTTTCTAGAAATAAAGAAATAGAAGAATTATAAAATCGCAATTAAACCGTGTATTCCTTGTCTGTATTTAGCAATTTTTATTGCTTTGAGCTCAGCTGAAGTCAAGAGTGAGAGATTAAGCACAGTTTTGTGATAGCCAGGAATCCTCTCCTGGAAACATTAGCCTCGTAACCAAGCGAACGACTGAAGCAGGCACTCACAAAAAGCAATTTCTCTCTAATGCCTTGCTCTTTCACCACATTAAATCCATGCCTTGCGCTCTCCTTCGCAAGACCAAAAAATATATCTTTTTTTAATTAAAAATCTCTCCCGCATAGACTTTGCCGTCCTGGCCACTTTGGTTTAACTGCAGCCAAGTGCAGCAGCCCTGGAGCAGTCACTTTGAAAGAGGCTATTCCAGTCTTGCTCCCTTCTCCTTTAACAGCAAATACCTTTAACCCTTCAGTTTTCTCCCAAGGAAATTAAGTTTGGTCCTTAAATTTATTTCACAGACCATTAGAAATCCAAGTTTAAGGTTGTCCTGAAGTGATTTCTAGTGCAAACAAGCCTCACCATGATGCCATTTTCTTTGTAGCACAAAGCACGTGTCCTTCTACGCCAGGAGCTGTTCAGCTATCGCCACATGCAAACATCACAGCTCTTCCTACAGAGCGGTGTTGAAACTCACGTTACAGAGCTGAGATCTGTGTTTACAGCAGTGCTTCCCACTAAAGGCTCGTGATGCACCAGGGGACGTTTAGGTTGGACATTCGAAGGATCTTCTTTGTGGAAGGAGTCATCAGTCCTTGGAATTGTCTGTGAGGAGGGGTTGGGATCACCAGCCTGGGACATGTTTCAAAGTCTTGGAGATCTGGAGCTTAGGGACCAGATTTACCAAGGGTTTTGGGACAATTTGGTTCATGGTTGGACTTGATCTTGAAGGTCTTCTTCCAACCTACATGTTTTCCTTTTACCTGTGTTAGCAGAATTATGATCCCTCTTTCCTTCTTCCCCCCATTAGTAGATGTTTGGCCATCTCCAGATTTATTACCAGTGGCTAGGTGATCCTGCTGTGGCAGGGGGATTGGACCAGATGATCTTTCAAGTTCCATTCCAATCCTTAATGTTCTGTGATTGTGTGATTCTGTGAGCAGCCTGGGAGCCCTCATTCTCTTCTCTTTCAAATTTTAGGAAGAATCCATTCCAAGTTAAGATTTTTACATCCTGTGATTATAAAACCTTGTTTGTCTTTTTCCCCCCTGCTCCGTGAAGCGGTGGCAATGCAGGGAAACATGGAAGGAAACCCAGATGCAACTGAATTTCACCTCTTAAATGGTAATTTGAGCAGACTTAGATGTCCAATTACACGCAGAAAGTTTATAACTGACCCTGCAAGCAGTCACTGGTGAGCAGCATGGACTTCTAAAGGAAGCAGAACATCTAATACACTTGGAATGCATTCTGCAGCGTGGTGATGTCTTCATTTGGAACCAGTATTATATTTATTCAGAGTGTGTTTCCTGAGAGCACAGGTATGCTCAGTGCATTCCATCTTGGTACATCAGGGTTGTTTCTATTGGAAAAACTTGCCCTTTTCAGTAATCCTGTAAAAATATCATAAGAGACTCAAAACCTCAGGATAGGTGGTCTCAGCTTGCTCAAGGAAGGATAAACACAATTCCACCTCCAGTTTCTGGAGGCTTAGCCATCCAATTTAATTCCCCTTTTTTATTGGGTTACTAGAAGGTTCAGGTACCCAATTGTTTAGATCACAGAATCACAGAATGAGGAGAGGGTTGAGTGACCATCTGTGAATGTGTTTCAAAGTCATAGAGATCTGGAGCTTCGATATAGGGTTTAGCACATTATGAAGTAGAAAGTACCTCGAAATATCATCTAGTCCAAACGCCCACCACAGTAGGGTCCCCTAGATCCAGTTGCACAGGAACATGTCCAGATAGGTTTTTAAATGTCTCTAGAGAAGAAGACTCCACAACCCTTTCTAGACAGCCTGTTCCAGTGCTTTATCACCGAGGATGTAGTTCTCTTATTTCCAGAGACTGACCAAATAATATAAATTATCCTCAAGTTATCCTATTGTTATCCAAGATTATCTTATTTATAATGAGATCTCTCATAGCTGTTTCCAAGGAATCTTGGCAGACAAATGCCTAGGTGGCTGTTCTAGGGAGGCAAGTCTTTGAGAGAAGAACTGCGAAGGTGTGAAGTAGACACAAGAGATCGTTTTAGTTTTGAAAGGAAAGAAAAAAAGAGTATTCCTCATTGAATGCTGGAGATGCATCCTGGCCAATTAGTGGCAATTACTGAACAATTTTTAGCCTGATTTCTTCAGGAAATGAGGCTTGGATTATCACTGTGTCTGTCAGTCCCACTTAATAACTGCTGGATCCATTAATCAGCCACAGATCTGACAGAGGAATGATGCTGTCAGAGATACCCAGTCCTTACAGAACTCTCGAGGAGCACGAGGGTGAGTGGTGGAAGACGCCTGGTTAATACCACCTCAAACAGAAAGAATTCAGCAAGTTGAATGCTCAGATTTTAAAGAATTATTAACAAATTAAGAAAATGTGGGGAAGAGGCTGAAAAACTCTTATGCTCAAGACAGCAAAGAGGCCTTTTCTCAGTCAAGAGTATTGTGTGGATTCTCTGGTGTCTAGTAAGGGATGCATTCATTGTTATTTGATAGAATACGCAGGAGACACAAAATCTAGCTGTGTGGATTTCATGAGTTCTGATGCTCAAATAATTCTTAATTCTTTTTAAAGTATGTGGTGTTTTCACAGCTATGTCAAACTGCAGACCGTCTGTGACTTATGTAGAAACAGTGTCAGGTCTCAACCCCATTTCCATTCATTCCATCATGTATTAGACGTTAATTCAAACAATGAAAGGAAGGAATTAAGCTCTGACACTATTTATTTTGCTTATATTTTCCTGTAAAAAAACCACTCATCCCTTAAAAACTCTTAGTAATAAGAAGAGAACCAATATTGGAGTGAACCAGAACCTTCTGTCTATAGCAGGTTCCTAAGTCCCTATATTGTCCCGGCTATTAGATGTTACACATGTAAAATTGAGTTGTTAAGGTGCCTGGGCTGCTGGGTAAAGCCAACACCATGGAAAGTTGGTTAGTTGATTAATATCTTTCATTACTGATTTTTGAGTTGTTCATTAATTAAAACAAATTTAATCTCCTGGAGGAGCCTGTGTGTTACATATTTCTTCCCACTCAGAGAAGATATGATAAGCTTTCTTCACATGGGAGTGTGAAGCATGTCTTGATTCAAATTTTGGTGAGTTCCATGCAGACAAATTCCTTCAAGGCATTGAAGGAATGTCTTGAACTCACCTCTACCATGAGACTAGCCAGAACCTCTCAGACTTATAGCATCATAGAACCATAGAATGTGCTGGGTTGGAAAGCACATCCAAAGATCATTGAGTCCAACCCTCCTACAACAAGCAAGGACATCTTGCACTAGAACAAATTGGTCAGACTCCCATCAAGCCTAACCCTGAATGTCTCCAAGGATGGGGCCTCCACCACTGCTCTAGGCAGCCTGTTTCACCACCTTCAGATTCAAAAACTTTTTCACCATGTCCAGCCTCAATCTGCCCTTTTCCAGCTTCAGACCATGACCTCTAGTTCTGTTTTACCCTGTCCTTGGTGAACAGTCTTCCCCAGCCTCTTTCAAGTCACCATGAGATCCCCCTGGAATCTTATCCTATTCAGGCTGAAAAACCCCAACTCTCTCAGTCTGTCTTCATAAGAGAGGGTCTCCAGTTCTCTGAGCATTTTCCTGATCCTCCTCTGGACTCACATCAATAGATCCTCTTCCTTCTTGTGCTGGGGACTCCAGAACTACAGGGCCAGAATCAGTTCAGGAAACTTAGTGATCTGACAATACTTTGCAAATAACTTTATTTCTAAGGGCTTGTCTCACAAGTTCGTCAGGAAAATTAGCCAGTAGATCTCCATGACGAGGCAGGGAATTCCTGACAAAGAGCATTCAGTGTGCTCAGACACACTTTCTCATACTTATCTCATAAACACAAGGCAAAACTTCTTCCTTTTATTGATTTTATTTATTTTTTTAAAATATTGACCTGTTCTTTACAGAATTACCGAACATTAGGGATTGGAAGGGACCTCAAAAGATCATCTAGTCCTATACCTCCCGCCACACCAGGATCCCATAGATCAAGTCACACAGGAACATGTCCAGGTAGGTTTTAAATATCTTCAGAGAAGGAGACTCCACAAGCCCACTGGGCAGCCCCTTCCAGTGCTCTGTCACCCTCACCATGAAGAATTTCTTTCTCATATTCATGTGGATCATCCTCTGTTCCAGCTGATAACAATTGTTGTCCTTGTCTTGTCATTAGATTTCACTGAGCAGAGCCAGACTCCATCCTCCTGACACCCACCTTTCACATATTTATCAACATTTATGAGGTCACCCCTCAGTCTTTTCTTTTCCTGAGCTAAAGAGACCAAGTTCCCTCAGCCTTTCCTAATAATGGAGGTGTTCCTCTTCTTTCATCATCTTTGTGGCTCTGTGCTGGACTCTCTCCAGCAGTTCTGTGTTCTTTTTGAGCTGAGGAGCCCAGAACTGGTCACTATATTCCAGATGTGGTCTCACCAGGGCAGAGGAGAGGAGGAGGAGAACCCCTCTCCATCTGCTAACCATCCTTCTTCTGATCCACCCCAGGATGCCATTTGCCTTCTTGGCCACAAGGGCCCATTGTTGACTCAGGGTCATCCTTCTTGCCACTGTCTCACCAGGGCAGAGGAGAGGAGGAGGAGAACCCCTCTCCATCTGCTAACCATCCTTCTTCTGATCCACCCCAGGATGCCATTTGCCTTCTTGGCCACAAGGGCCCATTGTTGACTCAGGGTCATCCTTCTTGCCACTAGGACTCCCAGATCCCTTTCTGCTATGCTGCTCTCCAACAGATCAGTAGTAACTAGCCAAGGAACAGTGAAATCAGAACTAACTTTTGCAGTCTAACTACTCACCGTTCAGGCCACATCTATGAGGAGAGTGTTCTCTTTTAACTTCTCTTCACAGCACTCATCCTCTCCAACGTCTAACAAATTGGCCGGGTTTGGGAATGCCAGACAAGCAGTGGGAAACCTTTGTTTAGGTTCTGAGCTTGCTTTCTCAGACATGTGCTACCACCATAAATCCTCTGCCACCTGTGTATCTAGGCCAAAGGATTCTTATGCTGCAAGAAGCAGTTGTGGTAGGTCAAGTCATTTTTCCACAGCGCTCAAAGGTCTTGCCAGTAAGGTTGCCATCATCAGCTAGTGACTATCTTCTTATGCTCTAAATCTGATACTCGGATCAGGAAGTGCCCCAATATCCTGCTGGTATTGTCTCCAGCAAAGTTAAGCCTAGACAGAGTCCAACGTGTCACCTAAAGGACAGAAGACCTCACAGCACAAATCTATGATGGATTGTTAACAGATTGACAGCTGTCCTGAAGAGAAGGACATAGGTGTGTTGATAGAAGCTCAACTTGAGCTGGAAATTTGTGAGAGTAGCCTAGAAGGCCAGTTATGCTCTGGGCTGGATCACGAGAAGTATCACCAGCAGGGCAAGGAAGGTGATTCTCCCCCTCTGCTCTGCTCTTGTGAGACCTCACCTGGAGTGCTGCACCCAGTTCTGCAGTCTCCAATACAAGAAGGACAAGGAACTGCTGGAGCAAGTCCAGAAGCAGCCACAAGGATGATCAGGGGGCTGGAACACCTCTACTCTGGGAACAGGCTGAGACAGTTGGAGTTGTTTTTCTAGAGAAAAGAAAGCTCCAAAGGGGCCTTTATAGCAGCTTTCAGTACCTGAAGGGGCTCCAGGACGGGCAGAGTCTTTTTGTGAGGAACTCAAGTGATAGTACAAGAGGAATGAGTTCAAGCTAAAAGAGGAGAGACTGAGATGAGATCTGAGAAAGAAATTCCTGCCTACACAGGGTGCTGAGGTGCTGTTGAATCATAGAACCATGGAATCACAGAATCATTAGGGATTGGAAGGGACCTCGAAAGATCATCTAGTCCAATCCCCTTGACACAGCAGGATCACCTAGATCTAGTCAGACAGGAAGTTCTCCAGGTGGTTTTAAACATCTCCAGAGAAGGAGACTCCACAACCACCCTGGGCAGCCCCTTCCAGGGCTCTGTCACCCTCACTGGGATGAAGTTCTTTTTCATATTGATGTGGAACCTCCTATGTCCTGGCTTACACCCATTGTCCCTCATCCTATAACCAGATGACATTAAGAAGAGTCTGGATCCATCCTCCTGACAACCATCCTTCATGTATTTATAAACACTAATGAGGTCACCCCTCAGTCTCCTTTTCTCCAAGCTAAAGAGACCCAGCTTCCTCAGCCTTTCCCCATAAGGAGGTGTTCCTCTTCCTTCATCATCCTTGTTGCTCTACACTGGCCACCCTCCAGCAGCTCTGTGTCCTTCTTGAACTGAGAGGCCCCAAACTGGACAAAATACTCCAGATGTGGTCTCGCTAGTGCAGAAAAGAAGCTGTGGCTGCTCCATCCTTGGAAGTGTGCAAGGCCAGTTTGGATAGGGCTGTGGGCATCCTGGTCTGGTGAGAAGTGCTGCTGCCCATGGCAGGGGGCTGGCACTGGGGGAGCTCTGGGATCCCAACTTATTTCTGGGATTCCAACTTATATCATTCTGTGTTTACATTATTCTGTGACTGAAGACAATCCTGTCCATCTCTTTCCAAGGACCTATCCAGTAGTTTCCATAACCACTTGTACCTGTGCAATAATTCGACTCTATATTTTTATTGTTTTAATTTACAACAATTAAGTTAAATTGAAGATCGTGCAGCAGTATTTCTTGTGTGCATTGTATCTCCACAGAGATACAGAAGGGAGCAGAAAGTAGATGCAGAGAGGTTTTTTTTGATTGAATAGCTGTGTGTGCAGTTAGACTAAAAAGAACATTAAGGGAGGGTCTAACAAAGCGAAGGCTCTCTGTGTATTATTGTATGTTATTCTAGAGTCTGAAGCCATGCATTATCTACTCTTCCTAACAGAAGAAGGCTCTATGGTTATTTTTAAATATTTTACCTTAATTCTTCAGAATTGCAGACTTCAAGAAGAAGGAGGTGGTGGCACCGGTCCTTCTGCTCCCGAGAGGTGAAGAGGGGCTCTGTTAAAGAAGCCCTGAAACTCAAGTGGCTTCTCAAAGGTTTGTGTTCAAAAAAAGGAGGATACTCCCTGCTGTTCTCTGAGGACTCTAAGAGCAACACAACAAAAGTCGCTCTGAGTGAAGGAGTTATTCTAAAGGGAGTAAATAAGCATCTTCTGTGGAATACACACTATAAACAGCAGCTTGGAAGGAAACATAACCTCCCCTTCAGTGCTCTCTCAGCTGTTTATTTCCTTTGCCTACTGAGCTGAATGAACTCACTTGAAGAGAGAAGGCAGCTGCACTCCTGTTTTCACTGGGAGCCTCTGTAGTTAGTGGACATGGAAACAGAACGGCAAACAGGCGGAGATGTGTTTGTTCTAGCTTTCTGCGAGGTGCTCACACGGATCTCAAGACTGCTGCCTCTTGCTCTAATTGATAGCTCTTCTCCAGCTTAATGATGAAGGGGGCATGTCTCCTGCTTTACAGACAGAAGGTGTAGGCAGAGGGAAGCTATTCCTCACGGTACTACCTGCATAACAAGTACCTGTGATACAGCAAGGTGCCAGGCGCAGATCCCCCAGGGCCCTCTGCCTGTCCTTCTTTCAAAAATAATACAGCAATCCACAAAGCCAGAACTGCTAAAATAGTCAGGAATAACTTTGTTGGAGGCTGAGCAGAAAATAAAAACCTGCTGGTGTCAGACTCCCAGCCATGCAGCTGAGATAAATACCAGCCAGATCCAGCAGAACGTGGACCAAGAGTTTTAAATCTCCAGAATTTCTTTTTGGTTGGAAACAGTCAATGGCATCTTTGGGAAGGTGAATTCCTAAAGCCCTTGTTGCTTGAAATCATCTATCCCTGCATATGTTATACTGGTATAACAAGAGGCTAAGTGGAATGTAAAGATAAAAACAGTTATTTATCTGAACAATTAAATAAAATAATGTTTTTCCACAAAACCAGACAGCTGATGGAATTTAACTCACCGCCGTTTACCAAAGCCTGTTTCAACCACTGTAACTTATACCAGTGGCTTATACACAGGTAATATTTGTGTTGATGCTTCACATGAAGAGGAAAATTTGAAGTACCCTTCAGCTCTAGAAGGACACAGAACTGCTGGAGAAAGTCCAACACAGAGCCACAAAGATGATGAAGGCAGTGGAACATCTCCCTGATGAGGAAAGGCTGAGGGAGCTGGGTCTCTTGAGCAGGCAAAAAAGGAGACTGAGTGGTGACCTCACTGATGTTGATAAATATGGAAAGGGTGGGTGTCAGAAGGATGGAGTCAGGCTCTTCTCAGTCTCATCCAATGACAGGACAAGGGGCAGTGGGTGAAGGCTGGAACATAGGAGGTTGCACATCAATATGAGATGGAACTTCATCCCAGTGAGGGTGACAGAGCCCTGGAAGGGGCTGCCCAGGGGGGTTATGGAGTCTCCTTCTCTGGAGATGTTTACAACCAACTGGAAATATTCCTGTCTGACTAGATCTAGGTGATCCTGCTGACGTGGAGGGATTGGACTAGATGATCTTCCGAGGTCCCTCCAATCCCTAATGTTCTGTGACTCTGTGATTACATGAAGTACAGTTTGTATTATATCACAGAATTACAGGAAGTTAGAGGTTGGAAGGGACCTCAAAAGATCATCTAAGTTCAACCCAACCTGCTGGAGCAGAGTAAGCCTACATTACTGTGTCAAGATGTCCTACATGGGGCTCAAACCCATGACCCCAGGAATTCAGAGTCCCACGCTCTACCAACTGAGCCAATGACAAATTATTTCCTTGAGGAAGATGAAAAAACAATATATTAGAAATTATTTGTGGAAGACAACTTGAATATATTGATAAAATTGATAAAATTGTATTGATAACATTTATATAATTTATATCATTGATAAAAATTGTATTGATAAAATTAATTCTATTTATAAAATTAATATAAATGATAAAAATGTTTAACAGGAATATTTTGACCAAGAAGTGAAACACTGAGACCATCACCCATGTGCATCTGTCTCCCAGGAAAACAAACTTGTTTTCTAACATAGTGTGATGCTCTGAGTCTTTAGGGCTTATATTTCAGTAAAGCATTTTGTGGATGGAAGTGGAATCACATGGTGAAGAAAGTCATGGAAAAGCAGGTTAAAGTCAGGGGTCTGATAACTTTGTGTTCCTACACCCAGGCTTTTTCCTAACTGTGAGGCTTATGTTAAGCTCCATGAATTTAGACACAGGGCAGCCTGACAACTTACAGGAAAAATAGCAATACAGGTAGATTAGTCTCTGTCACACTCAGAGCAGAGCAAATTGTTTAAAGTAGGCTGCTCTTAAATCAGACGAGTAGTGGAAGGTGCATGAGATGTGTTCCTTGAAGCAGCAACGATTTCAAGGTGATCCCTTGTTGTGGGGCTGGTGTTGCTGGGAAGCAATTGGAGGTATTTAGTGTCTCCTCATCCTTCCAACTTACCCCACGATGGACATTTGTTTAGTACTGCGTGAGGGATGCAGCTTAGTGGTGGATTGTCAGTGTATGACTGTCAGTGTTCCGTGTTTCTTCCAGGGTTGACTCTGCCACGTTGCCTGCTGATAGTCTACAGAACAAAAACACCCTGATTTCTTCTTTCCTGCCACCTTGTCCCCAGCATCTTTCACTGCCACTGCATTCCCCCGGGAAAAAATGAATGAAAAACAAACGTGAGAGGAACAGTGGGTTTTGTTTCTTTTATTTGTCATCAATTGGCTCCAGTATATGGAGATGTCATGACCAAGTTCATAAACTTATTGTGTCTCATCCCATTTTGGCTACTCCATCCAGCATAACTCTTACAGCTGCATCTGCAGATCTGGCTGAGGTGGGTTTGGACAAGATTAAGGTCGTGATAGTAAAGTAGTTTTCAGATCACATATGCTAAAAGGCTGTTTACTGACAGGTATCCTCTAACCTTTCTGTCATCTGGTGCACATCTACAGCTTCTCATGTGTTGGTGCTCTTGGCTCCATGTTAGACTGGACCCAAGCGGAGCCATATGAACTCTACGACTGGTCCTTCTGCAGGAACTGAGAACCAAACTCTTATCCACTAAGCAGGTCACCTTGTCATATGAGATAGGTTATCACAGTATCACAGTATCACAGTATTATC
>VXBP01006149.1:77336-119773 GCA_013400115.1 Rhinopomastus cyanomelas | reverse complement strand
TCCAGTATCTGAAGGGGGCCTACAAAGAGACTGGGAAGGGACTTTTTAGGATGGCGCATAGTGACAGGACTAGGGGGAATGGAGCAAAGCTGGAGATGGGTAGGTGTAGAGTGGATGTGAGGAGGAAGTTCTTCACTGTGAGAGTGATGAGAGCCTGGAATGAGTTGCCCAGGGAGGTGGGGCCCGTCCCTGGAGGTGTTTAAGGCCAGGCTGGATGGGGGTCTGGCCAGCCTGGTCTAGGGTGGGGTGTCCCTGCCTGTGCTGGGGGAGTTGGAAATGCATGATGGTTCCATCCAACCATGAGTGATTCTGATTCCATGGCTTCTCCAGTGAGGTGAGCCTGCTGTGGCAGGGGGATTGGACTAGATGATCTTTTGGGGTCCCTTCCAACCCCTTATGGTTCTATGATTCTATGCTGCAGTGCATTAAGTGTGCACATATGACTGGCCACTAAAGAAGGAAATAAGAATACAGTTTGCTGGTTTGACTGTATTACCATTATGTGGTAATGTAGCATAATTTCCTACATAAATCTTTGCTTTTTAAATTTTCATTGAGGAGTGAAGGAGTAGCTATTAATTTTCTTGTGCAGCATGTAAATGTTTATCTGTAAAAATAACCTGGTATTCAAATGAGCGTTCAGCCTGACCTTGGCTATGCCTTGGAGAGATCACAGAATCACAGAACATTGGGGATTGGAAAGGACCTCAAAAGATCATCTTGTCCAATCTCCTCTGTCAGAGCAGGATCACCTAGATCAAATCATACAGGAACATGTCCAGGCAGGTTTTAAACGTCTCCAGAGAAGGAGACTCCATACCTCCATGGGCATCTTTTTCCAGTGCTCCATCACCTTCACCATATTAGAACTTTTGGTGTTCCCGCTTACACCCATTTCCTTTTGTCCTATCATTAGATGACACAGAGAAAAGCCTGTCTCCATCCTCCTGACACCTGCCCTTTTGATATTTATAAACATTAATGAGGTCACCCCTCAGCCTCATCTTTTCCAAGCTAAAGACAATCAGATCTCTCAGTCTTTCCTTATAAGGGAGGTTCTCTACTCCGTTCATCATCTTTGTAGCTTTGCGCTACACTCTGTCCCGCAGTTTCATGTCCTTCCGGAACTGAGGGGCCCAGAACTGGACTAAATATTCCAGAAGTGGTCTCACCAGGGCAGAGTAGAGGGGAGGAGAACCTCTGTCAATCTACTTTCCTGCTTTCCTGCCTTACATTTCTTGGTGTGCTGGACCACAGGAAGCTGGAATGAACAAGCTGTATCCTAAGCTACATACACAAATGAAACAGATAAATTCCCAAGTCTTGCTTTTTCTTGCAGAGCTATAGTCTCTTTACTGTCTTACATCCTCTCTGACTAGACAAAGAATTAAGTCCTCATTTATGTCAAATGCACAGAACTAGTAATTACTAGAGTGGTACAAGTACTGCAGTATACCACATGTATATTTTGTAGATGTTTGATATGTGTGCATTGTTCAGTCTTTTGTGTAATACACTGAAGTATAACATTTTGTGAATAAACACTTTCAAGGAGCATTTAAGAGGTATAAAAGATGCAGCATTATGGCTACCACAGTTGCGTTGTATGTATGGATATACACTCTTGTAATTTCCCAATGTCTTTTGTCCTCATTCAGCCTTTTTATTTGAGCATGAATCCTTCATGGAAGATTCATTATATATATCATTGTATATATATATCATTGTATATATATATATATATATACAAGATTATATATGTCAGTTTGGAAAAGAAAACCATTTTTAATTATACTTTTTGAGATACAATCCTAAAGCTTTTATGTTGAAAAACTGGTCAGCGTTGTGCAGTGTTACAAATAAATGACCAATTAGCAACATTTTTCTTTAAAAAAAATAACCCTTTAATCTAGAAGTTTGAATAGAATACAAAAATGTAACAGTGAGTTTTATCCCTGAAAATTGTAGTAAATTGTTTTTGCAATAATAATATAAATTATATCCATTTTGTCAAATAATCTTATGGTAAGATTTTTATAGAAAATTTATCTCCTGCTATTAGAAGTATACGTGGTTTCCTTGACCTGAATGGATTACTATCTGTATTAGTTAGTAATTTAAGTTAAAGTTTGATTTATCAAAAGAAAACATCCTTGCAATATTGCTTTTTTGACAGCAATATCATCTCTGTAGTACTGAAAAGAAAGCAGAAGTATTAATGTTTTACAGAGGTTAAGAGCAGATGTAAGTGTGAAACTTACTAATGTTTTCTTCCAGTTATTTTCCTTGTATGCTGTAAAGAGGATTGTAGTGGTACTGTGTAACAGGATTTAGGTCTAATGCAGTGATAAGTGTTATTTATGTTTTCAGGGAAGATGGTACCACCGGAAGCAAGCAGTAAAGGAGCTGCATGGTACATTGATACGACTGCTTAATGAACTGTTACCATGGGAACCAAAGTTAATGAAAGCATTTCAAAGAAACAGGTAATTAGCTGCTTTCTTTTTAACAACAGTGCACTGAATGGAAAACAGAATAAAATTCACCTTTTAAATTCAAACTGATATAAATATAAATGAATAAAGTGGCTTCTCAAGTAAATAAAATACTTTGAGGAGATGAGCAAGTTTATTCCAGACTTACTGTCTCTAAATACAGTTGAGTTTGACTCCCTAGTAGTTTTTTTTCCTATACAATGCTCTAGAATCCTTAAGCATGCTTAACAATAGCTGCATCACAGTCGTGCATCTAGGATTTATATTGCTCTTTCTTTGGTTAAGAGATCCTGAAACTCCATATCTGGAAAGCTAGACTAAGGCTACTTAGAGTAATTGGTCAGACTGCTTACTGTCTAAACCTACCTGAATTGGTTATGAATGTATTATCTGCAAAGTAATTTTAAGAACACTGATTTGAGGTCTTTATAACCCTTTAAATTTGAAATGCAATTGAAATGTGGTGTGTCAGAAAAGTATCAGTGAAATGATGACCGAGTTAAATCTAATAAGGGCAAGTATTAGTAGCAGTGAAGATACTACCCATATTATAAATCCTGGACAGACTGCATATAGACTTGCTGTCATCACTGTCTCTTCAAACTTGGTGCCATTTTTGTCAGTTAGCCTTACAGCTGTTGCTATAATCACACCTTAGTTTTGCCACATAGACATTTTAAAAGTAATAATCACAAGCTTGAACTTTGTGTTATGTAATAGGTAAAGTTAGGCAGCTGCTTGTGATACTGATTGTGAAGGAAGCAACATACAGCGTTACATGGTGCAGAACTTTCTATTGAAGTTTCTGTTAATTTTCCTTAGCTGTTCATTTCTTCCTGTCTGAGCAACTTAGACTAGTTTTGGAAATGCAGCAAATGTTAATAGCAATTAGAAAGGATTTCAGTTTCAAATATATATGGTTTTCAGTTCTATCCTTTATGTAAATCCTGCTGCAGAATGGTTTGATGCCCAGTATTAGTTCTTGTTTGTTAAGTGTTATAGAATACAGAAGCTGAACTGTAATGTAAAATCTGTAAGACTGCTGAGTAAATTGTAGTCTGGAACTTTGTGGCTTAGGTCTTGCATGTACATGTGCTAAGAAGCATGCGCTTAGAGTGAAGGATAATTAATTTCTGAGGTTAATTTAACTCTCATTTCTCAGGGGGGTGTGAATAAACCCTAGTTTATTTGGCAGCGCTAGCCTAGGTGTTTCCATGACATAACTGTTAGGACAGACACACAGTCTACCAGGGAAAAGCTCCAGCTGGAAAACAATCTTTACAAATCATGATAAGGAAAGAGAGGTCGGAGGGGAAGGCTAGATCAATGTCTTGGTCTGGTTTGTTACACATCTGCTAGACAGCTATGCAGTGCCAGTGACAGTGGTAAAGGAGGATGTCAAGTGAAAGGGAAAAAGCAGCTGAGTAGAGATTGCTTATACTGGTTTTAATGGTGAAATCACCACAAGTCTAGCTGCAGATGCATTGTCTATAAGGTGTCTCAGCCAGCTATGATCTCTGGCCTTCTAGGTTATCAAAGGCTGAGCAGAATTTCGTTCTTGGTGCAATACCTTAGTAACCTTTGTGATCAAAATCCTATTGTTTTTCCTCCTTCTGAAAGATTCTCAGGTCTTTTCAAAATTATGATGTTGAATGGTGGTAGAGTTGCCATCCCTGGAGGTATTTGAATGATATGTGGATCTGGTGCTTCAGGCATGATTTAGTGAGACATGTCAGTGCAGAGACAAAGGTTGGACTTGACAATCTTAAAGGTCTCTTCTAACCAAAGGTATTCCATGATTATGGAAATAGCAGCAAGTTTTTTTTTTTTAAAAAGGTTGTTTGTGCCTACTGATCACATCTGTTCACTAGTCCCACAGCAGAAGCTCCTCAGAAGAAAAAAGGAAATTCTCATCTAGAAGCTTCAGTACAGTAGTGGTTCTCTTGTGTCTTTCTGTAATTCTTAGAAGTAAGTCTAGAAGCAATTCTAGAAATAATTCTAGAAGTCCCACCTGGACTTGTAGATCAAAATCCTAATGACAGAGTTGAAGTATTGTCCATGCTACATCTGCATACACACTTCAAGGTGTATGCACCTCAGCAAGTGTCAAAGCAGTAAGTTACTAGGTCTTGCTGACCCAACCAATCTCACGTGGGCCTTTGTCCACATCTCCTGGTCACAGGTGCGGGATCCCCATTTTAAGTCATTTTGCAGCCTTCAGTCTCTGCCACAGGAATGCCAGTTTCCTGCTGAATTCCAGCAGTTACACTGCTTGGTTGTAAATCTTGCTAATGTGGACTGGCTCTCAGGCTTCTCTTGGAACTGCATCATCGTTGTGGACCTGCCCAGAAATGACTCAACGGATCTTGAACATAGCAACCACCATTGGATCTGATCCTTATCTGAACCTGTGAATTGGCTTTCCAGCTTGACATCAGACCTGCATCAGCACCAAGAACTTGACTGTTGATCTGGGCTCATGGTTGAACCCAGTTACTACCCTTCATTTTACCTTGCTCCCTCATTCAGCAGCAGTAGTATGGCACTGCTTTCTGTTGTCATAATTCCTGATGTCATACTTGGCTCTTCCCTCTTCATACCTTAGGGAACAGCCTGCCGTTGCTTCTCTCAATGCAAATATAATAGAATCTAGATTCTGTTCCACACTAGGTGCCAATTGCTGTAATACATACATTTGCCAAGTGATTCTGCATATTGTGTTGGTTACCAGCAGCTGGTACACTCAGACAACCCTTAGATTCCATACAAACAGCTGTTCAGAAAAAGGGAGAATGGGAACAACTTAGAATTGTAGGAGTATCAAGGTAAGTGTACATGTTTCCGAAAGGTGTTTGATACACGACAGCTGTGTATTTCCATTTTATGTACATTCTGTAGTGTAGTGTGAGCCTATGGAAATGACAGTATCATCTGTTCTGATGGCCCAGAGATAAAAAAGTTTTCTTAAGGCAGAAAGTTATAGTTTTTTCCCATAACTGGGCCAAAAGTATGATGCATTTGAGAAAACTATATACTTAATTCAATAGTTGGGGTTTCATTTAGAGGAAAGGGTAGACTTGTTACAGTTACTACTCAAGTCCATACAGGTACATCTGTCTCAATGCAAAACATAAAGGAGGAAGCAGAAAATGGATACAATAAACCAACAATCGTTATATTTGGCCGAGTCTTCTTGCCTTTTGTTAGAGGACTTCTAATGACATAAAATGCAGTTTTGGTTAGGGAAAGGAAATTACTGTCACTTCACTTTTTCCAGCTTTTAGAGACTTACAGAAAACTACCATGAAATTTTTTGAAGGGCACAGGCAATACATTCTACACCAACTTTTTGTGTTATTAGCAGATGCTAATAAAGAAAAAGTTTAAAATGGTCTGGTGAAGTTTAGTAAATTTAGTTTCATTATTTTCAAGGTCTAGATTGAAGAAGGACTATGATGACTTTAAAAGGCATCCAGATCATGATAAGTTTACCAGAGAATTGTGGAGTAATGATGAAAGTGAAGTTGATTCTGGCAAAGATTCTTTTGCAGTAGTATGTGGCAAATCTTCCGAGTCCGCAGAACATGTGGAAGTTCCTCAAAAAGATCACACAGACAGTGGTAAGTATTTAATGGAATTTGATAGCTTGAACTCGATTCAGAAGCTGAATCAAGTTGATTCAGGAGCTCACATTTTTCATGTGAGCTTGTGTCCCACTTTTTACTTTACCACAGTGATAATACTGAAGTAGCTTGTGGTGCATATCTGACAGATATAGACTAGAACATGGCAGACATGTCCAAGATGAACATTATGACAAATGCAGGGGAGTTTTTTTGTTTTGTTTTTTTTTTTGCATAACTACATATGTTGGAAGACAGAAAGCTTCCTAGAATTTACATTTATGGGGGGTTGACTTTGTCCTTAAAAGGACAGGGAGAAGAGCTAAGATTGGGAAGCTCATGGGTCAGGATGCACACAGGGAGATCACTCACCAATTACTGTCACAAGCAAAACAGACTGAAATTCAAAATGAATTTGATTCATTGTCAGTTAAAATAGACTAGGATACTGAGAAATAAAGAAACTAAAACACCTTCCACCCCTACCCATCTTCACCTTCTTACCAGGTGCACCTTCATTCAGATGTTAATTAGGAGTCCTCCGCTGTCAAGTGGCATAGCATAGCGGACATGGGTACTGGAGGTTGCAGTCATTTTATAATACTTCATTAGTATTTCTTCTTACACTTTGGACCTGCTCCAGCATGGAGTCTTTCCCATGAGATACAGTCCTTCATGAACTGCTTGAGCGTTGGTCCTCTCTATAGGCTAGAGTCCTTCAGGACAAGACTGCTCCAGACCGGGTCCCCATAAGCTGCAGTTCCTGTTAGTTGCCTACTTTAGTGTTGGCTCTCCATGGGCTGCAGCTTCCTTCAGGCCATATTCAATTACTGTAGAATGTGGTTCTCCACAGGCTGCAGTGTAAGGACAGGCTCCAGAATCCATTGTCAACCTGCTTCACCATGGTCTTTGTGGGTTTCAGGGCAATTAATTTCAGTGCCTGGAGCATGTATTTCCCCTTATTCTTCACCAACTTTGGTTTCAATAGGGTTGTTTCTTGCATGGTTTTTCCTTACTCCTCTCTGACACACTCTTCTCTGCAGCATTTACCATGAGGCATGACCAGTTTACCTAATAGTCACAGCCTTATCCCGCAGCAGATTGATTTAGGAGCCAGTTGTCTGGCATAGGGCAGCTCCTGGTCCCCCCACACAGAGTTGCCTCTGCATCCCTAAACTGCCAAAACCTTGCCAAAACATCAGTTCACAGCCCCTCTGTCTAGCTGGCACCCCTCCTTATATGTTGGGCCCTCTTAACCATTCCATGCACCCCCAGCTCGCTGACTGGTCCAGCTTGATCCTTCCTATGAAACACGGCACTCAAACCATTGTCCTACAGGCACTCCCAAGCTGACCTGATACACAAGCTCAGACTCTAGCCCCTACAGCTCACTAGCTACCCTGATATGTGGTTTATTAGTGAACAGTGAATACACACAGATTGTGTGTGACTTGAAAGAGATATACTCAGCCACAGCAGCTGTCCCTGGGAGGCTGTGACCTCCTGCTGTGTCCTTGCAGCTCTTTCCTCCTTCCACTCCCACATTCTTCCATAGGTTTGTATAGGGCTACTGTTTCACTCACCCCACAAGCCCAGTAACCAGGAGCTCCCCTGAGAGTCCTATCAGTTGCAAAGTCCAGGTTGCAGAGTCTAAGTTGTACCTTGGAAGGGCACCTGCAGTTTCCTGACAATCCATCAAATTGTGTGACTGATGAGGTGGATTCTTGTCATTGTCTCCATGTTTATCTTGATAGATTTGTGTCTCTGCATGTTTTGTTTCTGGCTTCCCTCTTCTTCCTTCAGGATAACCTTACTGGAATAAGCATTCTCAGACTCTCACATGCTTTCATCAATTTGTGTGAATGACCAGGTTTGATTTTCCTCAGCATCTCCTATGGTCAGGTTTCTGTCCCTGTATGTTTGTGCTTATGACTTGCTCCTTTCCTCAGTACACCCTTTCTGCATTGAAAAAGGTCTTTGACCAGATGCTCTTAAAGAAGCAGATACTCTCCTTCCACTTGAAACTAGTGTTTTGCATGTAGCAAGTCACTGTAAAATTATTATATAAGAGGTATCAGCAAACATATAAATCATAGTTTCTGTTTTAATGTCCTTGCAGATGAAATGAAACTGTTAGAGATGAATTTACCTGCAGGAAAAAACAGATTTCTGAAAAAAGAATCAAATTATAAAGACATTCAGAAGACAGCACTGCCCAAATGTGTTAAGCGACTGTCCAAGCAAATTATGGATCAAAGCACTAATGAGCTTTTGCCAAGGAAGAAGGCTAAACTGAGCACTAATGAGACTGTGGTCCAGAGTTCAGAAAGTAGCTCACAGCCAGACAGTTGTTTGACCGAGCTGCAACAATCTGAAGGGTCAACCCTAGATTCATTTTCTGTGACAGATCCTGCAACATCAGAATCAAACTTTCTGAAAGGGACCAAACCCCTCCAGGCTTTGCTTGCCAAGAATACTGGGAACAAAGTGACCTTAACAAATCATCTGTCACCCACCCCTGGCACAAATCTATCTACTCCTGAAAAGCCAGTTGTGTCTGGCCAGTTGGAATCTTCGTTGGTAAAACCAGCATTGCCCTGCCAGACCAACTCAAAGACTCCTTTACAAATGGTATACAAAATGTCAAATGGCCATTGTTTACCAGTAGACGTCCACAACAGCTCTGTGAAAATTCAAACGCAACCTGCGATAAACCCTAAAACTGGAGAAAAGTACATGCAGCAAGTTCTTATTTTACCTAAGAATTTTCTTATTCAGCAGAAGGAGGGTAAAATTTCGTCCAAGGACATCCAGTCACTACAACCAAAATCATCTGAGCTGCACTCCACAACCTTACCAGAAATACCAGATGTCAGTGTTATAACACCTGTTCAGGTAACAGGCTCCACAAATGATACTGCACAGTCACCTAGTACAGTTTTTAACAAGAACACTGCTTGCTTGTCACAAGTGAGTGGAACCACGAACACAATACAACCACTGCCTGTTGTAACTTCAGCAGGTAGCTTACCATCACCAACAAGAAAGCTGAACCAAACTGAAACTGTCAAAATCAAGACTACGGTTTCAACTTCCTCATTCCCCGTGTCTTTGTCTTCACCTGTGCTTTCAACAGCTAGACAGTCTGTGACATCAGCAACAGCATTAAGTGGGTCTACAAACAGTGCTTCTGTCTCTCATAGTGTTGCATCACAGTGGATAACTGACTCCTTTGAAACTAGACAAGAGCTCAAGACAGTGTGTGTTAGAGAATCACAATCTATTCTGGTCACAACAAGAGGTGGAAACACAGGAATTGTTAAAGTGCAAACCAACCCAGATCAGATTTCACCTAGTATTTTATCGTCTAGTTCAGTTTTCAATTACACACCTCAGCTTCAGGCCTTTCTTGTACCAAAAACTACAGCATTATCTACTCTTCCATCCGTGGCATCAGCCACATCTGGTCTCCCGCATATTGAACAATCATGTCTTTCTGGATTAACCCTCTCAACAGTTGCTCCTGTTAACATTCCAGCTTTCCCATCTGATTTTACCCAGACGATAGAAAAAAATATCAAGTACACCTTACAGCAGAGTGCTGTTGGGGGCACTTTGGGTCAAGTAATAGGGAACTCCTGCTATGTGTCCTCGCCTTCTTTATCCCTCATTTCATCCGCTAGCAATTTGATGTCAGCTGCTCCTGTTAGTGTGACCAGCACTGAAAAAACTGTAATAACTCCAAATAATTCCACACAGCAACAAAGTGACACTAAAACTAATAATAATGCTGCTGTACAAGCTGAGTCTCATTCTGCAATAAATGGAGATTTAGTCAGTGGTACTCCAGTCCAGAAACTTAAATTAGTCACAAATCCACCTATTTTATCACCTTGTGGGACATCAGGACTCAGTATTATACCCTCTCTTGCATCTGCTGGTGTTAATACTCAGAAGTTGGTTTTCATTAACACACAAATTGCCAGTGGCCCCTCAATGACCAACCTAGTGGCAGAGTCATTAAAACATAATCTTCCTTCTTCCCTAAACAAAACCTTGGTTAGTGCCACAGAGCAACCACAGTTGGTTTTGGTCCCGTGTACAGTGGGAGCACCAGTAAGAATAAATTCATCACCAATTATTGCTCAAGTAAAAGATGCAAAAATTGGACTAAATGTAGGCCAGACCATTGTAAATGTAGGCAATACACAACAGGCTCCACCAGTCAGTAAATTGCGCTCTACCACTTCTAAGGGAGAAGACAAAAAGAGTATGGGCACAGCACTGTCTTTGTCAAGTAGTGGTACTTTGCTTCCTTTTCCAAGTTTTGTGAGTCAAAGCGCTATGTCTGTTAATGAATCTGTATGTGTTGCTGCAAAAGCCAAAAATGCCTTTACAGTAACATCAGCAAATGGACGTATAGAATCAAGTGGGACTTCCGGGACATGGCCCACCGTCTCAATTGGTAGAAATGATCCTTCAAGACTAAGACCAGTTTTGGGTACTCAACTGTGTACATCGAATCTTGGAAGTACTGTGGGGATATCAACTGTGAAAACAGGACATCTCGCTTCATCTGTCCTGATTTCAACAACACAACCAACAGTAGGTCCTCAAAACTTAGCATCTGCTTTGCAATTTCCAGTCATTGGCTTGTCTGGATCTGTAGCTACCCCACATACAGTTCTGCATACAGTTCCTCAGCTGGCAACAGTAGCAGTTCGTCCTCCGGTAGTAAAAAGCCAGTTGCCGACGCTGCTTCAGTTTCACTCATCAGGAATTTCAGCTCCTCTGCTGAGTAATGCAGGTGTCCAGCCTCAGAGTGCATTGCCCCTTCCATCAACAAATACAGACACAGTTGTTAGTTTTCCCAGTTTTTCTTCCCTACAATGTCAGCAGGTGCCTCTCAGTGTAGACAAACAAAGTCATGGTTACACTTGTGCTTCTACAATTCAGATGTCTGGAGCTTCATCAATTGTATCTAGCAAAGCAGAAGGTCAGCTGAGAGAACCCTGCAATCAACAGAAAATAGTCATTAACACCTATATGCCTTTGGCACCCGGAACTCAGATAATGATTAATGGAACTCGTTTTGTTGTTCCACCACAAGGCCTTGGAGCTGGCAGTCACATTCTTCTTCTGTCTTGTAATACAAAACAAACTCCTCCTTTAACTATTAACCATGGTCAAGAGGCTCAAAATGTGCTGGTTGTTAATCCAGTAACCTCAAAAGTCATGCTTGCACCAAGCAATTCATTGAGTTGTCAAACATTAAAACATCCACAGAAAAGCTCTACGAAAACTGTGAACTCATTTGGGTCTGGAGATGCTTTGCCTATTGTACCTGCAACACCCCAGATTTTTAGTACTCCAGCTAGCTCTTGTACTCCACTGTCTGCAGCATCAGTACCCTTGTCTTCAGTGGTGAAGTCTCCTGTTAATGTTGTAGCTACAACTTCTGTGGTTTCTGCCCTTCATCCTCCAAACTCTCATTTACCAAGTAACACCACAGAGTTACACTTAGACACATCTATAAAAAAACTGTTGGTGAGTCCAGAGGGAGCCATTTTGAATGCTATAAATACTCCAGCATCAAAAGTTTCTTCCCTGTCTTCATCACTGCCTGGTGTTGCTGTGTGCAAAAGCAGAAGCCCTACCACTGTCTTCCCTGCACCTCAGTCATCCTGCCTTGATAAACCTGACAAAGCTGCATCCTGATTTTACTACAAATGAACTACTTGAAATTTTGGGGCATTCTTCTGACTTTGAAAGTTTTAACTATTGAATAATTTCTTTGTTTGAAACAGTTGATTACTTAAGACTACAGCTCTCGCCTGTTTATCTATGGGGATTAAGAAGAAGAAAAATTTATTTAGCTTGTCAAAGTTAAGTTTTCAGAGTTCTTTTCGAAGTGAAAAGGTCAGAAATGACTAATGAGTTCCTTAAACAGTTTGGAGAAATCTAGCCTTTTGCACATGTTCCATTTTACAGTATGGACTGTTTGCCAGTGTGTTTATGATTATATAGATCTCCTTTTTATTTGTCAAATTTATTTTTTCCTGTACAAAAAGTATTTATGCATTGTAAAAATGCAAGCTATGGTATAGAATTGTACATACTCATTAATTCCTAATGATCTGTACTAAACTACGTGTACAAAGAACTATGCTGTCTTATTTATGTTTTGTTTACATAATGTATAGTTTTGTAAGTATTTTAGTAACTTTGGACCAGTGTACTGTTTAGCAACAATGCAGAAGAATCTGCATACAATAAATGAAGTTGCTGTACTGCTTTGTGTTGGAATAGTTTAAAACTGTGTACGTCTGTTACACCGTGGTGGAATACATATATATGCATCTTCCTACTTAATGCAGATGGAATTACTAAATTAGAATTGAATTCTTTAGTCTCTTGGGTTGATAAAATCCTTGAGTTATTTTCTGGAGATCAGCTGAGTTCACAGGTGCCTGCCACTGTTGTTCATGAAAACATTGAAGTTATTTGGTATCCTGTCTGAGACTTAGCATACAAAGAAAGTGTACCTGTAGCTCTTATTTTATAAAAGATGGTGATTTTGTAAGTGTTGTTTTAAAGTCTGGAGTCTTAGTCTCTTTTAGTTGGTTCAAAGATCCAATCTTAGGCTGAACATCTTTGTATGTATGGAATTTTACAATTGTTTTTATTTTTTAGAAGCTAGAAGGACATATTTCAGAAGAACATGTGAATTGCCTTTTTAATAGCTGTGATTTCAAAGGGGGATAAAAGCTTACATGTCTGTATTTAACCATGTTCCTGGACTGATTTTTGTCAGGGTTTTGCTTCTAATCCTGTGAGTTTTCTCCTTCCATTCCCCACTTGCTGTACAGTTTTGCAGTTTGGATCTTGGCTTGAAGTGCTTACTCCCTCTGTGTTGTCTGCCTTTCATATTTGTCTGAAAAGTAACCTGGTAACTGGTTAAACATAGTTCTGCGAAAGTGGGAGCGAACAAAGGCTTGTACCTTTCTTAGGTGCTTTCCCTTTCTGCACTAACTGAAAATTGGAATGAGAAGCTGCCTCTTCCTGGCCCAGCAGTCTTGCATCAGGGTGGGAAGCATGGATGCTGTCAGTTTTGGGGTGAGAGAAGGCTTGAGTTTATTTTAGAAAAAGCTACACCTTTACTCCTTTTTTACACCAAAAAAAAGAGATCTCATAGTTGCTTTTAAAGAATCCTAACAGATGTCTGCCTGACAGAGTTTATAGCATTTATAGCATTTTGCATTTTACAGCTGAGTGCTGCAAGTGAGTTTTCCAGCAGAGGAAGATGTCAGAAAATGGCAGTTTCTGCATGGATATTTAACGTACTTCAAAACCATATATAGCAGCAACATGTTTTGTTTCCATTTCACTGCTGGAACCTTGTGATTAATTTAATTTTCTCTCTTGGTTGTAGTAGCTGCTTTTCATTATAGGGTTTTTTTTCTGATTTGTGAAATAACAACTAATTCTGTTCAGTGATTTTTACTTTTCAGCTCAGTCTCTACTAACTAGCTGCACTTTTCTGAAGTTAGTGACCATTTTTTGTAGACAGCGGCTGCTTCTATAAGTGGTAAAGCTTGATGTTTACAGTTGCTGCCAAGGATTGGTTTGCAGAAAGGCTCTGGCTTAGACTTCATTCTGTGGAGACCAAGGTCATGTGGCTAAATCTTGTGTGCTGTGTTGCAGGTGCAGTGAGAGACTGCACCTACGGGGAGAATTGGACTGGACAGGTGACCCTAAACAACAAGGAGTTCCATTGCATATATGTCATATTGGGTATAAAGTTGGGGGACCATAAGGGTTAGCCCTCTTTGGCCCTCTCTTTTGCCCTCTTGTCCGCTTATCTTTGCCTCCTTCTCACTGGCTGTTGAGGCACTTTGTTCATTCAGCCTTTGATCCAAATTCGTGCATTCCGGAATCCAGCTCCTGTATCCAGTCCCTGTCTGCCACTGAGTCCAGTCTGGGGCTTTCTCAGCACCTGCCTCAATGGTGATGGTGATGTAATTGCCAGCAGTGGGGGTTGGGTTCAGTATTGGCTTTGTATATATTTCATATTACTGTTTTCATTAAAGCTGTTGTAGTTTTCCAATCCTCAAGTCTCTCTCCCTTATTTCCCTCTCTCTTCCCCTTTTGGGGAGGGAAAGGGGGGCTGATAGTGTCTGTCATTCATCTCATAGCCAGCCTAGCCCTATGGGCTAATGTTATACGAAGATTGCCTGGTAGTTAGTATAGCTTAACTGAGGAGCGCAGAAATCAGGCTGGTGACCTGAATGATATCTTAGACACTTTCTCAGTTAATACAGTAATATTTTATAATTGTTCTATAAATGTTTTCTAATTTGGCAGGGATAAACTTTGCAACATGCAAAGCTTGATTCAGTTTTGTTATTAATTTCATAGAATTTTATTCTCCACTGGACACATGTTCAGTTTCCAAATCCAACTGGAGAAGGGCTTGAGGCTGCTATGAAGTAGGTTTGCATGATCCATTACTTTTCTAAATAAATTTTAGTCATTTTGTGAATAAGATTTCTTTCCCCATCAGTCTTTTCCAATAGTATAAACATTGGTCACAGTAAGAATTCCTTTCAAAAGAAAGCAAAGCGTGCTGTGTCTCTTTTGTTTTCTGTACCAAGTAGTGCTACCTATAACAAAAAGTAAATGTAAAAAAGCAGATCATATTCACAGACACAATGAAAAACCAGAACTACTTGCAGATTTGCTTGTTAAAGAAAACATTATTTCTACACACCTGTCTTTGAAGGAAGCGTTCAGCTTTTCAGAGCATGAAAAATCCCTTGCTTTTAGACTCCTTCAGACATTATATTCAGATACCCAGACACTATTATTACATGCTAAGCTTTTTTTAATTTATTGATTGATTTGAACGGCTTGGATAATCTTTTTAATGTTTACCTAATTTGGACATGATGTGCACAATAATTTTGCTTTGCTTGGAGTAGAAGATTACACTAATTTTGCCCATTCAAACCCCTGACTATGTACCACCACTTTCTTCCAGAGATTCTGCTTCTACCATCGTAGAAGTGATTAATTCTCATAAATATTAAGAGTCATGAAAGCACCTGTTCAAATGAGTTACTTTCAAGTCATTCAAATCCACTGTGTGACACGACAAAGAGCACAATGCAAGAAGCAAAGCAAAAATTACCCTGATAATTAACTGAGGAAGAACGTACTTGTTTCATGTAAGTAGATAAATTACCAAAAGCATGCATTCAGAGGCATTCCACAGATTCATCACAGTGTTTCTTTCATCTATGGCTTTGCTTATGTTTTGTTGTAGTGCAGAATATTACTACTCAAATCTATTATAAAATAAGTAAGTAATGTATTAAAGCATTAGTATTTTTTAATATTAGAATGTATCGTTCAAACAGAACAGCAGGAGGTGCTCTTCAGTTCATGAAGCCTGTTTCCCTGTGAGCTGTGCCTGATACTGACTCAGATTAGTAGTCCTGTATCAGACTGAAAGTCCATCTGTGCTGCCATCACATCTCGTGGGACAACTGCAGCAGTCTGAAAGAGCGTAAGAGTCCTGAGCAGAATGACAGAATCACAGAATGGTTTTGGTTGGAAGGGACCTCAGAGATCATCTAGTTCCAACCCCACTGCTGTGACCAGGAATACTTCACACTAGACCAGGCTGCCTAGAGGCCCATCCAACCCACCCTTCCAGGGAGGGGGCATCCACAACCTCCGTGGTCAAGCTGTTCCAGTGCCTTAATCACCCTCAGGTGAGGAATTTCCCCCTGAGATGTAATCTAAATCTGCTCTCTTTTGGCTTTCCTATCACTGGAGTGTCTTCTCCATCTTTCCTGTAGGCCCTCTATAGGTACTGCAAGGCTACTATGAGGTCCTCCCAAAGCTGCACAGCTCCAGTTCCCTCAGCCTGTTTCCAGGTGCTCCACACTTCTGGTCATCTTTGTGGCCCGGCTCAGGACTCGCTCCAACAGTTCCTTGTCCTTTTCTGTTGGGAACTTCAGAACTGGGTGCAGTACTCCAGCTGAGCTCTTGCCAAAGCAGAGGGGTAGAAACATCTCCCTTGACCTGCTGGTGATGTTTCTTTTGACGCAGCCCAGGATACAGCCTGGGCTGCACTCACACATTGTTGGCTCGTGTTGAGCTTCTCATCTACCAACACCCCTAAGTCCTTCTCCTCGGGTCAGCTCTCAATCCGTTCACTGCTCACTAAGTATCTGGGCTTGGGATTGCCCCAACCTAGACGCTGGAGTTTACAGTTGGACTTGCTGAACCTCATGCAGTTTGCACAGGCCCAGTTCTTAAGCCTGTCAAGGTCCCACTGGATGGCCTCCCTTCCCTCCCGGTGTCCATGCCACCAACAAAGATGTTAAACAGCACTGGGCCCAAAACAGAGCCCTGAGGAGCACCACTCATAACTGATCTCCATTTGGACACTGATCACAACTGTTTGAATATGGCTGTACTGCCAATTCCTTATCCACTGAGTGGTCCATCTGTCAGATCCACATCTATTTTAGAGCCAAGGATATCATGCAGGACAGTATCAAATGCCTAGCACAAATCCAGGTACATGTCATCGGTTGCTCTACCCTTATCATACTGCTGCAACCCTGTCGTAGAAGGCCACCAGGTACTTCAAGCACCATCTGCCCTTTGTGAAGCTGTGTTGGCTGCCACAATTCACGTCCTTATTTTCCATGTCCCTCAGCATAGTTTCCAGAAGGATTTGCACCATGATCTTCCCAGGATCAGAGCTGAGACTGACTGGCCTCTAGTTCCCTGGGTCATCTTTTTTACCCTTTTTAAAAATTGAAATTATGTTTCCCCTTCTCCAGTCAGCAGGAACTTCGTCAGACTGCCATGATTTCTCAAATGTGATGGATATTGGCCTAGCAACTTCATCCACCAGTTCCCTCCGAACCTGTCAATGAATCCCATCCAATGGACTTGTGAACCTTCAGGTTCTTTACATATTTGCGAAACTGATCTGGCCCCACCACATTCCTTCTCCTGGTCTCAACCTTTGACCTCTGTGACTTAGGTGGCATGATTTGAGTGCTTTACAGGGAAGATTGTGGACAGAAGGTCATTGAGTATCTCTGTATCTCAGCCTACTTCATATCCCAGCTAACCAGGTCACCATTTCCTACCGGATGGTGCCACATTTTCTCTATTTTTCACCACTAGACCTATAGAAGCTTTTTGTGTAGGCCTTGATGTCCCTGGCACAAGAAGAAAGCTTATGAAGGGTACAGAGCCTGGAAATTAGAACATGCAGCCAGGGATAAGTCAGAGTAGGGAAGCCAAATCTCAGATAGAATTAAATCTGTGCATGTACATTAAGGGCAACTGTATCCCTCCCAGGCTGTCTGTCGTCACTTCCTCTGTAGGCTTCCTTTTTGTGCCTAAGTTTGTCGAGGCACTTGCTTCTCGTCCACGCTGCCATCCTGGCGTTTTTGCTTAATACTCTTCAAGTGTCCCCTGATACTTTCCTAGTTTCCCCTAACCTGTGACACCTCAGACAGATGTGGGTTTTTTTTCAGTTTAGTAGCCCTCATAGTATTTTTCTTGGTGCTTTGATCAATCACTTGAAGAGTTGAGTACATACAGTAGACTATGTGGTAAAGAATTTGTGACAGAGCATGTAACTAAGTCTTCTGATTATTTCTGAACCTGGCATTTGTTTAGTTTCATTTGATGAAAATAATATCACACAGTATCACATCATACCAGCTTGAAAGGGACCCCAAGGATCACTGAGTCCAACCCAGTAAATTAAAGACATAACAGTTTAAATGAGATGGCCAAGAATCATAGGATCATAGAATCTCTACAGATTAGAAGGGACCTCGAAAGATCATCTAGTCCAATCCGCCTGCAACAGCAGGATCACCTAAACCAAGTCACACAGGAACCTATCCAGTCGGGTCTTGAATATCTCCAGTGAGGGAGACTCCACAACCCCCCTGGGCAGCCTGTTCCAGTGCTCCGTCACCCTCACTGGGAAGAAATTCCTTCTCAGGTTGATGTGGAACCTCCTATGTTCCAGCTTGCACCCACTGCCTTTCATCCTATCACTAGAAGACACTGAGAATAGCCCAGCTCCATCCTCCTGACACCCACCCCTCACATATTTATAAACATTAATGAGGTCACCCCTCAGTCTCCTCCAAGACGAAGAGACAAAGCTCCCTCAGCCTCTCCCCATAAGGGAGGCGCTCCACCTCCTTTATCATCTTCGTTGCCCTACGCTGAACTCTCTCCAGAAGCTCCACATCCCTCTTGAACTGAGGAGCCCAGAACTGGACACAATACTCCAGGTGTGGTCTCACCAGGGCAGAGTAGAGGGGGAGAAGAACCTCTCTTGATCTGCTAACCACCCCTCTTCTAATCCACCCCAGGATGCTGTTGGCCCTCTTGGCCACAAGAGCACATTGCTGGCTCATAGTCATCCTGCTGTCCACCAGGACCCCCAAGTCCCTTTCCCCTACTCTACTCTCCAACAGGTCAGTCCCCAGCCTATACTGGTACCTAGTGTTGTTCTTTCCCAGATGTAAGACTCTGCACTTACTCTTGTTATAGCTCATTAAATTTTTCTCAGCCCAGCTCTCCAGCCTGTCCAGATCTCGCTGAATGGCAGCACAGTCTGCAGGGGTGTCGGCGACACCACCCAGCTTTGTGTCATCAGCAAACTTGCTGACAGTGCATGCCAATCCCTCATCCAAGTCATCAATGAATAGATTGAACAGGACCGGTCCCAGCACCGATCCCTGGGGCACTCCACTAGATACAGGCCTCCAACTAGACTCTGTCCCATTGACCACTACTCTCTGACTTCTACCCTGTAGCCAGTTTACAATCCACCTCACTACCCGAAAATCTAGGCCACACTGCCTCAGTTTGTCTGCAAGGATGCTGTGAGAGACCGTGTCAAATGCCTTTCTTAAGTCAAGATAGATGACATCCACGGCTCTGCCCTCATCCATCCACCTGGTTACACCCTCATAAAAGGCTATCAGGTTGGTCAAGCATGACTTTCCCTTTGTGAAGCCATGCTGACTGTCCCTAATGACCCTCCTGTCCTTGATGTGCCTGGAGACAGCCTCTAGAACAAATTGCTCCATCACCTTTGCTGGGATGGAGGTGAGGCTGACCGGTCTATAGTTACCTGGGTCTTCCTTCTTTCCCTTTTTAAAGATTGGGGTAACATTTGCTATCTTCCAGTCCCTAGGCACCTCTCCCGTTCCCCAGGACCTAGCAAAGATGATGGAGAGTGGCCTAGCAATGACTTCCGCCATCTCCCTTAGCACACGCGGGTGCATCCCATCTGGGCCCATGGATTTGTGCACATCCAGTTTGCTCAACTTACCCCTAACCCAGTCCTCATCAACCCAGGCAGGCTGATCTCTTGCCTCAACCTCCTCTGCAGTCTGGGGCTTAATATCAAGACAACACTTAGCAGTATAGACAGAGGCAAAGAAAGTGTTGAGTATCTCTGCCTTCTCTGCATCCTCTGTCTCCAGTGCACCCAACTCATTCAGCATATATCTATGTGTCTACAGCTGTAGAATCCACCACTTCGCTGGGAAGACTGTTCAGTGTCTAATTACTCTTGTGGCGAAAAACTTTCCTCTGGAGTCTAATCAGAATCTCCCCAGCAGCAACTTATAGCCGTTACTCCTTGTCTTTTCTAGGAGATTCCTTATTAAAAAGGAGTCCCCACCTTCCTGGTAGGCATACTTAATGTACTGGTACGTGTTATTAAGGTCCCTTTCTCTTCTCAAGGCTGAACAAAACCAGTTCTCTCAGCTTTTCTTTGTATGGCAGGTCTTCTAGGCCTCTGATCCTCCTTGTGGCCATTCTCTGGACATTCTCCAGAACACAGTACTTCAAGTGTGGTCTGACCAGCGCTGAATAGAGTGGGATAATGACTTCTTTATCTTTGCTGATGATATCCTTATTACTGCAGCTCAGCACCGTTTGCTTTCTTTGCTGCTGCAGCACACTGTTCACTCACGTTGAGCCTGTTGTCAACCAAGAACCCAGGTCTCTTTGCACAGGGCTGCTCTCCAGCCAGGTGGATCTCAGTCTGAGCTGCATTCTTGGGTTGTGTATTCCCACAAATATATGTTACAATATTTATATTGTAAGATACAACAAGCCTTTACCCTTTGTTCTGTGGCCTATGTAGACCTTTGTATGTTGATCATCTCTTTTCTAGATTAAAGGGATACAGTAAATTTAATCATTTCTTATGCAGAAGTATCCAGTTACTGAGATGGCTGTGTGCACCTTCTTCAGTTTTACTATATCCTTCAGAGGTAGGGTCAGAATAATTTGTTTTTGAAAAGCACTACAAATCTGTTCAGCACTGTAATGATGATTTTCTTCTCAAATCATCATGACTGTAAGTGGTCTTTAAACCAGATGTTGAAATGAATGAAGAAATTATTATGCAGAAATTGTACTAAAATGTTCATAAATGTGAGTTTTCTACCTTTTCCAGACGAACACAATTAGGTACAGATTTCTCATCACAACACATCTTCCATCACATCACATGGAAGAACTGGGAACAGCATAATTGGTCCCCTGACTCCACTTTAAGCATTTCATCCATAACCAAAGGTTAGTCAACTAGAGTACTGCTTTAATTGCCCTTATTTTTGCTTCTACAAAGAAGAAAAATTACACATAAAAAGAAATTCTTTTCAGGAATGTGCAGGACATTGACAGGGTAGCATTTGCAAAAGCTAAATGGCACAGGAAAACACAGAAGGACAGGGGCCCCTGTAACAGTGATTTTTGTGATTGTCTTCAGGGTTCAGAGCTTTGCTTGTCAATACTGATGTCACAAAAAGAAGACAATACAGTCCTTTAATTTGTGGTTTGTAATGATTCCTCTTAGTAAGTGGTCAAGATCAGACTATTTAGATTTGAGTATGAATATTCCTTGAAAATTAATCTCCTATAGAGGCATCCTTGAAAGGATTAAAAGTTATCAGATGCTTACTTTGTGATCAGTTATGCTTATTTCTGTATCTCCTGTGTTTCTTGTTCATCAGTCTTGAATTTAAAGTAAGTTTGTATTTTTTATTGAAGTGTGAATCTGTATATTCTGGTCATCTAGTACCAAAATATACACTGAGATCCTGTCCACAGAATGTGCTGATATTTGTAGAATCATTCTTCACTCCATTTTCTTAAAGCAGTAGTATAGAATAGCAAGAAAGGTGTCACTGTATAGTCACAGTGTCTTGGTTGTAATAAGGAAAGAGAGAAGTTATGTTGCAATTACTTTAGACAGTATGAAAATCAGGTTTTTTTACCATTGTATTCAATTTCAACTCCTGTCAAGGAGGAAATGCTTACATCTAGTTATAAATATTGTCAATTTATGTTAGCATAATGCCAAGACTAAAATTAAAACAATTTTCTTGAGGTTTTTCTGGGCAGTTTTTCTGTTCAACTACACATTATACTTTGAAAATAATCCTCTTGCCTGTAGAGTGCTTTTCTGTAGGGTGGACTTTGAAGAACCTTTGATAGAGAAACACAAAAAATGAGAGACACCTCAGGATAACACTTCCATATGAATTTGCTGTTCTGCTAGAACAAGAAAAACTCAGAGCTCTGAGTTTTTTCTCAATATGGTTATCAGAGGACAAACCTAAACTTCCTCCTGCAAACAGCCACAGACCGCAAATCTTGAAGGTGTGCAGAAACAGAACTTCTGCCCAGATAAATTGGAAAGAAATGGATAGAAATTGGAATGTATTTATAAAGACCTTGTATTTGTAAAGTATTCTTCATCAAAAATTAGTCAGCTCTTTTCAATAGCTACAAGAAGGCAGTTGATGAGGTAAATTGAAAACTGGGAACTGAAAAGAACCGTTTTTCCCTGCAAGCAGAGAACGTATAGAGAATGAGCAGCACAACAGTCCGTTTCTTCCATCCAGAAATGGAAGCTAGCAGAGTTGAAAAGACCTGACTAAATTAGTATTGAAAAACTGAAGTATGTATTTTATGCCATCAGACTCCATCTTGTACTGATCCGTTCTGGCTTCTGAGGTGTATCTCTCTGGGAAGGGACAAATACAGCACATGGTCTAAGGATGTAACTGGGCCTATAGTAAAGTGGTTTAGAAATGTGAAGGGACATCTGCTGCTCAGGCATTGCTCAGGTTTTGGCCTACGTGAATCCGGTAGGAATGGAGTTCACCACTAACACATGGCAAGAATTTTATGGGGCAACTGCAGAAGGCAATGACTGTGGCTTGTAGCCTAGACGTCAATAGTGTTATCACAGTGGCTTCTACATTCTGCCTTTTTGGTTTTTTTCCTGTTAAAATAGGGCACATTCTTCTCTGCTTCTTTTTTGATGAGTACAAGGTGGACAAGGGTCTGTCATCTGTAATTCACATGAGCACAAGATGGCAATACTGGTATGCCCAAAAATGCCAGTATTGCATTAGCCCAAGAGCAGAACCTACATGAACAAAACATCTAAAGAGCTGGATTTTGCAGCAAGGGAAGTAATAAGTTCTCTTCAATAGAAATCAATCTGCCTTTGAGAGAAGGGTGTGAAAACCAGAGATGTTTAGCATGAATGATGAGGCTTCCATCAAATAATTCTTGCTCTTATTTTCACACACTAATTAATCCAAGGCCACTGTCTAACTGTGTTCTATGTAAAGAAAGAATACTGTTTTCACAGAGCAAAAAGAAAAGGGAATGCTCTTTGGAAAGACAGGTTCCCAAGAGGAAGTATCTGTCCTGTAAGTCTAAATTATGTCAAAGTTCAATAATACATCCAGCTCTGTCTGCTGAACAGTTCAGTTAGGCTTTATGAAGTCTGGAACTAAATTAATGTTTCTACTTAGTCAATGCTTCCTCTTTCCTGTTTCTGCTTAGTCCTCATAAGCTTTTGAAATGCCTAGTAAGGTATTTAATGCTGATATGGCTGAAAAGATATGTGGGATCAAGCAAAACTTTTTGAACTCTAAGCATTTAACTTCTTTATAGTAATGAATCTTCATAGAAAATGCTTCTTTTCTGAGACGTGAATGCGTACGTCAGGACAACACAGCTGGAGCAGCACAGTCATTCGCAAGGATGTTGACGCAGGGTACAGAGTTGCTACAGATTGCTGGCCTCAAGCTTTAGGTTACTACTTGTTAAAAAAAAGTTGGCCGTTTTGTTCTACATCTCTGGTGCTTACTAGCTGTAAGATGACATTTTAAATATTTTCCTCTGTACCTTTTTCCTGCCACTAAAGATGTCCACAGAGTCTTTCTATACAGTTATGTATTGGAAATGAGATATGTAAGTAGACAGCTTTTAAGTACCTCTCTAAATTTCTACATACAAATATAAACTCAATTTATAAAAGCAGATATATTGATTATAGCCTTTCACAGCAATTACAGGTAGCTAATGTTACTCACTTCTAGAAAATAAACATGTCTAAAACCCCATGTCTTAGTGTTTCTCACCATGTATGGAGTTTATGTTAGGTAAATATATCTACCTTGGGTTTTAATATTTAATGACAAAGAACTGGTTTCTTTACAAGTAGAGGTTAATAACTGTTTTATGAAAACAGTTTCCTTCTTTCATTTTAACTGATGTTGTTAAGTCAGTGGGGAACATGAAAACAAAGGTGGCAACAGTTCCTAAGTGACTGATTTTCCGTGGTAGGTACTAAGATGCCTGAACGTGAGTAAAGTGCAATAATCTGACCACAGCAAATGAAAAAATTAAAACAAAAGCATGTCCAGATTTATTGAGGCATTTCAAGAACCAATTCTGTAAACTAAGCAGGAATACATTTCAGCAACTGCTAATGAAAGTGTGATTTCTTTCTCATGATCTTGGCTTTAAGAAAGTTAAGCATGTACAGGAAATGAAAGGAAGCATGAAGAAATTGCATCGGTATGGTTAGAGTTTAAGATTTCACACGATCATGGTGAGTAAGGTGGTGGTGATGGATCTGCAGCAATTTTGTCATAAGCTGGTGGAGCATCAGGTACCTGTGGTGTGAAAGAATAACTGGTGTGAAAGATTGAAAAAAACAGCTGAGGTACGAGACAAAGGCATTAAAGGTTACAGGAGCTGAGCTCATTTGTTATGTATTTATGTTTTTAACATTAGCTTTTCCTAATACGCTTCCTGGATATGCATGGGGTTCAATTAATTTTCTTTGTATCAGCCATCCAAAGGGAGAATTTTCAGTGTTATAAGGACAGGACTTTTTTTTAAAAGGAAACATTTTTTTTTTAGTTGGGAATTCTGACTAACAGTGAAACTTTTCTTTAAGAAGTGTCAATGCAAGGACGTTGTCTTATTTCCAGTGTTAACAATTTGGGCAGCTTATCTAAAAGTGGGTTTAGATTAGCCTTTTCCTGTTTGAAACACACCTATAACGTGACATATATCATTATCAATTAAGTGATTGTAATGTTTTTTAAATTGTAGGTTTGAATGTTAACCTTTGCATAATGATTAGTTTTATTTCATTCCCGGTCAACCCTTCTCAGGGTGTAGCAGACCAGACACAGTCCATTTGTTGCTTGTCAGAGTGGTGGGACATGTGTTTGGGGCATGTCAGTTTGCTTGGTATGTTTCAGCATTCAGGTATTACAGCACTGTAATAGATTACACTGTGGTCACACAGGTGATGAATGAAGGCAGGTAAAATAAGACCTTTCTTTAAAAAAAAAAAGAGTTCTTAATTGCAGCTTTAAAACACACTTTTCACAGTAAAAACTGCGCAAAACACTGCTTTTTAAGTTTATGTCTGGGATGCAGTCAAGAAAGACTATACCCCAAGAAAGAAATCATCAGGGACTTTTACTGAGGCTGCCTCACTGTGTCTTACTGTGTTGTAAGTAAATGAAACCTTGAATTGCCACTTACCACAGAATTAATGTTTCCATACTCTGGTAGAGCCATTTTGCTGTCCAGTACTGTTCCTTCACCTACCATGGTCCGTATTGTACCCACGGGAGGGTTTTTGCTCTGTGGACAGATTGTTAGAAAGTATGGGAAAGATGAAAGAGGAAGACAATGTGAAGGTTGAGCAAATTATGCCTAGCTTAGTATTTGGCAGCAAAATTTACAGCAGGCATCAAACTTGTGATTACATCCAGATGCAATGCCAGCATGTGAGAGAGGTAGTCCACCTATCACTTTGTGCTGTCTCTGCTCAGACCTGCTCTCTCTCTCTCTCCTGCATTATTCAATTGCATTGCCAGAAAAATGAGGATCTCAGTTTTTAAGTCCAGGACTTCTACAAGAACTGAGACCTTCCCACCTGAGTGAGTGCCTCCTCCTTTTTATCCCATTCATTTCTTTAATCTCCTACCTTTTCCTTTTCCTGAATTTCTTCTGCATTCTGTACCAGTTCTTTACTAGTTAGAAAGCCTACAAAAAAATCTGATTTTCAAAATCAGAAACTGTAAATCTGCAAGGAAATGCATTTTTAATACAGATTGTGCTTTTTGACACAATGCACAGAGCAAGTGTGAAAGAATTTTGGTTTTCTTGGCAAAGGCCCTTTTTTTACTATCCTATTCATTTTTGCAATGTTTCACTGGGGAAAATCAGATTTTGTGCAATCTGCCAGCTGCTTCTTGTGTTCGATGGGTCACTCGAAAGGTGACAGGACAAAGTTATCAGAAACAGCAAGGAAATAGATTTGGTGACTTAAATGGGAGGTGTGTTTTTTATTTCAAAATGGTGAAATCTTTTTCAAAATTAAAATATATTTCCAGTAAAACATACAAGTGGGTAAAGTTCTCACTTCAAAAGATTAAAAGTAGCCTCTCATAAGAGAACAATCAGAAATGCAGAGATAACTCTTTGCCACTTCTAAGTGGCAGATATTAAGAACAGATATTAAGACAATGGCACCTTTTAAAAGTTAGTTTTAAGAAGACATGAAGCAGGTTCTTTTAGGAGTGGTGCTTTAACTTAAAACGTCAGCTTTTATACAATGAAATCATGCATCAGACATGATGTTTACTTGGTTACTTGCAACAGTTATTTTTCTTCTCTACCTCCTAGATTTGCTCTAATTGGATCTGTCTGGGGTTAAGGAAATTATTTAGGGATATGTCTTGGGAGTAGTGAGTATGGGGCTTTGTTAAATAGAATTTTTCCTATATTTTTTTAAACACAAATTTTCCTGGATATCACTTTTTCTATTGATTTGTTATGCAAAGTTGGGCAACTGGCTCCACCTCCCTAGGTGTCCGTACCTAATGCCCGTCTGGCAAGCACTTCATAGCGAGGTGCTGCATGCTGTATAGTTTTACTGTATTGCCTGAGATGTCCTATTACAGATTCACAGTATCACAGTAATGATAAGGTTGGAAAAGACCTTAAAGATCATCATTCAATGCCTTCTGCATAAATGAAATGCAAATAATGATAACAGGTTGTCAAAATAATAGCGTTCTGGAAAGTGAGTTGCTCTGCTTACCCGTAGGCTTTTGTAGCCACTGCGTCTTTTGTAGTACCAGCAGGCAAAAATAAGTAAAATTGCCAGCACGAAAATGAAGAGTCCAATACCCAGTGCTCTGTTGGGGAATCAAAACAACACCAGAACTAGATTACCGAATTACAGACTTACTGAAGCTGGAAAAGATCATCAAGTCCAGCCTATGACCCAACATCACCACAATCACCTAGACCATGGCACTAAGTGCCACTTTCAGTCTTTCCTTAAACACCTTCAGCAATGGAGATTCCACTACCTTCCTGAATAGTCCATTCCAATGTCTGATCGCTCTTTCATGAGTAAGTGCTTCCTAATATTGAACTTAAATTTCCCTGGTGCAGCTTCCCCTGGTGTAGTCTCTGCTCTCTCATCCTATCACTAGTTGCCTGGGAGAAGAGTCTGACCTCCGCCTGACTACAAATTCTCTTCAGGTAGTTATAGAGAGTGATAAGGTCCCCCCCTGAGTCTCCTCTTCTCCAGGCTGAACAACCCCATATCCCTCAACCTCTGTCTCTTTCCTTCCAGTCCTTCCAGTCCCTTCACCAGATTTGTTGCTTTCCTCTGGACCCACTCCAGCACCTCAATATCTTTCTTGAACTGAGGAGCTCAGAACAACACACAGTACTCAAGGTGAGGCCTCACCAGTGCATTCTTCTGGGACCAAGAATGATTGGAGCAAAAGTTTGTATCAGTGTCCTTTAGTCAGAGGAAGACTTGAAGCAGACGACAAAGCATCAGTTATGTCAGGCAGTATCTGTAGATTAAGCACTTAGCTAAATGCTCTGCAAAGTTCTAAAGTGTTTTAAAAATGAGAACATATTTCCAAAGATGATTATCTACCAGTCACTGCCACCTCTAAAAAAAATCCCTGCCAATAAATCCAGATAGCAGCATTGCAGTGTTGTGAGGGAGTGTGCAATAAAGTGAACGCCACACCTGCAGAGACATGGATCATGTTTACTTGTGAAATTTCCCTAGGCAGCAAGTATTGAGAAATTGAGCTAATTGCATCACATGGCAGCAGCTGCTGGTGAGAGACAGACAACGTAATCTAAAAAACAGAGTAAGGAACTTTGAATTGTTTACAAAGAGCTCAGTAATTCTTTACTTCTCGGCCCATAGTGTGCTAATTGCAACACTGGATCATTGTAGAGAGTGCAGGCGATGCAAACTGTGCTGCAAGACACCCTTCTCATGGCTAACTGGGGACCTGGGAGAAGCAGGACCGTTCCACTCTCTCAGAAATCAAGCTTACAAGGTAACTGCAAGTCACAAAAACATCCCGTGCTAACATCCTCCCTGCTAAGACTCGATGAATTCACTCCCCGTGTTTTTTTCTTTGCCTGCTCAGGAACAGAACATTCTACGGGGGGACTTAGAGGGACAAGAGGACAGGAAAAATGGCCACAAGTCAGTATTTGTGCCACTCTGACAGGAACCAGGTTAGTGCTGCAAACTTTGTGAGTGGGAAGAGGAATGGGGGAGTAGTGGAGCAGCTTTGCAGCTTCAGAGGTCGAGTTGCCCTGCAGCTGTCAGGGCTGTGTGCGCTGTGGTGAGGACAGAACAAGATGTGGGCCCAGGGATGTGCTTCACTGCTCGTTTTGTCTAGGTCACTAAGAAAAAATATTTTTCTGCATAACATGCCGAAAATAAGAAGATACAGGGTATCCCATGACCTCTGTCTCAAGGGATGAAGGTGGCTGACGCTGCCCTTCCCATCTTGTGCATGAAATCTCTCTCATGTGCACAGCTAGTTGCCACATTCCCTCAAGTGAGGGTGGGGCAAAGCAGGAGATAAAAAAGGGGATTCAGAGGCAGGGGTGTACTCACCAACAGCCCTGCCCTCAACCACCTGGAACGGAATACACTGAGAAATTAATTACACCAGGGAGAAGGAGAAGGCCAGTGGTACCATGGATCCATGTGGCCAAGGAGCTGGATAACTAATTGAGGTGTTGCTGGAGCCTGGGCTGGTGATCTGAAACTCTGTTTTCTCTCTTTGTCCCTCTCTCTTTTCTGCTGTTTGAGCACATCATGCCTTAACTGTATGTAGTAAACTTTTTGTGTGTGTTAATGTCTTTAATTTGGCCTAAAGGAAACCACAAACCCGAGTCATTCCCTTTATTTCTCTGATCAGTCAGGAAATGACAGTATAAACCCCTTCTAACAGACTTTTATATCCAGTCACCCCGCAGAAATTACCACCAGGCTTTTCCATGGGGACTGAGGGTTTGTGACTCAGTTACCAGAGACCTTTAATTTCTATTTGCTATTATTTTCACTGACTCAGACTCTTAGGAAGGAGTGTTTCCTTGTGACCTGAGAAGCCTGAAAGAAGATGTCAGCAGTGTTGAGTGGCAGAACAGGCTTCTTGTCTGAACTGCCTTTGTGCTCTTTGAAGCATGAAACCCTTTAAAGCCAAATGGATTTTCTTTTACCCAAGTATCTGAATCTTGCAACTATTTCCTGTGCCTTGAAGACTTTATGTTCATTTGAGATCTGGACATTAGAAAAATCTCTTTAATATGAGAGTGGTGGATCACTGGAACAGGTTGCCTAGAGAGGTGGTGGTGCCTCATCTCTGGAGACATTCGAGGTCAGGCTTGATGGGGCTCTGAGCAATCTTTCTAGTTAGAGATGTCCCTGCTTGTTGTAGGGAGGTTTGGCTAGATAACCTTTGGAAGCCCATTTCAAACCAATACACTCTATGATTCTAATAAAAAAATACAACTCACGGCATTCCTTGTGCAATCATGTTGCAGTTGATCTTCAAAGTCACAAGAAAAGTCCACTGTTTTTGTAACTGCCCCCAGCACAGTTAAAACTTTGAGATACTGCTTCTTCAAGTACCTGCTTGCTTTTCTGTATTTTAAGGCTGCTTTCTGCTTTTCATGTGCCCTTTAGTTTTAGCCACCCATTAGCCTGTATACAGGTCATTTCTGGAGCCACTGATTTTAACCATGTTTGCCCACTGACTCCTTCTCTAACTCCTTTGAGTCTAGTATGAATACTGTGTGCAGCTCCAGTTAAAGTCTCAGCTGTACTGTTAGGAATCTGTGCTCCTAACCCCAGATCAGGTTGGCCAGAGCCTCATCCAGCCTGGCCTTAAACACCTGCAGGGATGGGCCCTCAACCACCTTCCCAGGCAACCCATTCCAGGCTCTCATCACTCTCACAGTGAAGAACTTCCTCCTCACATCCACTCTAAATCTACCCATCTCCAGCTTTGCTTCATTCCCCCTACTCCTGTCGTTACCTGACATCCTAAAAAGCCCCTCCCCAGCCTTTTTGCAGGCCCCCTTCAGCTACTGGAAGGCCACAATAAGGTCACCTGGGAGCCTCCTCTTCTCCAGACTCAAGAGCCCCAACTCTCTCAGTCTGGTCTCATAGGAGAGCTGCTCCAGCCCTCTGATCATCCTTGTGGCCCTCCTCTGCATATCCTAAGCACACTGAACATACTTGTCTGAAGTATTAACACATCACCAGTGGGACAGTGTCTAGTCCATTATGCAACATATTTTACTGTAAGCCTAAACCAACAAAGTGTTATCTTGAATTAATTCTTCTTCACGGGAGTCTTACACAGAAGCAATTTACTGAGAGTCGCATTTGCATTACATTGATTTCTCCCTCTGCTTTTTGATTGTGTTTTACCATCTCTCTGGGGTTTTCACATTATTTTTTTAGGGTGTCACTTTGAGGTTCTGAAGATAAAACTTAATGTAGAGGTCACTTTGCAACAGTCTTAAAAGAAGGTTCTAAATAAGCCTCAATAAACCTGGTCATCTTTTTGAAAAGCATAATGACTTGTAATCATATGATCAGGCTCTAGATTATTGAATTATGCAATTCTTTCTTTTCGTAGCCATTGAAGGCTGCTTACAGTTCTGTCACGACAAACATGAGAGACAACTACAGGACAGCTAAACTGGAATACAACCATAAGCAATGGTGACTTTTTCTGATACTGTTTTGTACATTTCTTTCAATGTAATTTTTTTCACCCACTGACAGAGCAGGGTGGGTTTTGCTTATGCTTACTCTTCTGCCGCAAGATAGCTGTGTCTTTTTCCACTGAAAAAGTTGTCATCTGGTCGGTTTCTTCTGGGCATTTCGTGAGTTTGGTCCTGCTCAAACCTACAGAAGAAAAATACAGTGCCTCAATGCAGCAAATAATTTCCTAGCTTTAAAGCATAGTATTATCAACTTCTTTACCAGGAACATTTTAGGGAGGCATGACAACATGATAACTAAAGAACTTAGTAGATCCATATATGTATGTGACTGTCCTAACGTAAGGGAAGTCTCAAAAACCTTAAATACAGGCTGCATTTGAAGAGCGGCTTTGACATCAAAGTATTTTCACCCCAATGCAATAGAGAAGAACTTGACTTGATCTCTTCAGGTACTAAGCGACACCACACTTCTGAAGCAAAATCTCTCAGGAATACAGAAAGAAAGGCAGTTTACCTGCACAAGAGGAACTGCTTAGTAAAAGAAAAGGTCAAAGTGTTCTTACAAGTACTTCTTTCCTTATTTCTGTTATTCCCTGTGAATTTCAAGCAGTGGAAACTCTCAGGAGATCTGCTGTTTTCAGGAGGTGGTACTAAATTACGTCTGCTGACAATCAACACTTAGTTGTCCAGGGAATTTATGTTATAATTTTGACTTCCAGTTTTAAAGGAATAGTGGTCTGGCTAAAAGTAGTCTGAACATCTAAATATCTACTTGATACAGTGAAGAAGAAATCCACAAGTAATGATATTTCTGCAATTTAAACAGCACAACAACAGATCCTTCTAGATAGTTTCCAGTTAACCTACTGCCTTATACAGACGAAGCAAAAACCTGACAATTTTACCGCAGAAAATTCTAGCCAAGGAAACAACACTTTTTCAGGGTTCACTTAGAGAGGATTAGACCTCTTCTGAAGCTTAATTTAGAAGCAACACATAACATTTGAGCTAGAATAGAAAATTACCAGTCTTACCTCCTTCAGACGTGTATTCTCTCTGTTAACTGAAAGGCCAAGAACAGCTCCCTTTCCTTGACTTGGTCTGGTTTTTTCTTCTTTGATCTGTTCTCTTATGACTATCACGAGTTTAAATTCCTTTCAGTATGGCTTCTGAGCGCATTAATTAGCATGAAAGAGGCAAGGAGATGACTTTTCATTTTCATCTCACAGCATCCATTCTTCTCTCCTAATAAGTATCTCAAAAATCTGTTGTTTCCTGATTTATTCCATACCTTCTGAGAAATGTATGAAATCAATGCAGGCTCCTGAAGTGGGTGCACTCCTTCTAAATTCAAACATGTTTTGCTTTGGATATGAGTATTGTGTGACAGAGGGCTGGTGTTTTCGTATGCGTTTAACCATAGTTTTGTTTCTGCACACTTTTTACACCGTTGTGACGCTGGAAGTGTGTGACTGGAGCATATCTCACAGGTGTGTACTGCTACACCGTGACAGAAGTGCCTTAGGTTAAGGCAAGCACTGTTTAATTCTGTACTGGTAATCAAATGCTGCAGTGGAAATGGGATCTGTCCCGTGGGCTGCAGAGCCAATGAAGCTTGGTTTGCCTGTGCTTGTGCTGCAGTGATTCTGTTGGCAACACCAGGCAAGAAAAGGCAGTCTGTGAGTAGTTCAGAGGTCTGACTACTGACAAAACCATGTTCGTGAGCCATTTGTCCTAGTGCACCATCAGTTTGGGCCTCTCTATTCTGCCACAGATTTGTTTTTCTTAATTTTGAAAGAAACAAAGTGAAAACTTTCAAGTTTTCACTTACCTTTGAAGCTGTGACCCAGAAGATGGCTGAGCAACTCCACATTAAGCAGATAGTGTGAGAGACAAGCATCTGTTTCTTTACTAAATCAGATGGAAGTTCGTGACATCAATATTCTTAGCTGGTACAGGGCTGGGAAGAGCCAGACTTCTGCTTCTGTGCTTTGACAAAAATCTGATTTTTTTGACCAGATTTTTTTTTTTACTGTGATGTTGATTGAGCCCTGGTTGCCCAGAGAGGAATCTCTGTGCTTAGAGGTATTCAAGAATCCATCCATCCTCTTCTGGACACAGTTCTGGGTAACTGGCTATAGGTGGCCTTGCTGGAGCAAGGGGTTAGAGCAGATTACTTTCAAAGGTCCCTGCCAACCTTAACAATTCTCTGATTAATATCATAGTTCTAATTGTTTTTGCTAGACTCATGAAAGTTTGAAATGACACAATTTTTGTGGACGGAAAAATGAAAGGAGGAAGAATGAACAATAGTGAGGAGCATATACTTGCTCATTTGGCCAAGTGGTTCAGTGTTTCTCTTACGTTATCCCAGAGAAACTCAATGTCAGTTTCAAAGGTGGAAGAGGTGCAGGGGAAGTTTTCATGGATACCTCTGCGTCTAAGTGTGTGCTATCACAGTGTCAAGGTCACAAACCACCTCCCAGGCCCTGTGCAGCGCTCTGAAAACATCGAAGAGCTCGTTTTCTAATCATGTGTTTTCCTGGAGAAAACCTTCACTTCTGGGAGAGGATGGTAACTGAAGGATATCATTGTCATCTAAACTGGGAGAATCCATGTGATACCAAAACTAGGGTCAGCCCCTTCCTTGTCTCAAGCAGTGTATGGGGCGAAATGTCAACTGATTGAACAAACTGTTCTGAATGAATCTCTTGTTATTAGTACAAGGAAAGGAATCAAGCGACTTTGTCACCTGAATCTGCGCCATGTAATACGTAAACACACAATGCTGCTGTTGAGGAGCTGGAGCGACAGGAAGGTGAAACACTGTCCTGGTTCTGATCTCAGGTTTTTTGGCAAAACCTTATTTCTCCGAGGTGGTGCTGCCAACTCCATCTGTGTACAGAGATTGGAATTGGATACTATTGATGCAATTGTAATTTCAGGAGGCCATACTTGGATTCAGGACTATGAGATGGTGCCTTCTAAAGCCTCACACTCCTATTTCCACCAGTGAGTGGTTAGAGGTGAGAAATGACTTGCATCTAAGTTGCTGATTTAGATCTCTCAGGCCATCTGAGAAACAATTCGAACAAAGTGAATAAAGGCAAGGCTGACTACTACACTGGCACTTTGGAACAAGCAGTCCTCTTCAAGTAATTCCTGCAGTATAGTCCAGCAAAGCTTAGCTTGGAATATTGCTGCTACAGCTGGAGTAAAAGCAGTCTCAAAAGGAATACAAACACTTGCTATTTTTTCTGTTATCAAACAGATAAACTTAGTCATCAGCCAACAGAATATTCAGGTGACTAATATTATTCAGTGCATTTAGCAGAAAAAAATAAAAGTGCTTTGCATTTCTCCTTTGATAGGGTCGCAGGATCCTGTTCAGCCTGGAGAGGATCCTCCCTTGGCCCCATTCCCACAACTGGGCTGTCCCTATTGCTCCAGCCTGAGCCTCTTGTGTTTCAACCTGTGCTGCTGTCTTCTGCCCTTCTGCCACACACCACTGTGAAGAGCCCATTTTCATCTCCTCCAGCTTCCCCACTAGCCCCAAAGCCACCTCTCCTTTGGGCTGAATCAGCTGCTGTCCCACAGACTCTCAGCGATCCTCTGCTGAACTCAGTCTATCAACTTCTTTGCTGTAGTTGGTGCCCTGAAATGGATGTGATGCAGTGCAGAGCACAGAACATATTCACCTCCCTTGAGGTACTCCCTGCACCCCTGTTCATACAGCCCAGGATGCCACTTGCCTTCTTTGCTGCCCATGGCAGATGTCAGGACATATCGAAATACAGAGGTAGGTGACAGGGCTTGTAAATAAAATATATTATTTTAACAGAAAGTCAGAGGTGTAAACTGCATGTGTTAAACATCTCTCCATTTATCCCACCTCTCCAACAAATCCTCTTCCTTTAGTTTTACAAAAGTTCAGGGCCTTGCTACAAGACTGCACACCCGGCTGTGACCCTTCCAGTGTTGTGCTCTGCAATCAGGCCCTCACAAAGAGTTGATTAGTGATTCAGCTAATTTCCAGTAAGTTTTATTAAATTTTTAAACAGTTGTTATGCTCATGAGACAAGAACAAGATATTTTAGATGAGTGATTTATGTTAGACTTGGCTTCACAGATAAAGTGTTTCAACGGAAAAAATTCTGCAGTTGGAAACTAGGGCAGCTATGACGTTCGTAATAGCTTGAAAACTTTTAAGTCTTGATTCTTCCTTTCACTGCTTAATTTAAAACGTGATACAGCCTTCTTGCCTTCATTTACATTCTCTGTTCCCCCAATAATATAGAATTACCAAAAAAGAGTAATTTGAATGCAGACTTTTTATTCTTGTAAATCAAATACTTGAATATTTGGTCAAAGATCCTTAATAAACAGAGGACTCGAGAGGACCTCAGGAAATCATCTAGTCTGACACACAATCAAATATATCTAGATACTCTCTCATGTCTTATCTGTCCTCTGAAATCTTTATGGTTTTATATTCTGTCTGTAGTCTGTGAATAACAGGCTACATTAAGTTTTTCCCCATTACATAACCCTGACTTGCTGCAAATTATGTTAATTACTAATTGCCTTAACAAGCACATTAATTAATTATGTCTTTATCTCAATCTAATATGAATTTAAAGGCTGTTCTCATGCTCTGTATAACGTCTTCTAGCCCTGACAAACTGTTTCTCACACTTTTTGTTGAGGCTGTTTCATTAGCCTTTCTCATTCTTTCTCCTGTTGATACTTTTCAGCTTATGTAGCTGTTCCAGCCCAAACCTTCAGGCTAAAGCAAGCATCATTATCTCCTCTGAATTACCATAGCATAGAAAGGCATTTTCTAATAAGGGGTTGCATTTGGGATCCTTACTCGGTTTGCATCCACTGTAAAAAAATCTTAAGTCTTTATCTTATCCATCCCTCTTCATTTTATGTGTGTGTATTTTGCATTTTTATCTAAGGAATTCCATTATTTATTTAACTCTCATCTTTTAAAATGTTTATTTATTAATCAGATTTCAGCCCTGCTCTCTATAGGGTACCTGCCGACCCTTTAGCTTAAAACTCTATTAATTTACCCTTGCTTTCACATCTAACTTGTCTAATGAAAGCACTGAACACTATTTCCCCAGGCTAAATCCTGTGAGCTGATGCCACTTTGTATTTGCTGCTGATGGCTGAAGTCTGTATTTGGTGGTGGTGGGGTTCTCTCTGCTGCACACAGACTTCATTGTAATTCCATTTAAACTGTAGTTTCCCTAGTTTGCTTAAAACAGCCCTGTGGGATTGTGTTGAAGACTAACATAGTTAAAATGAAACTTCAACCTCAAAATGAGACAGTGTCATTTGCTTGTAAACTAACTACTTTCTCCCTGTTTCAAAAATTCCCAGCCAAGCCGTCCAGCATTTTAGAAATCCTAATAACATTGAGTTTGGAAAAAAACAACACTTCATTGTGTGTTTAAATGCTTTACGATGTCTGATGCAGTCACACCACTATATCATGTTCTTGGCACCTTCTGGTTTGAAGTTTCGGGAGCTGGACGGAAGTGTAGGGTAATGTTATCTTTTCTGGTTTAGAATTAGTCTGGCTTCTTCTTTTTTTTCTCTGTTGAATTTGATCTAAAGTTATTAAGAATCCAGCTGACAGGACAAGAGTGACTGCTGCCATGTAGAAGCCTGCTTTATAATCTCCAGCCATATCCACGATCAGACCTGAAGAGAAACAAACAATTGGTAGAAAAAAGGCTGCCATGAATGAGGTCAGCAGCGTAAACGTATTATCTCACAAAGGGCGTCTGATGGCTACGTACCTGTCCCGCTGCTTTCTACATCACCAGTGCAGGGAACACCACTCCACTGTAGCATTTTAGTGGTTGGAATACTATTCACATCTCATTTACTTAGCATAAATTAACTGCTAGTAAGCATTTTTCAAAGCTAAAACAGGGCAAACAGTGAAGGCAATGGCAGAAAATACCCAAACCATGCCACTTTGTGTTTGAGCAGTCCCATGTTCTATGATGTGTGTCTCATCAGTTGCTGTAATTTGTTCTGTACCTGTACTGCATGACAGTTTAAAGAAGGAAAGGAGAGGCCTCTGTTGGAGACACAGCTGAAGAGGCTGCCTGCAGTGCTAGGAGATTTCCTGTTCCTCACAGATGTTGGTAAAAAGACCCTGATTTGGTAGCAGCTTTAAGCCAACTGAAATACCTAATGCTGTCGTGTACCACACTGCAAGAAACAGTAGTAGTGGTATGTATGGCAGTGTCAGTGTTCTTGTTAGTCAAAGGAACTCTGAATCCAAATCCTTTAGATTTTACTCTTACAGTAGGAGAGGACAGCTTGAGAAGCACTCTGGTTTCTCTCGTCTTCCATACCTTCTTTTCAGCACAATACGTATGTACAGAAAAGGGCTGCACTGATCTCCAATGTCTTATTTTATTCAGATCCTCCCAGAATACTTTCAATACTGTCTATTTAAAATTCTCTGCAAATCTTCCTGGTTCCAATGTTTTCAAAGCTGAGTTAAAATATTCCAGTATACAGTCTGACCCACTTGCAACCTCTGAGTGGTGTCATTTCCACAGACACAGTGTGTGAGCAGCGGTCTTTGGATGAGGACTCAGATCTGCATTTTACAAGTCATGCTGGTCATTCTTCTATCATATCACTTTGCAAAATCCTCACAGCTTGTAATCTGTTTGTCTTGTGTGACTTTGACTTGTTGCCAGCCCACAAGTCCGTGTACTGTCTCACTGTCTCCTCTTTCTTCCCACTGTTTTCATGTACTGCCTCCCCCATTTATTACACCGGTTTGCTCAAATGCTGCCTGAGAACAGCAGACATCTCTGTATTCAGTGAAGCTCACATAGCCTAATGATCCAAGCTGTTCAAGTTGACCTTCTGTAGAAACCCTCCCAACAACACCGGCATTTATGAAGCAACACTGGTCTCAAATTTCCGTATCTCTTTTGACAGTGCAGATCTGCTGCTGGTCCCAAAGGTACATTTTCACAGCAAGGCAGTGGGAGTCCATCAAGTGGGATTCTGTGGGACTCAGGAAGCAAGAACACCACCAAATCGACCACCCTACCATTCTTCCCTGCTTTCATATTGACAAAGTAGCTCTAAAACCACAGAGAAGGAGCAAGATGCCCTCAAGAGGAATTACTCTGACTCTTTCTGCATATGTCTTGGGCCAGACAACCCTAACCTAAAAAAGAGGGAAATTTGGGTCCAGACCCAATTTTTTTCAGTTTGGGTTACCATTCCACTTTCTTATTGTAAAATGTATTTAGCAGAACATTGTTTTAACTTACCAGCAAGAGGAGCCCCTAGAAAACCCCCAGTGCTTCGAATGAGCATGAAAAGCCCTAGAGCACTGTCAAAATCTGCCATGCCTACAACATCTGCCAGCACAGTAATGTGAACAGCAACCGTTGTACCGAAGAAGAATCCATAGAAGCCAGTGAATATTGCTAAGGACAGGTAATTGTTAGCCAGTGGCAACAGCATCAGGGAAGTACTGATCAGTATAATTGTCATCGTCAGCAGGTGAACAGTTTTGGTAACGTGGAGATTGGCGTACCAGCCACACAGCAGTCTGCCTGCAAAGTCTACCGTAGCCAAAATAGATAGGAGGGATGCCGTCCATGATTCATCCACGCCCAGGCTGTAGCTAAGTGGAACTAAAAATAATGGAGGAACAAAAAAACTCATAGCAGCTAATATACCAAAAATGGCATAAAGGACAAACTCTGGCTGCCTCACAAGCCTCCAGTTCAAAGTTTTGTGCGTAATGGGACACTTATCTTCTTTGTTTACCCTAGATGCACCACTTCCAGGTGTTGTTTCCATTTCAGAACGGCTGCTGCTTGCCAGGGGTCTCATCAGTACTCCACAGACACAGATATTCAGTTGAATGCCACCTATGATCAAGAGGGCACCTTTCCATCCATATTGGCTAATTAGCCACTGGAAAAATGGCCCAAATGTGAAAGCAAAGGCACATTCTCCAGCACTGGCAATAGCGTTGGCCAAAGCTCTTTTCTTAGAGAAATAATGGCTAACAATGCTAATGGCTGGTGTCCATGAGAAGGAAATCCCAAGTCCTGCAAAACACCAATATGAATGACATCAGTTAGACATTACTGAGGTATTTTGCAAAGGTGGAAATCACAGCAGTCAGTGTTCCTACACTTGAAAAGGTTCAAAACTGGTGAAAGAAAAATATTTAATTCCTAGCAGAAGTATGATCTCAGCTGTACTACCTGGTTGGCTCAGTTGGTAGAGCATGGGGTTCAAGCCCCATGTAGGACATCTTGAGGCAGTACTGTAGGTTTGCCCTGCTCCAGCAGGGGGGGTTGGACTTAGATGATCTTTCGAGGCCCCTTCCAACCTATAACATTCTGTGTGTGATTCTGTGTAAGAGATTGTGTAGAACCATAGAGTCATGGAATGTTTTGGGTTGGAAGGGACCTTCCAGGGTCACCTCTTGTGCTATACATTCTGTAAGAATAGGTTTTATGTCCACAGGAAAAAACAGGAGTATGAAGTATACACCTTTATTTTCCTCACTGCAGAAAAACAAAGTTGGTTTGTCAACTTGCCACCGTGTGAGAAAGTCTTATGGCCATATGGCTAAAACTAAATTAACCTCAGAGTGTCCATGCTGTCCTAATTANGAGGTGCTCCACTTCCTTCATCATCCTTGTTGCTCCTAGATCAGATCATCAGGTGAAGTTCAGCTATGTTCAGAGTAGAAAGTGAGGGAAGAGCTGAAGAAAGCTGGTGCGTTACTTCTATTTTGCTCCTAAATCTTTGGCTCAGCTGCTTGAGACTGCTTCAGACCTGCTTTTACAACATTTTTAATGGCTCCCTAGAAACTGTTGAAGCCAAAGGGCTCAGATTACAGACATTTTCTCAGGCATCCAGCATGGAACTGGGAATGGTTTATTTTATTCCCTGCCAGCTTCACTTCCTTTTCCAGGAAAGCTAGCTATTGGAGCCAGCTTTCTGGCCGGTTTTAACCTGGAGTCAATGCAAGAATTGGAATAAAGTGAAAGCCTGGGCCTGTGTTCAAGACAAAAGCATGCTCAACATTCAGAGTCTCTATGCCTTTGTTCTCCAGCAACCTTTAGGGTCCTTAAACCTTCTCAGAGCTCTTGGCTCTGGGTGGAAGAATAAAACACATTTAATTTAAATGTTTGCATATAATTTGCAAGTGAATATTACTAGTGTCTTAGCATTGATCTTCTTTGTTGTTGCATGTTTCTAGCACAGGTTTAAACCTGCCTGGATGTGTTCCTGTGCGACTTGGTCTAGGTGATCCTGCTCTGGCAGGGGGATGGTACCAGACGACCTTTCGAGGTCTCTTCCAATCCCTAATGATTCTGTGATTCTATGAGTGTATGATTCTAACTTTCAGAGTGGTATATGAGGGTAATGACCTTCAAAGACAGTTGCTGGTTCTAGTTGCCAATAAACCAAAATAGAAATCAGATTTTAAATTCCTACCATTAGCACCTTCAAGTAAGGGTTCTGAGTTGCTAGTTAAAGAAATCCAGTAAATACATACCCTGCAGGAAGCCTATTGTTGCATACATCCAGACCATGCTGAGTCCAAGAAATCCCAGTGCCATTCCTGAAAAGGCCAGGAGTCCTCCAGTGATCACAACTGCCCGATGGCTGTATCGTACACACAGGGAGCTCGCAACAGGGGCTGGATCCACAATAAAATAGGACAAATGTAAACGCCTTAGGAAGAGTAAGCCTGTCAACAGCACCAAACAATAAACCACGGCAGGAGAAGCACCCTTGTAACATTTGTAGAACATAAAGGACAGAAACGTGTTTATTTTGCAGTAGTGTTTTTTCAGGAGACTTGCAGTTCATTGCGTAAAGCTTTATTTCAGGGGTGCAGTTTCTCCCGACAAACAGCAGGAACTCATGGGCATACAAGGGCAAAGCTGCACCAGCTACAGATCTGACTTGGTGCAGCAATTCCAAAACCCAAAGAATTGGTATCTGAAAGCATCTAAAATGTTAGAGATATTTTTTGCTTACTTAAGAATTAGTTATACTGCCTGGATGTTTTTCCATCAGCGTCACACGGTTAAGATCAAGGCGATGCCTGTGGTGGAATTTGCTCTCTGCTCTGTGGGCTAGTTTCAAACCCAAGTGTAGGATTTTCCTAATAGCTATGGCCACTAGGGGGACTCCGAGTAGCACCTGACACTACCAGTTCTCGGTAGGGTTTTAAAGTGGGAACTGGGAATCAGCTCTCTAGGATTGATTATTCTGGTAATTGGATGTGGGAGATGAAGTAAAATTCGGTTAATGCGGATCAAGCTTGTAAACTGAACTAAGTATGGAAGCAGTGACGAGAGGGCAGTCAGAAAAGGTTTTGTAGTAGTTTGTAGAGTCTTCTTGTTGTATATTCACATAAGTAAAATAAGAATGAAGAGAACTTATTAGTTAAGACGAAACAAACCTGGCAGAGAGATACTGGTGGCTGCAAGATCTGCAGAATGTACATTGATAGCAGTGGTCTGGCAGAACTTATATGAACCCCAAATGCCTTGTCAGCACGTACAGCAAAAATGCAATGATTTGATAAACATGCAAAAACACTGCCAGAATTCAGCCACAGCCTGTAAGATGTAGTGAAAGGGATGAGACAGGATAAAGCACATACAGCTAAAAAAAATCATACATATTTGATGAAGAAAAGGACAGTGGACTCACAGTAGCAAAAGAGGTAACAAGTGCTTTAGGACAGGATTTGCAGCTGAAGAACAAAGAAAAATAAACAAATTTTCAACAGGGAATGAGCAGAAGAAACAGGCAGAAACTGAACATGGGGTAGCAGGAGGAAGAAAGAAGCTAATGATAAAGCTGGAAATGGAGAAGACAGCTGGAGTCCTGAGTCTAACAGGATTAAGGGTAATACATGGAGAACTTCGAAGCAATGGAAAGGGATGAAAATCACCGTTCAGAGAGAAAGGTTATGGGAGCTGTACATCAGCACTTAAGAGAAGGCCTTCTCTTACATAAGATGGGGAGAACTTTTGCTATGGTAAATTAAACAGTTTGTTGCAGGAGCAAACCCCTAAAGTAAAATCACAGGTTTTCGTTCCATGCAAGACACAGAGCTGCTGTTGAAAGGATCCAAATGGGAAAAATTAATAAGTCACTGATTGTCCTTCATACTGAGCGAAATGACACTGAAGGTTTAGAAAGATTAAGCCAGGTCAAGAAAGACACTCAAATAACTGCAGACTCAGATGGTCTTCATTAGAAAGTCTTTTGGTCTGTACGCATGGAGCAAAGGCGGGAGAAGATAAGGAAACCTTGCTAGTGACTGCAGAGATTAGGAACTACTATACGGAAGGGTTTTCAAACATTTGGCCGTAGAGCTGTATTCATTGAATCATAGAATCATAGAATCATAGAATCATTACGGATCGGAAGGGACCTCGAAAGATCATCTAGTCCAATCCGCCTGCAACAGCAGGATCACCTAAACCAAGTCACACAGGAACCTGTCCAGTTGGGTCTTGAACATCTCCAGAGAAGGAGACTCCACAACCCCCCTGGGCAGCCTGTTCCAGTGCTCTGTCACTCTCACCGTGAAGAAGTTCCTTCTCAGGTTGATGTGGAACCTCCTATGTTCCAGCTTACAACCATTGCCCCTTGTCCTATCACTACATGACACCGAGAACAGCCCAGTGCCATCCTCCTGACACCCACCCCTCACATATTTCTAGACATGAATGAGGTCACCCCTCAGTCTCCTCTTCTCCAAGCTAAAGAGACCCAGCTCCCTCAACCT
>VXBP01006149.1:14228-76793 GCA_013400115.1 Rhinopomastus cyanomelas | reverse complement strand
ACATTTGCTATTTTCCAGTCCCTAGGCACCTCTCCCGTTTCCCAGGACCTAGCAAAGATGATGGAGAGCGGCCTAGCAATGACTTCCGCCATCTCCCTCAGCACACGCGGATGCATCCCGTCTGGGCCCATAGATTTGTGCACATCCAGTTTGCTCAACTTACCCCTAACCCAATCCTCATCAACCAAGGCAGGCTCACCTGTTGCCTCAACCTCCTCTGTAGTCTGGGGTCTAATGTCAACACAACCCTTAGCAGTATAGACAGAGGCAAAGAAAGCGTTAAGTATCTCTGCCTTCTCTACATCCTCTGTTTCCAGGGTACCCACCTCATTCTGCAGGGGGCCTACGCTACCTCTAGTTTTACTTTTACTTGCTATATATTTGAAGAAGCTTTTTTTGCTGCCTTTGACCTTTTCATAGGATTGAATGGATCCTATTGCACATGATGAAAAGTAATTTCTGCTGAAAGTTATAGCTGCTGCCTCACAGCTGGTAAGGTTTTTAGTAGTTTATACTTGGTATTATTATTTAATACATAAAATACTAATAACTTTTATACATTCCTCTACAACAAAAAAAATCAACACCACTCCCCTAAACCCCAAATTAAAAAAGGAATTTGAATTCTTTTATATGTCTGCATAAAAAGGGGGTGAGTGATTTGCACTCCAAATTGATAGGTTCCCATTTATTGTTTCATAGTCTGTTAAGTAGGTAGAAAAGCAGGGTTTTCGCTGATTTTTGAAATAATTATTTCTGTCAGAATGAAACTGTCAGAAACTACAAATTGAGCATCAAGGGTAGCAGTTTTATGGAACTGAAAATATCTTTTAAACATGTGTTTACCTCATCTTTCTGTGTTTGTATTGAACATGTTTTTCAGAGAAATACCAGTTGCCCGCGGTATTTGGAAGTACTGGAATTAACAAACAATAACACTGATAGGGCTGGACTGAGTAGGATGAATGTGATTACACGGTACCTGTGTAATGAAGTTTCTTCACAAACAGAATTGGGTACCTATGTAATGAAGCTTCATTGCAAACAGAATTGCTATAGCATTTATTCCATAAGGATACTTACCTGTGGCAACTATGCACCTGTACGAGAATATGTACAGCAGACTTCCACACATTCTGTGCCTGCACATGTTTGGAATCCTCACCATAACAGTGAAGGATCATCTAGCTTACGGGGGCACAAAGGACTCTGCAAACAGGAGCCAAATGCAGTGGTTTTGCCTCTTCAGTTGGTAAGATGTGCCATTTGTTCCCATAGCTCACTGCCTTTAACTGGGACTGGCCCTTTACTCTCTGCTTGCATGTGGTCTCTCTGAGTTAACTGAATTCTTTATAACTCAGTGAGTTTTCTGTTAGATCAATGACTTGGAACCATTCTAAGAGATAAAAGGGAGAGCCAGAACTGGCAATATATAGAAGGAAGGGGAATCTTTTGAAGGCAAAAAAAGAGAAGGAGTGGAAGGCAGGACTGAAAGTCACCATGTTGGTAGCAGATGGCTAGGTAGGGTCACAGTCCTTACATCTTAAGGTACTTTGAAAAAAAGTGATAGTCCCTTTGAGTTCAGTCAACTTCCACAAAATGGTTTAAGAGCTTATTCCACCAAGTTCTGCAGTTCTCCAAATTCTCTCCCATGAGTTTGAATCCAAGCCTGTAGGAAAATTGAGTCTACCTGAAGTTCCTTAAGGTAATGAGATTCTCCTCATTCACCTATTCCATGGCTGATGCATGGACACAATTTTACGAGAGGAAGCAAATCCAAACTTTCTGCAGAAGACAGAAGTAAGAAGCATTTTACTTACATGTTTATGTTTAGTGAGATAATTCAAAGAAGCTCTTCAAAATTTCTTGAGTAGTTAAGACATTAAAATAAAGTACTAGAGGAATGCTTCTACCTACCTCCTAAATGAAAGATGGCAATAGTTATAGATGTGATCCAGGAAGTCGTGCTTGCAAGTTCATCAAAGTGCTGCTGGATTTCAACAAAGAACAGACCAAAAGTCTTGAGGACAGCAGCAGTGAGACCCATCACCACGAAGGCTGACACTACCACAACCCATCCATAGCCACCGTCTGGTGGATTGCTGTCTTTGCCCTGCATCTTTTCTAATTGTCAGGTCTCTCAGTGTTTTTTGCTGGGGTAGTAGTGATGGCTGTGATGATTTGTACAGATCTGCAAATCAGTAGAATGACTATTGTTAAAGAAATTAATTCAAAGATTCTAGGAATAGCTTAGACAAGTAATGGTCAAGTGAAAACGCAGTATGCATTTCCGTGGTTTGAAAATATCTGTGAAAGAGATGGCTCAGGAGACAAAAGGCAGGCTAGAAAGCAAAACTGTGTAAAAAAATAAAGAAAGGGAAAACATTCAGATAAGGGCAGAAAAAAGAGGCATGCAGACATGAAAATAAGAGAGAGGATGGTGGAGAAACAGGTGACACCGACATGAAACTTTTCAAGGTAGGCCGAATATCCTACCAAGAACCTCATCCACCTTTCAAACCAATACATAAAAATAAACCATTAAAACCTTCACTGACAGGATGCCATAATTTATAACGTTCTACAAGCATTGCAATAAAGTTCACAAACTTCAAATCTAGCAAAGCTTTTATTGTTTGTATCCATCAGCATCTCAACGTAACTGTGTGTGTGGATTATATTTGCTAGGCTACTCCTGTGAGCGGCATCACTAGTGTAACACAGTAAGATTCCTATAATTGTGAAAGGGCAAGAAATATCTCAGTTTAAATCTTCTGGGTATCCACGTAAAAGGAAATAAATGGAAGCTACCTTCACTTTCGCGGAAGTCTGAACCTAATGGACTTTCCGTTCCTGAAGTTGCAGCCTCTTGAAGAAACATTTCAACTCTCACTTGGCAAGTACCAAAACAATTCAAATTGAAGATATTCACTATGGGATCCTCTCAGCCTTGATGCTGCCTATTTAATCACTGCGCATGTTCCAGAAATACTGCAAACCTGTACGTCCTGTTAGTGCTTTGACTCTAAAATCCTGTACAAAGTGACAACCTTAACTAAAGAGAGGGAAAGTACAAATTTAGTACTAACTCTTGCTGCGTTTTTATGCAATACTTTAACTGAAAACCATGACAATAATTTCTAGTGGAAGTAGGTCTTCTCCCTGTGTAAACAGGATGTGTTGTGTATATTCTTAAAAATGGTATTTAGCATTAAACTGGGTGGTGCTCTGGTCTCTGAGGAGAATCAGTATCAGATGGTGTTGGACATTTATACACTGTACCTACACTGTGAAGCTTTGGAGCTCCCTGACATGTTATACTATGAATTCTAAAACTTTACATGGGAATTTTAGATAAATCTGTGTTGTACAAAACTATTGAGGATTACCAAGTGCTTAGAAATGGTCTCTGGCTCAGAAAGTCTCCAAACTGCAAGTAGCTGGAAGCTGGGAAGTATCACTTTACGCTTAGTCTGTTGTCGGAGAGCAGTCTGTTTGGCCTGAACCAACATAGCCAGTTTTATAGTGAATAACTTGCAAGGACTGCATGAGAATGTTATGGTCTTCAGCTTCTGAGCATTTATAAACATTCACAGTTCCACACCGCAAAGCACTTTTGCCAAAACAGGGCACACTAAAAGGCAAGCACAACTAATTAAGAGCATAACTGGAAAAATCACATTTCCAATTGGAAAAGCATACTTCCCCTGGGAAGTTTTGTGAAAAACTTGGAGCAATTACAAACTGCACAGAGGTCACAGGGTATTTTGAGGGAGGGAAACTCTTTCCCTTTTTCTTCATGAACACTAATTCCCAAGCAGGCTTGTTGTACAAAATGCAGGAGACCACAAAAGGCACAGCACAGAAAGCAGTTTCGCTCTAAGACAGAAAATGTGAGCTGAAGAGAGCTATAGATGTGCTATACATGTTCGGTACTTACATTTGTCTTCCCTGTGTGCAGTGGGGAAAGATGAGTGTTAAAGGAATCCATACAGGATTGCAGCAGGCTTGGAGAAAGAAGCTGTCAGAGCCTCATAGGGATCAGAAGTAAAATAATTCTGCTGCCAAGCGTCTGGCTCAAACTTCAGGCTAACTTGTGGCACTGGGCACATCTGCATGACAGACATGGCCAGACAGATTAATCAGTGGAATAAGGTCTCAGACAACATCCTCAAAATCTTAAAACTCAGACACAAGACATGGAGGAATGTCTTGTGGTTGAGGTTTATATGAAGGAATCTGGTTTCCATTCCCTAGTTTCTGGGTGACCTCAAGCAAGCTGTTTTGTCTTGCTGTGTCTCTGTTTTCTCAGTTGTCAAGAGCAGCTAATTTTTTCAAAGACCTTGAATTTTGTGAGACTGACCTTAATACTTGTATTAGTGCTCCAGTACTGTAAGTAAACACAGAAACTAGATAAATCTGTAGCTGTCTTGTGATATTGCTGAGCTCAGGAGGCATGGCTGTAGTTTGCTAAGGGGCACTGAAGAACAAAATCAAGGATGAGACGCTGAGGCTAAGCAAGCCTGCCTAGGCAAAGTGATACTGCGATACCTGCACTCTGCATGGACACGCCTGGGCAAGAGACGACAATTTCTGCTGCAAGACAGATAGGTTAAATCCTGCTACTTGCCAGGCAGCACCCAGATCTAAACAGGCGTGATAAAATCTACTACTTCATGACACCACCCAGCACCCCTCATTGTCATTAGGCAGACTTTGCCCTAGGACAAATACAAATCAGGATCTACCGCTCACAAGACTTAAATGAACCATCTTTTCCTGACCCTGAATCCATCTTTTATGTCACAGATCAGAACTCAGCCTCGTCTCTTTTAATGATCATTTGAATGATCAGTTACACACAACTCCAAAATGAAATTACTATTTCAACTGTGATTTATTAATGCATGATTAATTAATGAGGTAGCTATCTCCCAGAAGACACATTTGAAAGCAATGCAGCTGCATACTGAACAGAGGAAAGTACAGATATTGCACAGCTGGAAATGTTGTTTCTGACACCACGCTCTGCTTTTTTCTCCCCTTCACTTGCAAATGAAATTTTACTACAAAGTTGAGAGAAAACTACGCTTGGGAAATGTCTTTTTGCTCTTGGCTATTGAGCAGAGGTAAATGGTAGTGTTTTAATGTCTTCACTTTCTCCTAGTGCCCCTGAAACTAACCTTATGAAAGAAAGGAGGAAAAACCTGTAGGGAAAGTACCCTTTTCTGTCGTGCTTGGCCACACACAAAAAAGTTAAAGCCTGGAATGTCATGTAAATTGTAATACCTGGAAGCACTGGCATTCAGCTTAGCATTGTACTGCCTCCTACCTTCAAGCTTTCCCATGGCAGCTGGAATGAAAGGCCTGTAAGACAGGGAACTCAGTCAGGAAACGCAGAATGTGGTCATCTCTGCTTGGTGTGTGCATCAGCAAGAGTGGACAGTGCTGTCAGAAGTGTCATTCCCTTTAAGGTGAAGTTGACAAGCAAGAACATGCAGGCAGAAGTGCTACCTTCATCTTTGCAGCTGGTTACTACAAAGGCACTTTCTGTGGCACTGGGGGTGTCCCTCTATTCATGCTCTACAAGTTCTCCAACCTATTTCTGCTTTTATTCATGTCAACAATTCAGACAGTCCATCATACAAAGATAAAAATGAATTACATAAAGCTTGTCTGACTGCTTGGGTTTTAGGGTGCCACACAGACTTGTGAAGACGGATACTTGCAATACTTGGTTTTCTTGTGTTCCATGTTCTAATCTGCTCTCTACAGAAAAGCAAATGAGGTTAGTACATTTGCTGCATATTGCAGAGCAACCTGGTAGTAGAATCAAGAGAAAAACTGCTGTTGTTATGACTCCTAACCTTGTTTTTCATCCAGCTTGTATGTGAAGCTCCTCATGTAACTCTGTGTATGCACAGCGGTTGGGCAGACTCAATGTGAGATGGCGATAGGTAACACTTTGCAGGAAAAAAAGTGATGAAAAGACGAAAAAGGCAAGTACTACATTTTTTCATGCTTAGGTGAAGAAACATGACTTAGTGGCAGGCTTCGTTTGTGTTTCCAGTACAAGCATTGTACTTTGTCTTGGATTTGGGCTTAGGAAAAAACCAAAACAAGAAGAACACACCTGATGTGCACAAGTGCAAAATTGCTTTGTCAAAGGCTGATACTGGGACATGACAACCAACTAGACGACCGTGAAGTAAAAAACTATTCAGCAAAATCAACTGTGTAAAACTAAATACAGCATAGATCCTTAATCAATCCACAACAGATTAGCTAATATAATATTCTATTAATTGGTGTTTTTGAATAAAGATAGAAATAAACATGGAAAATTAAATTGAAATCTGTGCTGGAACTTCCTTCACACCCATGCCTTTGTGCACAGCCAGGGAACAGGTATTTACTACATTTGTCACAGATACCTTCTGGTCTTCATCTAACACTCACTCTGGCTCTGTTGATGCTCTCACGCTGTCACACCTTGAAATACAGTACAGCTGTGCTAGTTACTGCTCTTTCAACAAAAAGTTCAAGATAGCCTCTTAACAAAATTCTCCTTTCTAACTTCATTAACATCATTTTAGTAGAAGATAGTTTAATGAATATGATCTAAAGCACAGTTTGCTGACAAAGCATACAGGATGGAAAAGAAGATCTGACTGCCCTGAGCAGCAAGTTTGAAGTAACAAAAATTATAGTATAAATAAATTACCTTATTCAGGTAAACCAGGCTTGTGCGGGACCTGACGCTCTTCTTTCACTTTCCTGTCGTGTGCAAGTTCTTGAGCTGTGCTGCAAACCACCAGGTCATCTTACTTATTTTGCCCTATATGCGCAGTCTATTTGAACAAACTATTCTGTCTCATGCAGGGTGTGCAAGCTGTCAGATTTTATAAGAATCCCCTTCTTCCCTCCCCAAAAGCAATTTGACTCCACCTACACTCAGAAAAACAAAGTTCTGTCAGAGAAAGGAAAATCAGGGACAGGTGGAGGGAGTGAGAGAAGGCAGGCAAGGTTTAGAATATAACTGCACCGTACGTGAGCTTGACTTGGACTGCCGTTCATGTATTTTATTTAGCTCAACTATTGGGACCCCAGAAAATTTAGACGTGTCAGCTGACTTCAAATTCTCAAATGTTCTGAAGCAGTTACTGCCAATGTTTGTTGAAAGATGGAATTCATTTGTGGTTTCTCAGTGATTGTGCTCTTGGGCAGATGTTGGCTGCTTCTGAGCATCACATAGCCTGCAACAACTGAAGTAATTATAGGAAGTTTGATTATGCTCTTCAGGCATGAAGCCTTCAACACAGATGGTCAGATCCTTCAGTGTATCAGAGCAGTCCTTTTGTTGTTTGATTTGATTTAATGGAGGGCCCCAAATTTCTCATATACTGCAGGATCTTGTAAAGCTGTTACCCTCCTGCTTTCACTGACAGTTTATTGTAAGTGATTATTTGTTTCCTAATAATTTACCTCACATTAAGCTAGTTGTGGCTATAACCTGCCATTGTAATGATGGTGTTTGTTGCAGTAGCTTTTTGATTTTCATGATGTTTTTGTTTACACCATTGTGTGCTTACCTTACGGCCTGATCAGTAATCTGTATAGTTTGTGTGTGCTAAGAGGAAGTATGAATACACAGTCTGTTCACTTGACTTCATAACTAAGGAACAATTATATGTCCAAATTTTAAACATTTTTTAAGTGGGAAGTCAGCAAGTTTTTGTTGAGACATTCTGATATTCTTTCACAGGGAGGGTTCTCTTGGACTGGTTTGTAGATCAAAAGATGCCAAAAGCACGGCAAAAAAAATTGTGGGGTAGTTTTTGAAGTGTATTTAAATGAGCACTCCTGACAAAAGACTTGCTGCAACCCCTTCTTCCACCTCCTCCTGGTTACCATGTGGGCTTTTATGCAGTGGACCAGATCAGTTAAATTAGACATCCGGGCAAAGCAGTATTCTGAGGCAGTTCCTCAGTTCAGAGAAGTTTATTAACTGCCTTTACAATTTCTCCTTAGGAAATAATCAGAAAAGTAGACTATACTTCTGTAAATACTTCTTACATTATTGTTATAGAATACAGGTGGCAAGGAGTCACTTGTGTTTGGATCTAGTTTGACAGATCAGCTTTCGCTCTATCCAAAGGCTAGCTTCCCCTTTAAGTACTTGAGTGAGAAGCGAATATGGTCATAGGGACAGTGCAACATTAAATATTTGGTGTGAAGTAAGATGAGAATCGGGCTGGAACATCTGTACTTCAGAGAATATCAGTGATTCATGAATCAGAGGAGATCACGCCTAAATTCTGTCCAGCGAAGTAATAATTATTTAACTGTTCAACAGTTGCCTGCACTGGGCTTTTACTATTAGGCTTCTGTAGAATAAAATAGGCAATTGCTTCAATTTGCTATACATAATTTTTATAATGCCTCTTTCTCAGGAGTCTCGAAACTGAGATTAGTGATGTTTCTTTCATACTGTAAATGGTTTTAGCACCATCGATTTCAAAGTTATTCACCCCTTGCACCACCACAGCAACTTTTCACTGATTTCTCAACTGGGCCATAGTGGCGTTTGAAGAAGATACAACACAGATGAATCTATTATCTCTTTATTATTATTATTCTAACATGTATATCTATGTATGTATGTATAGGTGTATATATATGTAGACAGGAAAAGAGTGTCAAATATAGTTCTTATTTAAATTAACAGCACAAGTATAAAGGGCCAGCCTGCCATAAATACACACAGAGCTTGGCAAAGTGCCCTGGCCACCAGCTGTGCTTAGGCAGAAGGACAGACAAGTTTATGAAACCATGCATGCTGCATTCAGTAGTCCTTGGTGAGGATCACAGTTGTCTCTCTACCTGGAACTACCAGCTCTTATCACTTACACAAGCTTTTTTTTACACAACACGCCTGGTCACATGATTTTGCAATTCAGAGGATATTTATCACAACCACTGTATCTGTGGTTTGTGCTGTTAAATAATTGCTGGTGTAGTAGTATAGCCTGAACACAAATTGTCTGAGTTCTGCGTGCAGAGCAGGTGTAATTATGGGGAAAGACTGTGAAATGATTATGGAATAAATAAAGAGGCTGACACTAATACCAAAAGACCTGACATGGAATGCTAAAACAGAGTGGGGAGCAGGTGAGTGTGGACGGACTAGAGGTCTCAAATGTAAAAAAGAAGGTTAATCTTGATGTGATTACAGAAGAACCAGGGAGGTGATTTGGTTGCATAATGTTGTTATGCTGATGGAGATGATTTCTGTGCTCATGTTTTGCAGTGACAGGATATCTGACAGTGACAGCTGGCAGATATTGGAGGTTCTAAAGAGCAGAAAGGAGTAGCAACTAAGTGACCGAGTGACTAGGGACTGTCAGAAGCTCTCAAACTGCACAGGGCGAAGTATTTAATAGATCATAGAATCTGGACTAAGTTCTGGTTATCTTGTTACCAGCTTTAGAAAGTATTATTAGTTTAAGACTGACTGAATCTGAACAAAATATGTTCATAGATATTTTGTGCTCTTTCCTGGGAGCAGCAGAAGAAAAAGCCTTCTGTCCTAAAATCACAGTGGCTCCTGACTGCTGCTCTCCCTCTGTCCAGTGTAACACCAAGGTCTGGCCCCCCTTCAATAGCAAAAAGAATGCTGAGCCTGCGTGGAAAAGAGGGCAGAGTATCCTTAGGGAACTGGGTGACAGGGAGCCCCAACTGGCTGTGGAGGGAGGGTATGCCCATCTGAAGAAACGTTGTTTGTTTTGGGAATCTTCAAAAGCAGTAATCAGTCTGTTTTCTCTACATAATTATTGTTTGTGATTACAGCTTCATTACAATTAGCAGTGTAAGAAACAGAGGGAGCACAGAAAATGAGTTCTGACAAACAGAGAAGAAGGACAAGCTTATGCTTATCAAAACAAAATGGTTAAGCACAGTGCTGATGCAAACAACAGTCTATCTGCACACTATCAATCAAGAATCTGTGGGTGGTTCTTCATTCTGAAATGAGTGATCAGGGTTTAATCATTCTGCTTTAATTATAGGATGGTGGCGGAAATGCCCAAATATGTCCAGAGTGTAGATGACGGACTGAGGGGATCTCATTAATAATTATAAGTAAGTATCAGCACCAGACACTCCTTGGTGGCGCCCAGAAACAGAACAAGGGGCACTAGGCATAATCTGGAACATTGGAGACTATATATGAACACAAGGAAAAACATTTTTACATTAAGGGTAAAATAGCTCTGAAACAGGCTGCCCATAGAAGTTGTGATGTCTGCTTCCCTGGAGACAGTTAGCCCATCTGGATGTGTTCCTGTGTGTTCCTAGACAATCTACAGAGGTNGGTGACCATGAGCCAGCAATGGGCCCTTGTGCCCAAGTAGGCCAATGGCATCCTGGGATGGATCAGAATGGGGGTGGTTAGTAGATCGAGAAAGGTTATCTCTCCCTCTACTCTACCCTGGTGAGACCACACCTGGAGTATTGTGTCCAGTTCTGGGCTCCTCAGTTCAAGAGGGATGTGGAGTTTCTGGAGAGAGTTCAGCGTAGGGCAACGAAGATGATGAAGGAGGTGGAGCACCTCCCTTATGGGGAGAGGCTGAGGGAGCTGGGTCTCTTTAGCTTGGAGGAGACTGAGGGGTGACCTCATTAATGTCTACAAATATGTGAGGGGTGGGTGTTGGGAGGATGGAGCTGAGCTGTTCTCGGTGTCATGTAGTGATAGGACGAGGGGCAATGGCTGTAAGCTGGAACATAGGAGGTTCCACATCAACCTGAGAAGGAACTTCTTCACGGTGAGGGTGACGGAGCACTGGAACAGGCTGCCCAGGGATGTTGTGGAGTCTCCCTCACTGGAGATATTCAAGACCCGACTGGACGGGTTCCTGTGTGACTTGGTTTAGGTGATCCTGCTGTTGCAGGCGGATTGGACTAGATGATCTTTCGAGGTCCCTTCTAATCCGTAGAGATTCTATGATCCTATGATTCTATGATGATCTAAGTCCAAACTCCCGTGCTGGAGCAGGGTTAGCCTACAGTACTGTCTCAAGATGGGGCTTGAACCCATGACCCCACGAATTCAGAGTCTCATTCTCTACCAACTGAGCCGACTATGTGCCCCCAAAGAGTCACCTCAGATGGGACTTAAACCCACAATCCTTGGTTTAGGAGGCCTGTGATCTTCTGTCCTTGTGTCTTGGGGAAAGAGATGGGAAGTGTTTGGCTAAATGAACCCTAAATATCCTCTGGCTGATGTCTGGGAAATATTTTTACATGGATTCTGTTGAGATCACAGACATTAAGGTATATAAGCTTACCATTTAAGGAATTGCACCATTTTCAAAAACTAGATTACCATACACAATGCCCTTCACAGAACATTAGGGATTGGAAGGGACCTTGAAAGATCACCTACTCCATGTTGCATTGTGAAGATTTGTGATAAAATCACTCAATAAAGGCCAAGAAAGTGAAATCCAAACTTCCTCAACAGCATGGAGACATTTCAAAGTGACCAGCTGCTTTCATCTGAACAAAGGCTGCCCTCTGATTGATTTACAGTGGTTGACCCTCACATTGTATTCTCACAATAGTCTTCCTGGTGTTGTTTTTAAGACTAGGACAGCCACAGATAGTGAAGAACACCTGCTGTACACTGAGCGCTTACCAAGTTTGCAAGGCAAACATTTTCAAGCTTGCAGGATACAGAACCAGAGGCAGGTCATAGTTCAGAATGTGGGTCTGGACTGTGGGTAGTAATGACCAAAAAAAACCCCTTTAAGACAGGGTAGACAAGTGATTTAACATCAGCTTACAACTCTGTGGATGTATGAGTAAGGGAATGATGGATTTTATGATCGAAGAGAGGATGCCTGAGGTAGGAGTAAAGATCTGTCTCCACTGCAGCAGGAGGGTTCAAATGTTCAGTGGTCCAACCCTGGCTTCAGTGCAAGGAAGCAAAACTTTGCTAAACCCAGGTAAGTGGTGGAGTCACCATCCCTGGAGGTGTTTCAGACTGGATGTTGCACTTCGTACCATGGTGTAGCTGATGTGGTGATGTTAGGTCATAGGCTGTACTTGATCATCTCAGAGGTCTTTTCCAGCCTGAATAAGTCTGTGATTCCACATCATTAGGAGTTGCTGACATAACAGGCTCTAGAAGCTCGCAATGTTGTCATGTCCGAATTGATCAGGAAAAGAAAGGGAGTGATCCAGGTTTGTGGATTCCCTTGGGCCAAGTCAATGTGATTTGTACTATAGCTCCAGACAAAAATCAAGCTAATTAAAGTTATGATGCACTCAAATAATAAAAAAGAGAATGGGAAAAAGAGAGAAAACTGGGTTTGAGATCACCACCCCATGTTCCATCAGCATCTTGCTCACTCCCATTTTCCCTGGCTGCTGGCTCTGTGGATCCTCATCGTCTCTTCTTCCTTGGTGTCTTAAGCCTTCTCCTTCCCCTCAGTATAGCTGGATTCCTCAGTGTCTTCAACTCTGGGAGGGTAGGGTGGTAAGTGCACACCTTCCACTGTTCAAATGTCCCTTTTATCCCCTGCTGTGAGGGGTGTTTCTTTGCCCTCCATGACTTGAAGGAAGGTGGCAACTAGGTGTAGATGTGCACATGCACAAGAGGGTGGTATGCAGAAAAGTAAGTTTTCAATTATCTTTTATTTTTAATCAAAACTAAATGGCTTTCTGGAGACAGCATTCTAGTTCTTTTACCCTAAACAGCTGATGGTGGCCTTAGCCTATAAAACTCCCATGCTACCATTTAACTTGGTTTTGCTACTAACTTAGAAAACAAAGATGGCCCATAGTCCCTGTGGATGAGAGACTAAACTTTACTTTTTCTGCTTAAAATATATGCTACAAGTGTAAATCATGCTCACTGAACAAGGGATTTCCCTCCATTGTGAGCTGACAAAATGAAGCAGCGCAGACTGCAAGATCATAGGTTAAGCATCAGTGCTCTTGACGTAAAGTCAAACAATCTATGCTGAATCATTTGCTTGGAAATTAGATCAAATTACACTAAATTGGCCATTCCAGACTAACAGAGCAAAAATGGGCCCTGTATTTGTTGATGTGTTTGACCTTGATATTCCAGTCACGTCAAAACATGTATGGACTGTATTTCCAGCTTAATTCACCGCACAGTGCCCTCCCAAATGCTGTTCCCAGAACAGATGATAAAAGGGCTGTCATTATTTCAAGCATCAAAGTTGTTCTAATCTAACGCAGAAAATTACTTTGAATTTTGTTCTGACAGAATATTAAATTTTTTTTTACTTGCAGGTTGTGACTGTCACTGAAATCTATACAGGCAGGATTTTTCTTAACTGAGAGTGTTTTACTGCTCAAGTGGCTAAGAAAAGTATAAACTTTTTCTGAAGTATTCAAATTGAAATGCAGCAAAATGTGTTGCTGGAAGCACTGGCAGGGAAGGGACAGAGTGCAGCCTCTGCAAGTTGGCTGATGATGCAAGGCTGACTGACACACCAGAAGGCTGTGCTGCCACTCAGTGAGAACTGGATGTACTGAAGAGTCGCATGGAGGAAAAGCTAGTGAAGTTCAGCAAGGGAAAGTGTAAGGTCCTCTGATGTTGAGCAGATTAGGGAGTTGTTTGAAAGCAGCTCTGCAGAGAAGGGCCTGGGAGTCTTGGTGGGTGACAGGCTGGACATGAGCCAGCAATACGCTCTTGCTGCCCAAAAGGCCAATACTATCCTGGGATGCATTATGAAGAGTATGGCCAGAAGGTTGAGGAATGTTCTCCTTCTCAGCTGTCCTGATGAGGCTACATCTGGGGTATTGTGTTGAGCTCTGGGCTCCCCAGTCGAAGAGACGCAATGAACTACTGGATACAGTCCAGCAAAGGTCTACACACATGATAAAGGGACAATCTCTCTCATGAGAATAGGCTGAGGGACTTGGATCTCTTTAGCTAGGAGAAGACTGAGAGGTGGTCTTATCAATGCTTATCACTATGTAAAGAGCAGGTGTGAAGAGAATGAAAGCATTGTTAACAGCCACAAACTGGAACACAGAAGAGCCACCTAAATGTAAGTTGAAACTTTACTTCTTTAATTCAGGTGGTAAAGCACTCATATCTCTTGGAGAAGCTTGAAACCCGCCTGGACACGATCCTGTCCAACCTGCTCTAGGTGAACCTGTGCCAGCAGAAGATAATTTCCAAAAGTGCCTTCCAACCCCTTTAGCATCCTGTGATTCAGAAATCAAAATAAAATGTGAAAGCCGAAACTTGATTCCTTGCTTGACTTTCACACAGCTTTAAGGGTTTTTACTTAGGAATTTCAAAGCAGAAATGTCAATCTATAGTGAGTATCTGTCCACATCTTTCACAGAATCACACAGAACATCAGAGATTGGAAGGGACCTTGAAAGACCGTTTAGTCCAATCTCCCTGCCACAGCAGGATCACCTAGACTAAGTCACACAGGAACACATCCAGGCAGGTTTTAAACATCTCCAGAGAAGGAGACACCATAACGCCCCTGGGCAGCCTGTTCCAGTGCTCTGTCACCCTCACTGTGAAGAAGTAGTTTTTCATATTTATATTTCTTTAAAGCCACGTTTTCTCACGTACATTAGCAATATTATCTTACCATCACACAGCTTGTTCATATGGTATTTTCAAAAAGCAGCTTCCATCCTATCACACTTTGGGGGCTTAATTAGCTTCGGTTATTTGTATTACAAGCATTTCATTGATCTAATTAAGCACTGGTATTTTTAAGAAAACATTTACAGCTGGATTTTTTTCATAGTATAGCTTTTTCTAAAGTCAAATTTACTACTGAGAATCAAGTGTGGGGATTTTTTGGTCTACTTGTGAAAAGAGAAGTGGCACAGGTAAATGAAAATAACTTGGAAGACAAATGGAATAAAACAGGATGAAACAAAGTTCTCAGCCTAGAAGTATGTTACTGGGTCTACAGTGTATTGGCATCTTCAGAAATTGTAAATAATAAATTGTAAGCACTGATCTTGTCTGTACTGACTATGCAGTGACGCAAATGAGAAAACTCACTACACCTGAACATGGAAATTTACTGAAGGACTTTAAGTATGCATGGAGCACAGTAATCACATTTCAGTGCATCATTCCTCTAGACTTTTCCATCCCAAAGCATTACTGCAACTGCTTCCACGGGGCAGTACTGAGGCAAGGTAGAAAGCAGTAGCATTCAGCATTTGTCTGCAACACTGCATACTGAAACAGACATTGCCCTGGATTACATGGTTACATACTGTTTCCAAATTACATCACCAAGTGCAAGTATGAACTATCTTTTAGGGTTTCTTCAGCAGTGGACAAGTACATTGCAAGGCAGTGCATTGCCAAACACAGGAAAAACTAGGTCTCAAAATAGGTCTTAGAATTCTGTCACTCGAAGGCACTGTGGGAGCAGGAGCAGCGAAGCACTGCAGAGGTGCAGGTTTTTGTCACAATTGGGCCTCATTCCCGCAGCGACTGTCTCTGGCACGACTTCACTCACAGGCGCCCTTCACTAGTACTTCCACGGGTTCAAGGGATCCAGTCTAGTGTACGCGAGCTCCAACTCCGGCAGAGCTCCAGCTCAGAAATGCCCCAAAACCAATGCACTGTGGGAGAAAAACCAGCAGCCCTAAGCAGCATTGGTGCCGCCACGACTTCGTTATCTGCGAGGCTTCCCCACCGGTGCCTCCAGAAACGTCCTCTGTGGCGCCCTTCCCCGCTCCCTGGGCACCGCGGTCACTGTCGCGGGCTCCCTGTGCTCTAACACTGCCGCCATCAGGGACTCGTGTGACGGGAGCGCGCCAGGCCGGGCGCGGCAGTGCCTGACCCACTGAACAGCACCCCACGGCCGCCGGCCTCCATCCATCCGAACACTTCGCAGCGACACCAGCGGCCATTAGCAGGCTGGAGTGAGGGCTGGGGCCCCCTCACCAGTGACGAGCCGGGATCACGCCCACTTCCCCTCCGCTGGCCTCGCCCTACCCTGCCCCGCCGAGCCCGGCAGTAGGTAGTGCTGGGATAATTTTTGACCCTCGTCCCTTTCCGTATCGTTTGGTGGAGCTGAGCGCGCGGGCTATGGAGCGGCGAGTGGGGTCAGGCGCGTGGCGGCTCCGCGCGACCGGCGGCCATCGGGACCGCGACCGGCATCTCCCAGCGGCACAAGAGAACGGTGCCCGCGAGGCGGCGGAAAAGAAGCGCTCGGGGCGCCGGGCGCTGGGCGAGGTGCGGTGCGCGGCGGCGGTGCTGCTGTTCCTGCTGGCGTTGCGGGCGCTGGTGCAGCTGTCCCACCGGCAGCTCCTGCGGCAGCCGTCCGCCCCCGAGACCCTTCACTTCAGCGCACCCCGGGCCAGGTACGGCGACGCGAGGGTCTTTGCGGAGAACCGAGAGACCTGACAGTGCGGCGACGGAGCCGGGTGTCATTTTGGCCGCCTCTTAAAAGCGCTGTCGGGGCCGATCAGACAGTACACCTCCTTAGTTCAGTGCTTTCATGGTGAGGGGCACTGGAACAGGCTGCCTAGCGAGGTCGTGGAGACTCCTTCTCAGGAGACATTCAGAACCATCCTGGACCTGATCCTGTGCGATCTGCTGTAGGTGATCCCACTCGAGCAGAGGGGTTGGTCTGGATGATGTCTAGATGTCCCTTCCGACCCCTGAAATTTTGTGGTTGTGTGGAAGTATTTAGTGTCTAGTAAAGTTTTAAGTTGGCAAGAACTGTTCTTGTTCAGGCGTTTAAGGAAGAGCCTATGTGCATATGCTGTTTTGTGCTTCCTACATGTAAAGTCCTTTGCTTCTCCACGATTTTGCTTATCCTCAAAGCAGTGTGCTCAGACTAGAAAACCAGTAATGTGGTTTCCTGTCATGATAGGTAGGATAAGGAGCCCATGGTAAAGATCACTGATACATGTCCATTTGCATAATGATCTGTGGAGTCTGCTGTGAAGATAGGAAAACCTGCATAGATGTGGTTGTGTGCAGCCTCCTCTGCTACGCTCCTGAGCTGTAGCAAGGGAGTTGAACTAGGTGATTTTCAGTGGTCCCCTGTATTCCCCTGCTGTGTTTGCCCACCTTAGCATTCTGTAATTGCTTGACTAGTTACATTCTAATTGGTTTCTGCTTGCTGTGAATTCTGACATAGAATCATGCGCATAACTGTTACAGTTGTGGATGAATTATGTGCTAAATGTTGAACATGTTGATGCTGAATGTGTAATTTGTGTCTTACAGAGGCTATCTTGACAGCATAACAGCAATTGGGCCCAGAACAGTTGGAAGTCCAGAAAATGAAGTTCTTGCAGTTAACTACCTCTTAGAACAAATTAGGGCCATAAAAAGAGAAAGCACAGAAGTTCACAAGATATCTGTAGACGTACAGAGGCCCACAGGCTCCTTCAGCATTGACTTCTTGGGAGGCTTTACTAGTTACTATGCAAACATAACCAATGTCATAGTGAAGCTGGAGCCCCAAAATGGAGCTGAGCATGCGGTGCTATCCAACTGCCACTTTGATTCTGTACCAAATACCCCAGGTAGGTCCACATACTCAACCTGTGTTTCTATGTATTACATGAGCCACAAGGCTTGGCTCCTGATTTTCTTACACGGACTGTAACCTTACAGCCACATACAGGAATGCTGCATGTGTCCATTAGTATGCTTGATTTCCATGAGAGTCAGTATTCAGAGCAGGAGGTTTATCTTATTCAAGTCAGGATTTCACTTGCTTTCTGATAGGCAGCAAATTACAGATGCTATATTTAGGTTTCCAGAAAGATTGGCTGTATTTGCTTTTCATGTAATTTACTGCTTAATGTGTAGTTTATGTGCTGCTTCCACCTGTTTTTCAGGTCTTTCCATACTTCTGTACTGATTGAAGCATGGCTTTCTTCTCTCAAGATGCTTTGTGTCAGAGACTGTTCCCACTCCCACTACCCACCCTGTATCTTACCCACCCTTTACTGGTATCATACTTAATCTCAAATTCTCTGCATTCAAAGTTCTGGTCTCACCAGACTTGTAGTGAGCAAATACTAAGGCACTGTTGCCTTAGTAGTGTGTATGTTCCCCTTACAGCTACTGTAATATCACCATTGTCTTATCTTATATTCTTGTCCCTCTGCATTTTATTAGGTCTAATAATATTAAATAATAATTGTTGCAAGTGAAAAGTTTGTAAATAAGTGATTTTAAGAGTGCCAGGAAGGCAAGGAACTGATAACTGCACAAAAACACCTCCCAGCTACAGGTTTGTGTCTGTTCCTGGAGTTGAAAAATGCCTACAGACTTCAGTAACCAACAGCCCAGCTTTTACTGAATCATTTACACTCCACATGGTGTTTTATTTTGGGACGTAAGCCTTCTGTTTTTGAGCATATGTGAATAGCATTCATTAATAGGGAAGACAGTTATTAGCTAGAGAAACAAATAATTTGCCACAATCTTTGTGCCTTTTTTCCTGTGGACAAATATTATACAGAGTGTCTTGCTCTCCAGAGTCATATTTAGGCAAGATGGGTTTCTGAATTAGTCTTAATAGCTGTATGATTATTATACGTGTTCTGTGACTTAGGAACTGCAGAGATGTTAATTACTTATCACCTAAATGTGGCTGCCTATATTTAGAAAGGGTGCTTCACAAGCAATACACAATTACAGTTACTGAAAACTGTTTTAGAATTAATGCCCCATGGAAATTGTTTGTCTGCTTCCCTGAGTTATAACACAGGGTTATATCTATTACTTTCATTAGTTATTTGGATGGTAAAACGTTCCTCCAACCTTCCATGCAATTCCAGAATGTATGAGTGGTTTGTATAGGATTATACAGAAATCTCTGTAAAAAGCTAGGAATCAGCCTGTATGCTTGCCCTTTACCCTGCAGCCTGCAACTTTACAGCAGGGAGGAGCTACTCTGTCTTTAATTTTAGTGTGAAACTTGCACGTAACCTAGGCAAGGAACATCTGTTTTCTGTTCTCCTGTATTTCTGTCAGTTACTTGCTTACAGCTTTAGTTTCCATCACCAAAAGTGTTATATCACAGAACATTAGGGATTGGAAGAGACCTCGAAAGATCATCTAGTCCAATCTCCCTGACACAGCAGGATCACCTACACCAGATTGCCCAGGAACACATCCAGGCAGGTTTTAAATGTCTCCAGTGAAGGAGACTCCACAACCCGCTGGGCAGCCTGTTCCAGTGCTCTGTTCACAGTGCACTGTGAAGAAGTTCCTTCTCATATTCATATGGAACGTCCTATGTTCGAGCTTACACACATTGCTCCTTGTCCTATCACTAGATGACACTGAGAAGAGCCTGACTCCATCCTCCTGACACCCACCTTTCACATAGTTATTGACCTTAACGAGGTCACTCCTCAGTCTCCTCCAAGCTAAAGAGACCCAGCTCCCTCAGCCTTTCCTCATAAGGGAGGTGTTCCACTTCCTTCGTCATTGTCATGGCTCTATGTTGGACTCCTTCCAGCAGCTCTTTGTGCTTGAACTGAGGGGCCCACAACTGGACACAATACTCCAGATGTGGTCTCAGTAATGCAGAGTAGAGGGGGAGAAGAACCTCTCTTGATCTGTTAACTACCCCCCTTCTGATCCAGTCCAGGATGCAGACTCCATGATCAGTTAGTTTCAGAAATTAGGTAATAAAACATAAACTGCTTTTGATGCTTGTGCAACCAAAATGAGTAGAGCAAAACTCAGTAAACTATTGGAGATGCAGTGTTAGAGAGATGGAGTTTCTCATGAAGGGAAAAACATAATCTGTGTACCCTTAAAACGTGTTTCTTGTTCTAATGGTAATAATTTTCAGTTTGTATGGCCTAATTGATTATTTTTTCATAAACTTGAAGGCAGTTGAAATCATAATCACAGACATAATTGATAACGTAATTTTCTTGGTATATGCAGTAGAATCTAACCTCCTGTTAGCTTTGCTGTATGTCAAGTGTTTGAAGCAATACTCCCTCTGTGAGCTTGTGTCATACATAGTCTGTGGCTACAGGCTTGCTTCAATCAGATATAAACAAGTTGAAACAAGTAAGTTGCTTTCATTGACTTCACAGCAAGTCAGGTAAAACTTTTGGTGAAAACTATAATCACTCCTCTGCTGAGTTTTCACCACAGCATAAGTAAGATAAAACCAAATGTGGCTAAGAGTCAACTGCTGGTAAATTTGGGCTTTTAAGTAGGGGCTCTAAATTAGATACTTTGAGGGGCTGCTTTTGGAAAGATTTTGGCAGAATGAGGCATTAACTTCTGAGAAGTTTGTATTTATTCTAACTTACTTCCATACAATAAAATGCAGCTAAAATTTAGACTGAGATGTCTGTGTTGCAGGAATATGCCCTTTCATGGAAGGGGCAGATATGTCTGAATTTTGCCAAGTTAAAACTGGAAAAGCTGGGGTTTGTTTTAATGTGTCAATTAAACAGTTTTACTGGCTAATGAGGCTTCCCTGGTCACATACTGTTGTCATCTCAGTGCTCATTGGCATCATGTATGTGCAACCCAGGCCTAAAGGAATTGAGGCTAAACTTCCCTGTTTGCTCCAGAATTGAACTGGGGTGCGGAGGTGCTACAGCTTCACCAAAGTAAAGGAAGTGGGGCACTGGGAAACCTTGGCTACAAGACTACGAGGGGGATGTCAGGACATGTGAGGAGATATGAGAGAGTAGGTCTAGAACAGGGTTGCATGAGGAACTCAGAACAAACTACTAAGGTCAGAGCAAAACGGATTTTCTGCAAAGACAGAAGCGTGGTGGAAATAATCTGATCATGCAAATACTGTATTAGAATTTCTTTTTAAGAGTGATTTAAAGGTGTAAATTCTCGTGTTGCCTTTGCTTTATTTTGGCCTGATGTTACATTGAGGCTTTGCGTACATGACCGTGTTGCAGCAGTGTAGAGTGCTCCAGGGTGACTGGTGTGGAAGCGTTTATCTTTTAGATTTGGTTGTGGCATAAATGAAAGTTATGTCTCTATTTATTGTTCTTAGAGAAATAGGTAATGATTGCTCTGCTTGTTTAGTAATCTGGTTGATCTGCTTTTATTGAATAGTAGTATTGGGTCTGCTATCTGGTGCTTCACTTGCTCAACTTCAGTTTTCTTTCTGCTGTTGCTTGTAACTGGTATAGGCACGGGCTACAAGTAATAGCAGAAGGTACACTAAAGCATGACATCGTTGTACCTCAGTTACATTAAGTGACTGAGATGGCATAAAGATTTTTGCCTCTCTGATCATCATTGCAATTCTGTATGCTTGTTGTAAGCCATACTATTCTGCTGATTGTTTCAAGGTGCCAGTGATGATGCTGTTAGCTGCGCAGTGATGCTTGAAATACTTAACATATTTTCAAAATCATCAGAGCCCCTGCAGCATGCTGTCATATTTTTATTTAATGGTGCAGAAGAAAATATTTTACAGGTGAGAATATGCTATAATTATAAAATGTACATCAAATCTGTAGATTGGGATTCTGACCAAGAAAAGAGACTCTGCAGATATGGCTTGCAATTAGTCTGTTGAAATGTTAGTTAAATGCCAGTCTTAACATCTTGAAGGAAATGTATTTGATTTCAAATAAGAAATAGATTTAAAGCATTGGCCACATTAATTTCATTAAACAACTTTGATTTTGTCATCCGTTTATGTTGTAAGTGATCCAGCTGCCTTGTCTGATCTTGAATTATGATCATAGGTGGTGTAAAATAACATTTAGGCTTCTCTGGAAGGTGCTTGACCTATTTTATTTTTTTTCCTCCATCAAGGCTAGTCATGGCTTCATTACACAACATGAGTGGGCCAAGTCAATTAGAGCTTTTATTAACCTGGAGGCAGCAGGTGTAGGAGGAAAAGAACTTGTTTTTCAAACAGGTATGAGCTTGCATTGTGTCTAGTTTTTGCAGAAGTATAATTTGATAATAAACAACATAGACTTCAAAGAGTACTGAAAGTGACTTGTAACCTAAAGGGAGGGCTTCTCTGCCTCTCTTCTGGCCCTATGCAGCAAGAACGTTGCGCTCTGTTGTAGATGGGTGTAGGCTAAAGCACTGCCACAGAAATTGCCTCATATGTGGGAAGGCTATGTAGAACAGATTTGCAGAAGTTGTATTTCCCTTTCACATCAAAGTAGTAATGAGAAAAAGTCCTCTGTGTCTTCCCAACTCATACTTTCATATGCTGTATTTAATTTTCGCAGCAATCCCTACAAAACCTTTGCAGGGAGATGTTTGCATTAGAACTCCATTGCCTGCTCACGAAGTGGCAAAACTGTTTGGTAGGGTACAGTTAGACTTCTGCTTCAGCTAGTTGAACTGCAGACTTCATTATGTTGCTGGAGCTCCTTAATTGTTTACTTGCATGGAATGCTTTTGTTAAGAGGCTTTTTCCAAACAAAATTTGAGATGCAAAATGTGATCGTACATGATACGTAAATGATAAATAGGCATCTGAGCTAAAGATTGTGACTTTTTCATTAGTTTTGGGTCAAGGCATCAGTGAGGTGGTTTTTTAACCCCAGATGTAACTCGTTACCTCTTAGGCGTGAGTCACTCAGCCAACAGAAGGGTAATGGTGTGTACCTTATGAGGCAACAGCAATAAAACTAGTGAATTCCTTTGCATTACTTACCTGTTACAATAAAGATACCTATCTTAACTGAAGTTCAGCAACTGTTTTCAGATTTCTGCTCATCTTTTGTTAGGACCGGAGAATCCTTGGTTGGTACAAGCATATGTAAATGCAGCCAAACATCCCTTTGCCTCTGTAGTGGCCCAGGAAATATTTCAGAGTGGTATTATCCCAGCAGATACAGACTTCCGTATATACAGGGACTTTGGCAATGTTCCGGGTAAGTTTGTAACAAGGGAGGCTGTTGTGTGGTGCCCTGCGTCGATTTGGAACAAGTTTTCCTGCCTACTTTTCTGTTTTCTCCCTAGTGCAAAAGCCGTTAGATTTGATTTGTCTTTTAGGTTGTGAAGCGTGTTTGTTTGGAGACTGATTTTTTCAGAAAGAAACTACATGGTAGAGAAGTTTCTTGAAAATGTGGAAAACATTCCAGGAATTAGCAGTACACTACTAAATACTCTGTTTTGAAACATTTTGCTAGTGATACTAATAACCTGCTTGCAGGAATTAGAAGTCTCTTATCTAATGGATAACCTTTTTTTTTTCAAAGATAGTGACCTGGTAGTTAATGTGTTTTCATTACTTTGGTCATAATTAAGCACAGCAGAGCAGTTATTAGTCTTGATAATCTGTTTACAGTTTACTTTCCATTCTGCAGAAAGTGACCGGTGGGGAAGTATTTCGAACATGCAGTACAAACACTGTTTTCAAAGGAATGTAAAATCCTTGCTGTCTGGCACAGGCTGTGATTTGGAGTCACTGTCAAAAGAAGTGATATTTCTGAATTGGTTCTCAGAACAAGATGTGTTGGCATGTTCTGAACTCTTCCAAAATATGATAGCCTGAAAATAAAGTAGCTGATTTGGCAGAATGTGATCTTTGTTCAGAATCATACCTGCGTCATAAATGGTAAATTAATTTTCTAAACGAACATAAATAAGTGATTTCAGGGTGGCTCTTTGAAAAGCTGTTTACAAGTTAAAAGTGGAAAGAGCACACCTGCTTTTTATTCTCAGCATATATCTCTGTTGATGTTTTACCAGTAAGTGTTTGGAAAGTGCCTTGTGTATGTTTTTGAAGTGGATTAAGAATATTTGTGTGCCTCTGCAGCAGACCTCAGATGTCACACAAATCAATACAGTAGAAAGGGTATATATTTTTAATACATGGTTTTAAATACACATGGAGTCCCAGGTAGTTTTCCTTTTACAAAGCAGACTGTTTTATTCATTATTGAGGATAGCAAGTGGGCTACAGAGTAAAGCAGTGTTTGGTGTGACTTTCACTTCTTTTTTGAGGTTTAAGATTGCATAACTTTAAACATGCTTTCTCTCTCTCTCTCTGTAGGAATAGATTTGGCTTTTATTGAAAATGGATACATTTACCATACAAAATATGACACATCAGACAGAATTTTAACAGATTCCATTCAAAGAGCAGGTTGGTATTTCAAGAATCCAGTAACTTCCTACAGACTACTATTGTAGCTGCTTTTCACTTTGCTGTAACAGTGACATCACAAGAAACTAGTAATTTTAATTACACATTCTGATCATGGTAGACATATTCTAAAGAATAAAGAACTGGAGACTGGCCTTTAAAAGGCAAAGGGAATGTATTTGGTCAGCTTGGGAATGTAAACTTCAGTAGCATTCAGTGAGGCTTATTTCAAAGTAACTGAGATCTAATTAAGGTTTTACTGTTGCCGTTGGTCTCCCATTGTTCGTCATTCTGTATTTCTTTTCTGTTGCTCCCTATATTGGTTAATGTTCATTGTGAGAAGCTTATGGTTAAGTTGATGGCATAGAGACAGATCTGCCAAGAGAGTTTTTTCTTTTAGAATGGACCTCAGTCAAACTGGTAGCCGTCTAGTAGTATTTAAATCTCTTGTGGATAAACAGCGCTTGTTTGCTACCAGCAGGTTATTCTCATAACAGGCTGCTAGACAGACTGCAGTAAAGAAATTACACTAAGACTTTTAGTTGCTAAGGAAAAGCTAGCATAAATACCCTCAGGATTTTGCCTGTTTGCCTCCTAAGGTTTATATAGCAGCCAGCTTAGATGACCAGCATGAGGAACAATTTTACACTTCCTTGTGCCAGCGCAGTTGTAACACTTCTGTGTTCCTGTTGGAAAGATTATTTTGTTTATTTCAAAACTTCCAACACTTTCCAGCCAGTAAGTGCTTACACAGGTCAAGTAATAGCTGAGAAAAGTCTCGTTTGGTTTGCATGTGTTTTGACTGTGCTGTGGGAAAGGAAAATGTGTTTGGTACCTGAAGGCTATGAAGGAAAATGGTTTCCTGTCCTATGTTTATGGTCCTTGTAGGGAAAGAAAGGTAGGTAATTCATAGTCAGTGAAACACGTAACAGTTACGAATGGCAAGGAGGAGAGAGGTTATGAATTTACAAACTCATGTGTGTTGGCCTTGAAGTCCATTGCTTTAATACCGGACCCGAAGAACAGCTTATGAGTTGAAAGCTGGACTGTTCACTTGTTCAAAACAGTGTTGAAATAATGAAACTTCCCGAGTGTACGTATGTTGGTAATAGCTGTACAGGTTAACTCGTGGAAGTACTATATGTACCATCAAATACTTGTTTCGGAAAAGTCAGTTGTGTATCCGCATCTCTGTTGAGGTGTTTCAGGACAGTGTTACTTTTAAGAATGCTCATATGTCAACGAATGCTGTGTACGAATTCATCAACCCTGACATAGCTGTGCTGTTTATTTGCCTTTTTCATAGGTGACAATATCCTAGCTGTCCTAAAATACCTAGCAACATCAGATAAGTTGGCTAAATCATTTGAATATCGACATGGAAATGTTGTGTTCTTCGATGTATTTGGTTTATTTGTCCTGGCTTACCCTGCTCGTGTTGGCACCATCATGAACTACATTATAGCAGCAATTGCTTTCCTTTATTTAAGCAAGAAGGTATTGCAGCCCAAAACCAGAGGTAAGTCTAGTTCTTAGAAAGTATCAGTCACATTTTTCTCTAGCAAACAGCAACTTGTGGATAAAGAAGTGTTCTCACAGTACAGGCATCTTTTGAAGATCAACCTCAGAAATAAATTTAGGTGTGTGGCATGCCGTAAGAGTTGAGTTGTGTTTAAATCTCTCAGCTGTGGATAATTATGATGAAGAAAGGTTATGATAGGCCCAGATGTCTAGCATTTATGAATCATTACATGCTTTCATGAAGATTAAAATGAAATCTTTTGAACACGTGAAAATAGCAAAATACTCCACTTTAGTATCTGTGCAAACACTTTGTTCTGTTAGCTCAGATAGGGCTTTAGAATTATGTTCCTTTAACACTCATCCATAGAGGCAAATAAGGGGAAAAATATAGCAAAGCTTAATAGAGGGTGATAGCTTAAAAGGGGCTTAAATCTCTTGTTAAACTTTATCAGGAATGTGTAGGAACATACCTGTTTCAGAGAAAAGATAAAATCAAACCAAAGCAAACACCCAAATCCAACAAACATTTTTAGAGTAAGAAAAAGTTACCAGAAAAGCAACTCCAATTTATTTTGTTTTTGTTTGTTTGGGATGATTTGATTTTTTAAGACTTTATAGATGGTAGAATGGCTGCATTGGTTCTTTAGAGAAGTGTTTACTATCACGAACATGGTGATGTAGAAGATAGACCAGTACTCTGGGAATAAATCTTGTGGTGTGCAATACTGTAAAACAGACTTGCAAAGGAAAATGTGACGTGATTAAGCCTCTTCTGTTAAGCAGACTTAATCTGCAGAGCAGACTCTTCATGTGGTTTTATTTTGATCATTAAAGCAATTATACTGAGGGAGAATTAATGATCTTAATGATACTCTGCAGTACAATACATGACTATTGAATGAAACTTCTTATTTCTTCATAGCTGTGCCTAATCTGAGGAAATTATTTGCTGCATTTGGCTTAACACTGCTAAGTTGGGTCTGCACACTGGTGTCAGTCCTTATGGTAGCAGTGTTTGTGTCGGTCATCGGACAGTCTCTGTCTTGGTACAACCATTTCTATGTTTCTGTGTTTCTGTATGGCACTGCGGCTGTAGCAAAGCTCATTCTTGTGCATACACTAGCCAAGAAGTTCCTCTACAAGGTAAGCTTGACTTTGTTGCTAATGTTGAAGGGTAATGTAGTCTTCAGTCTGTAAAAGATAAAATTTTGGGGTCTGTTAAAAAGATTCAAAATTTATTGTGTTTTGGATAATTTGAATCTACCTCTTACCAGCTGATTGCCTGATTTGCAAATCAACCAGATCAGGCAATCTGAATTATAGTTTTCTTGCACGCTGTAGCTTGTAGAATACCAGTTTGTGGTGCTTATGCAGCTTACGTTGTATTTAGAGTTGCATCAGAAATTTAGAAACTAATCTCTTACTTTGCTATTACAGCCAGTACCTGGGTGTTTTCTGTTGGTGGCTTAAGAAGTTATGGATGCTCCAGAATCTTAGCCCTAGTTCGTTCTGATAGCCATTGTTCACAAAAGCAGTCCTTGCTACTAGAAGGATTCACAATTAAGAGTGTCGCACTACAAACACCACAACATTGCCCATGTAACTTAAAAAAACCCAACTCTGCAAAAACGACCCACAATTTTCATGGTTAAGCCCACTTTTTTTTTTGAAAACGTATGTTGCATTATCTGACTCATGCATCATCTTTGTTATTCAAAGCTAATAATGTATTTTTAAAAGCAAATTTTAGAAGTGACATCAAAGGCACTGGTATGATGTTTCTGCACTGATAACAGTGCCTTTGTGAGAAGGGCGTTAACAGCTGCTTTTCGAAGAAGCAGAATCTTGGGACATGCAGATAATTTTTTCACACACAAGTACTTCAGAACTTTTCTTATGCTTCATCGGTGCTTTTTAATAAAAAGTCCCTATTTGCCTGAGTGCCTTCCATCTTCTTGGTGTTGTCATTTGTATGTTCCCTTCTGCCCTCTGCCACAGCCATGTATGTGAAAGCAGATTAATTAAACTATGTGAAAGCAGATTAATTAAAAATGTACAGTATGCACTGTCACTGGTAAATCCACATGTTAAGAGAATAGTAAGAGGATCCTTATCAAAATTGTTCTACTCAAGGAAAGTTGTTTACAGAAAATACGGGTTTTCCTGTATGTTCTCCTGAGATCTGATACGTAGGACATGTTCAGTAACAAGTGCCTTTGCTTTTTTGTTACAGAATATGAATGAGCAGCACCTGGGAGATACCTTTTTTGATGCCTCCTTGATGTTTTGGTCTGTAGCCTTGGCTGTGATTACTCGGATGGGCCTTTGTTCAGCATTCATTTGTACATTATGGGTAGCATGTCCTTTACTGGCTAAACTGATGATCCATAAAGAGTTCAGCCAAAAAGGTAGGAGTTTTGGGAGTGAGGGGAGGCTGTATTTAGAAACTTTGCCTCTGGCCTCATATATTGAGTGTTTTCCTCCAAACAACATTACTTAAGCAAAAGAAATCCCAAACTTTGAATTTGAATAACCAAAGTAACCATGAGTCAGTTCAAGAATGTTTTTAGTTCTAACAAAACTAAAGACAGTTTGAAAGTGTGGACAAACTTTTGAAAAAGTACCTAGAAAACATCCCGTGTCTCAAGCTACATGGTACTATTTGGTGTTGTTAATACTTTGCACGTTTTGAGTTGCTAAAAAAACCTGTAACATGTAAACAGTGTTTGGAACAGAAGAGGTTCTTTCTTTGAATGTCTGGGTTTTTTTGAATACAAGAAAAAGTTTGTGGTGTTTTCGAAAAAGTTTATATGCATTGGCTGTGTGGCTACCGTGTCAGGGACGAGGACCAGTATTGTGCATTGGGCCTCGAAGCGGTGTGTGGTGTGTTAGTAAAGCTGTGTGTTCCTGTCATTTTAATAATGTGTTTTTTTGCCTTTTATTGTTTGGGGTTTTTTTTGTCCTGTCTCCTGTAGGTGCGACAATGAAGTTTGTCATGCTCTACATGCTGGGAATGTTTGTTCCTTATTTGTACATGATGTATCTCAGCTGGACTGTGTTTGAAATGTTCACTCCTATCATGGGACGAAGCGGTTCAGAAATTCCACCGGATGTGGTGTTGGCAGGATTTATCGTGGTCATCACTATGATCTTGTCATCCTATTTTGTAAGTAGAATTTACAAATGTTGGTTAAAAGTTTTTAAAACTTTATTTGGAGTTTAGAATCAATGTTTTCTAAATCAGTAATAGTTTATTAATAAAATTATTGACTAATAATAGTGATAATTTGGTAATATATGCTACAGGAAGTTTCTAGAAAGCATCAAAGATTCTGTGGTTTATGTTAGTCAAAGAAAAGACCTTGAAGCAAGGTTCCAAAGCCAAATTTGCTTTGATGATATATTAAACATTGTAAAATATTCAATTTAGTGTCACATGCAAAGCACTTCAAAAAAATTCTCAAGGTATTTTTTTTCTGCTGCCTTTGCTACAAAGACTCTAGGATTTTGTTGGCAGATATTTCAAAAACAGGGAATTTTTGAGAGCTCCAGGAAGAACGCACTTTATTCCTTTTTGGTTTAAAATACTCAGGTTACAAAAAATTGTCTTGTACCAGGTAGTACTTGCAAAGATAAATTTTTTTAAAGGCACATTCAGTTCCATGACTGTGTTTTAGTTACATGATTAGTGTCTTGTTTCTTATGTCTGACAGTTTTATAACTGGGCTGTCTTTTTATTCTCTAGATTAACTTCATTTACTTTGTCAAAAGTACAGAAACGACGCTAATAACTTTAACTACTGTGTTTGTAGTCACTCTGCTTCTCGTTTGTAGTGGAATCTTCTTTCCTTACAGTTCTGATGTGGCTAATCCAAAGCCTAAGAGAGTCTTTCTCCAGGTAAGAAAAGTCTTGCATATTGCGTTATGTAGGTTGTTGGTTGCAAATGTATTGGTTTTCCACAAAGCTTAGCAAGCCCTCCATCTTTCCCTGCAAAGGAACCTTCCCATTCATTTCTGACTTGAAAGCTCTAATAAGCATTCCTAGATTTGAGAGAATTGCAAATGTTCCCTCATTTAGTCTTTCCCTCACTGCAACTCTGTGTTCAGTTTATCTGTGTCCACGGAGAAGGTGCTTTTTAGAGGGTTTTAAGTAGGGGTTTCTAGTAACCAGTTTACAAAGTGAAGGTGCTGGGAGACAAGCTGTGCTTCAGGCACAGCCATCTTCTTACGGCCGTCTTCTTTAAGTAAACATATGCGAGTGTTTACGTATATGTGTGTGCTCCACGCATCCTGAAAATGCCGTAGATCATGGAGGTTGACACGAGTGATGTTGTTCCAGACTCAGTTTCATCTCTTGTGAACTGCACAGAATCAATGTCTTTCTGTATTTTTGTTTTTGCTTTTCTAGCACACAAGCCGAAGATTTCATGATCTAGATGGAAATGTGGTTAAAAGTGACTCTGGTATATGGATTATTGGATTTGATTATAATGGAATATCGCACATAACTCCCCACATACCTGAAATCAATGACACCATTAGAACTCCATGCGAGGAGCAGGCTCCTTTCTGTGGTCTCCCTTGGATTCTGCCAGTGCATTTCATGTTTCGGTTTGTGTGAACCTCACTCGAGCAATTACTGACAACGCACATCTATCATTTATGCACTCTCGCTTGTAAAAGGGAAGAAAAACAAAGGCTAACAGTGGTCTGAAAAGTAACTCTTTCCATTTCAGGAGACACTTAAAAATCTGTCTAAGTGCAGTGTATTCTGCCAGAATCTGTGCAAGAGACTTCTGGGTGTGCTGCAGGATCTTTAGAAGCTGATGTGTGGAAAATCAGTGTCAGCACCAATGGATACAATGGCGAAGCAGTAGGGACCTTCTAAAAGGCAGTTCAGAGTAGGAGTATGTATGGCTCTCCCCTTTTTCTCCCCCTCACACCAGCTAATGGCAGAAGAAATTTCACGTGGCTAGTCTCCACAGAAGAAAAAAAGCTGCTGTGATTATTTCTCATACTGCAGGAATCTTGTGAGCAGAATTGTAGCAGCTGGAAGATGCAAATATTCTTGCTTATTGTTTCTTAAATTAAGGCAGATGAAGGTAATGAATAAACTCACTGGTTTTCTGTTTAGATACCCTTGAAATATTTGGTTGACCGTAAGCTGCTAATTTTACCTGCCTTGAGCTAGAATCAGTAGCTTTTAAGTATTTCATTTAGTAACAAAACAGACAGCTGTACTGTACAAACGCTGCTTCTTTGCTGTGTTTAGTAGCTCTGCATTAAGTTAAAACATTACTTTTTTTTTCCCCAGGAAAAACTGGTATCTTCCTGCTCCGGAAATTTTTCCAAGAAGCCCCATTCACTTTAAAGTTCTGTCCAAGGAGCTGATGCCCTGGAACTCCATGAGGTTAAGCTTTGAAGTATCTGGTGAGTGACTCAAGATACTGGATTGTGGTTTGTGTTTATTTTTATGCCTCTAATAAATCATGTTTTGATTTGAGTACAGCAGGTTCTTGTGCCGTTCCCAAGCTAGTGAGCTTTGTGAGTTTAGCGTGTAATAATTCAGTTTTGTAACAATAGAAGCAGTGAGCGTTGTGCTGCGGTTGTTATTTGGGCGACTGAGAACCTTGTCTAATTTAAGTAAGCCTTGATATTCCTGTAGCAGTTAAAGGAAACTTAAGGAAAGTCAGTTTTATACTTCTATCCCTTTCCTACATAACTGTCTCGTTTCTCTCACTGCTTAGAAATAATGGAAGCTGCTTCCATAGACATATTCACAAACAGAGAAGGACTTGCAGCTGGCATGGTGGTTGTACCCATTTTGGGCATGGACATTGTGAAGTGACAGTTTTTAGTTTGTGGAGAAGTAAAGAGAGGTCCAGCAGAACTGCTGCCTTAGACATCCAGAAGGCAGACTTTGTCATGTTTAGGGCTCTGCCTGACAAGGTCCCTCTGGAGGTGGTCCTGAAGGGAAGAGGGATCGAGGGAGCCTGGACATTCTTTGAAAGGAAAATATTAATGGCCTGGGGGCAATCTGTCCCCTTATGCCAAAAGACAAGCCAACAAGAAAAAAACATCAGACTGGCTAAACTGGAATCTTTGGCTGAAATTCAGGAGGAAAAGAGGAACAAGAGTTGGGCAGCTCAGGAGGACTACAGGGATGCAGTGAGTCTATGCAGAGACAAACTTGGCAGGGCCAAAACCCAAGTAGAACTTAATGTGGCTACTGCCATAAAAGGCAACTGAAAACAACAAAAGGATGACTAAGAATCTTCATCCTTTATTCCATGTGAGGAGAAAACAGCGATCAAGAATCAGGAAATAGCAACATCTTCTTTGCCTCAGTCTTGAACAGTTCTTCCCTGATTGCCCATCCTCCTGAGCTGGAAGACAGGTGGCGAGACAAGAATAAAGCCCCTACAGTCCAATAGGAAATGGTCAGTGACCTAATACACTACTTAGAGACCCATGTGTGGCTTCATGTCTACAAGCCCTGGTCGTCACTGGGGACTCTTCATTCATACCGACGTCTGTTGGAGACACAATGCAGTAGAGTGCTTACACCAGGAGGTTCCTGGAGTGCATTTGCCATAATTAGCTCTTCCATGAAATGGAGTACCCAGGAAGGAGAGGTCTTATGCTTGTCCTCAGCAATGAGGTGAGCAGGAGCCAGTGCGGGTTTGAAACTCAAGACAAGCCTTGACAACGGTGATCATAAGATGGTGGAGTTGAAGGCCCTTAGGGCAGCAGGTAGGATACCCAGCAAGTTTGCTACCCAGGAATACCCAGGAGAGCAGACTTTGTCATCTTCAGGGACATTCTTGGTAGGGTGCAAAGGATAGAGGCCTGGAGGGCATGGGTGCCCAAGAAAGCTGGTTAACATTCAAAGATCATCTCTTCCAATCTTGAGCACTGCACTGTTAGAAGGAAATTCTTTACTGAGAGGGTGATTAGATACTGGAATGGATTACTCAGGGAGGTGGTGATGTCACCATCCCTGGAGGTGTTTAAGGAACAAGTGGATGCAGTGCTTAGGGATATGGTCTAGCGGTTAGACACTAGGAGAAAAGGTTGGACTCGATGACCCTGGAGGTCCTTTCCAGCCATGATGATTCTATGATCCCTGCAAAGAGGAGGTAAGGCAAAAATGCCCGGAGGCCTCTGTGGATGAGCAAGGAACTACTGGACAAACTTGGTCAGAAGAAGGAAGCTGGCAGAGGAGGGAAATGAGAACAGATGGCCTGGGAGGAATACAGAGGAATAGTCTGCACAGTCAGGTGACGGTAGCCAAAGCCTGGATGGAATTTAATCTGGCCAGGGACATCAAGGGGCAACAAGAAAAAGGTCTATAGGGATATAGATGAAAATATACAAACGAGGGAAAATGTGGGACCTCTCCAAAAGGAAACTGGTAACCTGGGAAATGGAGACACCCGCCAAGTCACAGAAGTCAAAAGGTCGGGACCTGTGATGGAGCTGATCATCTTCACAAATACATAAAGAACCTGAAGGTTCACAAGTCCGTTGGACCTGATGGGATTCACTGATGGGTTCTGAGCTAAATGATTGATGAAGTTACTAGGCCATTATCCATCTACTTGAAAAATCATGGTAGTCTGGTGAAGTTCCCACTGACTGGAGAAGGGGAGACTCCATTTTTAAAAAGGGAAAAAAGTGTTCTATAGGCAACTACGGACCAACCAGTCTCAGCTCTGTGCCTCGCAAGATCATGGAGCTGGTCCTCCTGGAAACCATGCCATGGAAAATAAATTAGTGATTGATGACATCCAGCATGGCTTCACTAAGGGCAATTTGTATGATAAAAACATGGTGGCCTTCTTGTGACAGTGTTACAGCTTTGGAGAAAAGGACAGAGCAGCTGATGTCATATACCTGGATTTGTGCAAGGCGTTCAACGCTGTCTCTAAAATAGAGATGTGGATTTGACAGATGGACCACTCAGTGGCTCAGTGTCGAAGTGGAGATCAGTTATGAGTGGTGCTCCTCAAGGGCTCTAGTTTGGGTCCAGTGTTTTTGAACATCTTCATCAGTGACATGGGCACTGGCACTGAGTGCACCCTCAGCAAGTTTGTTAATGAACCAAATTGTGTGAGGTCCTCCTTTGTCATCTGGAGGGAAAGGAGGTCATCCAGAGGGACCCTGACAGGCTTGAGAACTAGGCCTGCGCAAACTGCATGAGGTTCAGCAAGTCCAAGTGTAAGGTACAGCGTCTGGATTGGGGAAATCCCAATCCGCAATATATGCTGAGTGGTTCATGGATTGAGAGCAGATCTGAGGAGAAAGACTTCAGGGTGTTGGTAGATAAGTTCAGCATGAGCCAACAATGTGTGAGAGCAGCCCAGAAGGCCAACCTTATCCTGGGCTGTATCATAAGAAGTGTCATCAGCAGGGTAAAGGAAGGTGATTCTCTCCCTCTGCTCTGGTGAGAGCTGAATTGGAGTACTGCACCCATTTCTGGAGTCTCCGATATGAAAAAGGACATGGAGCTGTTGGAGCAAGTCTAGCGAGGGGCCACGGGAACGGTCAGAGGGCTGGAGCACCTCTTCTGTGGGGACAAGTTGAGGGAATTGTGGTTGTTTCAGCCCGGAGAAGAGAAGGGTCTGGGGGGACCTTGCAGCCTGCCAGTACTTGTAGGGGACCTACAGGAAAACTGGAGAAGGGACATTTAATGAGGAATTGTAGTGATAGGACAAGGGGGAATGGATTCAAGCTAGAAGAGGGCAGATTTACATTAGGGATAAGGAAGAAATTCCTCACTCAGGGTGATGAGACATTGGAACAGGTTGACCATGGCGGTTGTGGATACTCCCTCCCTGGAAGTGTTCAAGGCTGGGAACTAGATGGTGTCTGAGGTCCCTTGCAGTCTGAGCCATTCTGTGATTCCGTGTGTTTCTTTTGGATTTGATTCACCCAGGGGTGCAGAGGGAGCAATTGTAAGTGTTCATCAAGACATTTTCCATCATTTCCCAGCAGTCCAGTCTAAATGTTGACTGAAGCTTAGCAAATGTTATGTGCGTCTGCAAGAGGGGCCTGAAGGAGGACCTAGGGTTCTGTAGGCCTGTCAGTCTGACCTCTGTGCTGGGAAAGGTTGTGGAACAAATCACCCGGAGAGCCATTACAGAAATGGAGCTCAGAATTGGACACAGTATTCCAGATACGGCCTCGCCAGAGAAGAGAGCCTTCCGTGACCTAGTGCTCATCCTAGTGCACCCCAGGAGACTCTTTGCCTTTTAGGCCGTAAGTGCACGTTGCTAGCTCATGGTCAGCGTATTGTCTACCAGGACTCCCAAGTCTTTCTCTGCAGAGCTGCCTTCCAACAGATCAGTCCCTGGCATGCGGTGCCCCATGTACAGGACAACCAGGTCCAGTCAGCATGGGTTTGTGAAAAGTAGGTCCTGCTTGACAAACCTGGTGTTCTGTGGCAAGGAGACCTGCCTAGTGGATGAAGGAAAGGTTGTGGATACTGTCTGTCTCGACTGCAGTAAATCCTTTGACACCGTTTCCCACAGCATTCTGCGGGAAGAACTGGCTGCCCACAGCTTGGACAGGCATATGCTCTGCTGACTTAAACACTGGCTGTGTGGGTGGACCCAAAGAGTGGTGGGGAATGGAGTTAAATCAGGTTGGTGTCTGGTCACCAAGTGAGGTTCCTCCGGGCTCAGTGTTGGGGCCGCTCTCATTTAATGTATCCATTGGACGAAGGGATCAAGTGCACCCATAGCAAGTTTGCAGACGACAAGAAGTTAGATGGGAGTATTTATATACTTGAGGGTAGAGAGACAAGAACCAGGGGATATTGATAAATAACTACCTGAACATGAGTCAGCAGTGTGCCCAAGTGGCCAGGAAGGCTAAAGTAGTGAGGTGGGGGTCAGTATCTTCTCTCAAGTAAGAAGTGACAAGACAAGAGGAAATGTCTCAGGTTATGCTAGGCAAGAGTTATGAAAAGTGTTTTCACAAAAAGTAGCCAGAGAACATTAGAAAAAATTTTGTCACTGACAGAATCATCAGGCACTGGAACAGGCTGCTGAGAGAAAGAGGTGCTTAGGAAGATGGTTTAGTGGTGACCTGGCAGTGCTGGGTTAACAGTTGGATTTGATGATCTTGGTGTCTTTTTCCAGTCTAAACAATTCCATGATTCTGTTCTACAAAGATAATGTTATAACGTTATGGAAGACAGGAATAGTAATACACAGAAAATGTGCTACTGAATGGGAGAACAGATGGTTGCTCAACGTCTGCCTGTTGATATAGCTAGACACCTATCCCTGTTGTCTCTGCAGGTCCAAGTCACATGTCTCTCTATATTCGGCCACATGAAGGATCAACCCTGTCCACCTGGTCTCTTGGGGATGGTACACCTGTTACTAGCTTAGGAGGAGACTACTTTGTGTTTTATGCCCGTGGGCTGCAGGCTACACCATGGCACTTCTGGGTAGAGCTGACTGTGAGTATGTTCCTGCTGAAACCCACTTGATCCCTTGGTCTGCCCTGCTGTCACCGTTTCTGCATGATGTGAACAACAGCATAGTAACTCCTCAAGCCGTGCTTTGTTTGAAAGATCCTAATTCCACCTTTCCTCTTTCAGTTTGCTCTTCAACTTGATGTATCTGCTCACATGTATTTTTTGATGCTTAGCCTGCTAACGTGCCAAACAGCTAAGGGAGGAAGATTTTCCTGGTCTCCATGGTCTGGGGTCATAAATTTGGATTTCTGTTTTTAACCTCCATAGTTCTTGAAGCTTTGTGTTTATTACTGTTATTTCAGCACTGTTGTTCCTGCTGTGAGTAGTTTTCATTTTGGTTGCTTGATTTTGGGAACTTACAGGGAATTTGTGCTTGTCTCAAAGAAAGCTGGAGAGAGTTGGAAAAGCTTTCTTTTTTTGGGGCTTTCTAACTTTTACGTTATTCTCAGTTGGGAGCAAGGTTTCCAGCGCTGCTGCTCCAGTGGGATTTAGAATTCTCCCTGCCACAACCTCCCAGTGAAGAACTTTTTTGCAGAATTTGTGGTTTCATTACAGGTTTAACTGTGCCTAACTCTTTGAGTGAATATCACAGGAACCTTTGAAAATTCAGAAAGCCCCTAGATCATAGAATCATAGAATCACTACGGACTGGAATCATAGAATCATAGAATCATAGAATCATTACGGATCGGAAGGGACCGTAGATGATTGGACTAGATGAAAGATCATCTAGTCCAATCCGCCTGCAATAGCAGGATCACCTAAACCAAGTCACACAGGAACCTGTCCAGTCGGGTCTTGAACATCTCCAGAGAAGGAGACTCCACAACCCCCCTGGGCAGCCTGTTCCAGTGCTCCGTCACCCTCACTGTGAAGGGACCTCGAAAGATCATCTAGTCCAATCCGCCTGCAACAGCAGGATCGTGGAGTCTGAACACCTTAGAAAATAATCCTCTGAGTGTACGTGACAAAGGCAGCTGGGAATCGGTGTGACGGGATTTGCATGATTGATAGTGGCAAAGATAGGCAGAGAAGGCTTTTCATCCTAAGGATTCACAGTGACTGAATCCGTACGAGTACCCTGTGTCTTAATTTGTCAGCAGAGCTGGCAGATACGATCGCTGAAGTTAGGTCATGTGCACACTGTGAGAGGCTAAAGATGCAGTTGCAAATGCAATTAAAATGGGACTTACCATGTAATTGGACTGATGCTTTTCAAGATGGTAAGTGTTTTAACATACAGGAGAAAGAGTTGCAGGAAGAAATCTTTTGCATAGATACTCAGTCTGTGGGAAAGAACATCTAGATGGATCTTACGTGTAACAGCAATAAATGTTGATAGAGGCTGCGTTGCCCTTTTCTTATTCGCAGGTCCCAGAAGAGCCTTCTGATGGAGTAGTCTCCTTTGCCATAGCAGCACATTACTTCTTTGGGAAAGATCAAAAGTCACCTCAACTCTCTGCCTTACTGGAGAGATTTCCAAACTGGACGTTTACTTCTGGTTGGTCCTGCACTTACGACCTCTTTGTCTTTTAAAGCTGACAGTAACGCTAATAGGGTGACCTCTCTGGTGCAGAGTGATGTTGTACCAAACACTTTCTAACAAGATGCCAGAGATGTTTGCAAGAGTTTGGGCTACTTTGACAACAAATGGTATTTCTTTTGCATTTTGACTGTTTAAAGACTACTGCTCTCTTGGGGATATCCTGAACCTTTGTGTCAATGTGAATATACTTCCTCTGAAATGGTAGCTTAAGTGGTGGGCTTCTTACTTTGAAAACTGCGTCTTGAGGAGGTTACATTAGCATAGTGTGATGGCAGTTGTAATCAAAGGGCTTAATGAAATTATTTGGATGTAAAATATAACTGGACTAATTTATGGACATGTGGGGATTATCACCTACCGATCCTGTCCGTCCTATTAGAGTTAAGACCTTTGCCTGTAAGATGCTTGTTCACATGGTAGGGGGCGGGGATGGCAGAGTCATTACATCCGTTGCACATCCTGAAGTGATGTTTCTTTTGTCGCTGGATGAAATCACTGGTAGCTGTAATGCTTGTGTAGGTTGCAATCCCACTCCGTGGCAAACACACAATGCAGCAAAGTCAATATTATGGTTGAATGTTTACCTAGATCATCTTTTTCCAAAACACGTTTCTGTTAAAAGCGTGGTTCTTACTTTTTGCTTGTCTCTTCATCTTTAAAGCTTGAATGGGTGACTTTAGCCAGTCATCTCGTGGTTTTGTTCCTTTGGGAATCTTTCAGTGTCAGCATGTAAGCATGTGGCTTGCCCCCTTGTATGTAAGAGTGCTAAGGCCCCATTCCTTTATGTGGACATTGTGATTAATTAACTCTAAATTTCAAGTAATCTTCTAATTTATTAGAATTGGCAACTTTTATATCTCCTCTGGAGAAAACTTTTGGTAATGCAATATAATGCACTTTGCTAAAACACTGAATTGTTTTTTGAACTATGGTTTGCTTTCCATTAGGGAAAAATACCAAAACGACTTGTCTTTAAAAAGATGTCTCATATCTGCGTGTTGCTGTTGGTTTATTTCCAAAGGATAGGTTTTATGACTGACTGATTTACCTCCCAGTTTTCACTGACAAGCTCTGAGTTCAGAAGCCACTGTCATCTTGGGATTTTATTTTTTTATATACTCCCAAGAATCTCAGAGCAGTGCAGTAGCTAGTTTCTGAAAATCAAGGAACTCAGCATACCTGAACAAACTACTTTATGCTTTTTTTCCAAGCTATACATTCTGTGACGTCAATACCATGCTACAGATTATGCAGATTAGTATTTTGTTCATCTCACGATCACTACCGTATCACACGCAGAACAGATTTTGCGCATGCACCGTTTTGATTAAATACAGGCTAGTACTGGGAAGTCTGCAGGGCATGTCAAAGAAACGTTTGTGATGCTTTAATCTATGTGAGCTGTGACGGACAGCAGCTCCCTAAGCAGGTGTTTTCCCTTCTGATGTTGTGCAGTTGAGCGCGATAGCATCAAGAGCCGGTTTCACTTGTGGCAAGCCACACGCGCCAAGATTGTCAGCTGCTTCGCGTAAGAGGTTTAATGACTGTAGAGGTTAACTGGCCATCAGTATCCTAAAACCAGCGAATCTTTGTATCCTAACATGTGCATTAATAATCACTTAATTGATTGTATCTGATTTGAAACTAGAATCCTTGTATTACACATTTATTTTTTAGAAGTGCTATTAATGATTTGAAAACTGGAGTTTTTGTGCATAGTTCTCATGTCTTGAATCTCGCCAAATATTTTGTACTTTGGCTGATGCACAGCTAGTGCACTAACTAAGGCTGCACTGATATTTACTACCCGCCTCAGTTCCAGATTTCGTGTCTCACTTCTGATCTAAAGCTTTGAAAAATTGCCATGTGAAGAATTCATAGTGGGAGCCAAAAGTATAAAAACGCCTGTTAGCAATTCCTGAAGCGAAGCAGTAACTGTTGCTTAACTTGGGATTTAACAGTTCTTAAATAATTTAAATGTAAGGGATGACGTTTGTTGTAAATGTCTGTCAATAAAACTGAACGTTAATCAGGGAAACTTAATTTTCAGCATCAAGGCATGTTTGTTTTTATTTCTTGCACTCACTTATTTAAGCTTGGGGTAGAAACACTGCCAAGTGGAGATGGAGCTAGATAGCTGGAGTTGGAGCTCTGCAGAAGGTGCACACAGCCAAAGAATGTAAAAATTATGAACTGAGAAATGTTAAAATAAGGGCCCTACCTGGTTGAATCCCTGGAGAGAAAGGTTCTTGAAACAGCATGTGGTGTGGAGGGGTCGCTGGTAGCAAAGTTAATTATTATTTGCAAAACTGAGAGCAAATTTGTTGTTGATCACAGCCAAAAAACCTGGAAAATTGTGCTGTTTTCACATCCATCTGCATCCCCATTTAGTACAAGCAGATGACTCTTCTGCTGCAGTTTATTACTGCTCATAAAAAAGATTGGTTTACTCTATTTAAAAGTGAGCAGCTGTAATCTTACGCTAGAAGGACATGGGAGTATAAGTCTGTATTGCAGTGGGGGCAGGAGGCAGATAGTTGACTGGAATTTCCTTGTGCTGATCTGAAGCAGTTTACATGAACAGCTTTTCCTAAATTGCTTTTCCTTATGCTAGAGTTCTTCTCTGACTTGATGGCCTTGAGAATCTATTTCGCTGTTAACATACATAGTAATCCTACATATCTATAGGCAAAAAAGCTTCAGAAAGAATTTTACCAGTTTAAGCATGGGGTTGTACGTGTGGTTATGAAGTCCAGTGCAGCAAGGGAGTGTGTCACTATTCACACTGCCTCTCAGAAGTGCTGGGACAGACCTAACGAACAGGATAACTGGAGCTGTTGTACACAAAGGAACAGACTGTTCTGTGTGAACGAGACCTGACTTCAATGTCTGTTCCATCTAGGTTGGTTTGGAAGCCTGTTGGAAAAACACTAATCAGTTAGACAAGATCTAACAAGTCTGTACAGAGCTAACAGTAGCATATGGGACATAGCTGCTGGAGTTTGCCTGCACGATACTGCTTGTTTAGTACTTTTGTTTTCCTTGAGGGCTAATCTGATTCTTGAAAATTATCTGGAAAGGAAGTGCAGTCACTGCTGTCTGTATTTAAAATACAGTGTCAAACATCCCTGGCCAAACCCAGTTTTTTTAAAAACAGGGTTTTTTAAAAACATTTTCAGTTTCAGAAAGCTGTAAGATTAAGTCTTGAAGGTGAGCAGGAGTTCGTCTAGGAATGCACCATTCTGTTTGGTCTGAGACTCTGGAACATGTAATAATGTCACCTGGCCTTGAAGCTGAAGTATCTGCCTTGAAAAGCTGCCCATGCATGGTTATCTGTGTGTGGTGGTGATGTTTCCTTTTCTGGTAAGAAACATTAATTTGAAAACAAGTTTTAAAAGAGTAGTTAGGTACCCTCTGAGCTGTGTAGCTGGCCTCAGCCGCTAGATGTGGGCATCTGTGAAGTCTGTTCTCAGTGCTCTTTGACAGAAACTTCTCTGCTCTGATAGAAACTATTTCAAGTGGTAAATGATAAACAGAAAACTCAGCCAGAACAAGTTGTTGTATTTCTTTCAGAGTGGTATAAGAAAGCTGAGAGACTAGGCTGGCAAGAACCAGGGCAGCCAGGTCTACATGATCTGCGTTAGCAAAGTGAGAGACTCATTCCAGTGAGTGTAATTCCAAACAAAACGTTGATCTCCAGTTGACTGTATGGCCCATTTTCCCTCTGTTTACAGTGAGGTAACAGTGTATATTTTTAGATTAATAAATATGTTGTGACACAGTAACCTGAGCTGGCTGCCAGGTGCTGACCAAGCTGCTCTCTTATGCCCTTTCCTCAGCAGATCAGGAGGCAAAAATAACATTGAAAACTCAAAGGGTTGTGAGAGGGTGATCTGCCTATTACAGCAACTTGTTAGTAAACAAACCAGCCTTGGGGAAAAGAATTTATTGCTAATTAAAAATAAAGCAGAATAGCAACAAACAAAAATAAAACTACTTTTCCCTCAACTTCCCTTTTCTTCCCAGACTCAACTTCACTCTTCCACAAAGGTGCAGAAGGAACAGGGACAATCAGTTGGGGGTTAGGTCACTGTCAAGTCTGTAAAACTTCCTTTCTGCTGCTGCTTCCTCCTCACACGGCTCCAGTGTGGGGTCTTTCCCACGGGATAGTTTTCTTGATCTGCTTCCACTGTGGACCTTGACATTGTAGTTCCTCCTCAGGAACAGACTGAGGCAGTGTGGACTCCCTCATGGCACACCGTTCCTGCCAGAAAACCTCCTGCATGGGCTCTCCATGGCTGCAGCTTCTTTCAAGGCCCAACCACCTTCTCTGGTGTGGGTATCAGCCACGCTGTATCCTGTGGGGATCGCTGGTGTGTAGCGCAGTGGGTGAAGGGGTGCAGCCTGCTTCACCATGTTCTAAAAGGATTTAACTGCTAACCAACAGTAGTGAGATACTAAGATTATTAGTGTGTTAGTTAATGAGTTTACTCGCAGAGAAACACAGGCTGCATGGGCTTTCTGCTCCAGTGCCTGAAGCACCTTGTTTCATATATAGCTCTGGCTGCCCATAAGACTGTTCCTCACATTTTTTTTCCCCCTCATTTATCCTTCATAGTTGCTGCACAGTAATTTTTAAATTTATTTTTATTATAGAGAAGGCAGGAGCTTGGGTGATGGGCTGTATCCTATGGTGGGTCTGCTGGAACTGGCTGTGTGACACTGAGACAGCTCCTGGGCTACACTCACCCTGTCCACCCCTGGAGCCCCCACACCTTGCTACCACATTCTTGCCCACTAAACCAAATACTCTTTTTATTACAAAAGCTGGGGACAGATGGAACTTCAAAGATACATTAATAAGATGTTTTAACTGAGAAGCTTGATACCTTTTATCCTTGTAAGACCACAGGGGCCACCGAGGTATGATGTAGCATGCTAAAAGGATGGTCATCAGGTAGGTAGTTTCTTCTTGAGCTTTGTTTCTCTGAGACAACCTACTTGACTTCAGTAGTTTACTGTCCATGGCTTGAAGTCAGAAACTTACTTTCCAGAGGAGTAACTTCAAGTAAAGTTGAAAACATTTAATTACAGGTATAACAGCAGTGAAATCGAAATACAAACTTAGCACATATGATTTGCATAGAGATAATTACTACTAAAGAAGTACAAACGTCTAAAATTTCACAACTAAAAAGTTTTAACTGCTAAACAACAGTAGCACAGTAGTAAGATGCTAATATTAAAAATGTTAGCGTGTTGGTTAATGTATGTTTTCACTCGTACAAATCCAAAATCTGAACAGCAGAAACCTGATGAGGATGGGCTCGGTTTACATCATTACCACAGAAAAAAACATTACCTTGAAGCACAGTTTTATTTCTTTTAACATAGATTAAACAGTTTTTTTATAATAAAAAAAGCTTTAAGTATCCCCTTATAACAATAATGGATTTTCATTAGATCACAACAGGCTTGTAGGTATGACAGACATTATCTGTAACCAGTAGCTACAATGCAGACTAAGCATAATGCTGAGACTCTCGCTCCGGATTCCTTTCCTGTAACTTCTGGATTAGTTTCAACTCTTAAATGGAAATTCAGGCTGCGTTCACCAAACTCTCCAGCTTTCTAAGTAATACTCGCAATTATTGCACTTGTACTGGTTGTACTGGCTTAGTAAAGCCTTCTAAAGCAACAGTTTAATATTTGTACATTTTAAAGCACTTGATCTTATCTAGAAAGGAAATAAAAATTGATAAAACCACAGTGGATTTCAACTTAATTGTGAATATTCTTAATTTTTGGAGTTTAAATGGATGTGCATTTAGTAACCGCTAGAAAAGCAACGGATGCTGTAACTACCCTACAATGCCTAGTTTGGTCCATGTCAGTAATCAAGTGATGTTATAAAAAATAAACTTGTTTATTTTGTATAAAATGAGTAATGTTGCATTTTTGTTCAGATTGCACAGTACAAACAAGCTAATATCTAAATTAATACTGTTACAGGTAGTTATTACAAGGACAGCAGCTAGGAAGAAAGAAGTACCTCAAAGCAACAGACCTCTGCAGACAGCTTTGATAACATTGTACGAAAGTTAAATACATCTTAATTACATGTATGCATATTATAAAATGCCTGAAAAATGCTTTGAGTATGAGCTGTCAAACTAATTTTCCACAGCAAGAGTACACATGATTATTTACATTTTAAAAATCCATTTTTTCATAAAAGAATTTACAATTAAATAAATAAGCTTCAGCAGTCCTTTAAGCCCAACCACAAGATCTGTAAGTGGCAGTAAAAAAACCAGGTAAGCCACCTCATGTCAATGCTCAGTAAGTATGCCTCATCCAGGAAGAAGTGCAACTCCGCTTTACTAGTCATCTAGGAACATGCACAGTACATACAGGTACCTTCAAATACAGTACAACCTTGAGTGTCTGTACAGGAGTATTCACAAAAACATACAACCTATTTTACACGTCTTTAATACAAAATAATATCAAACCAATCTGAACTGCGTTGATCAGACATTTCTTAGGCAGGCAAGCTGCAAAGCACAACAGTTTTTAAATCCCCTTCTTGCCTTTTAAACTCAAGCAAGAGATTAGTTTCTTCAGAACACGTCTGGTGCTGATGAAGGTTACTGATCAAAGGTACTGATGAACATCAGCTGAATGTGTCTCCACATGTATTCACTGTCCCTCGACGCTATTAAAGTATCAAAAGCTAAAGCTGCAGTCTGAGGATTGCATAAAAACCAATCTTTGCCTCCTTTTGAAATTATTAGATGAAACTGCTGCTTTGTTATCCCCAGTAACAATTTCAAAGGTTGAAATATTAAACAACAGCAACAAAAGAAGAGTAGTTAAAATCCCAAACAGGGAAGCAGGTCTAAGAGCTGGTTTGCTTCCTTTCACACCTGACACTTGGGAAGTCGTTAATCTTCCACTTAAGACACAGTACAGTCGTAACTGCCTCCTTGGCATGAATCCTCATCCTCTGCCTTAGACTTGTCCTCTTCGTGCCTGTTTGCACTGCTGCTGCCAGCATCGGTCTGCGGATTAGTGCTATGGCTATATGAAGTCCTGCTCTCTTCAGCTCTGGGGTTGGCTTGTTCAGTGACCTTAGAAGGATTCACTGGCTGAAAAGCCTCTGGCTGTACTTGCTCTTCTGTTATTTCACTTAGTTTCTGGATCTGTGGTCTGATGATATTTAGAAATGGCTTGTACCCAGGGCTAGGAAAATACGGTATAGAACACCATGAGCGACTTAAAAAACAGTGCTTCTGTCGTATGCCTGGAAAGCAATTTTTCTCAGAATATGTTTAGTATCAGTTAGGATGTTCTATAACACTTCCTGTGCAGGAGGGGTAGAGGCAACCAAAGAACAAATGGTAAGTGTTGGGGGATTGATTTTTGTAGTTTGGTTGTTCTTTGGGTCTTTTTTTTTTATTCAGTGTAATTTCAACTGTATTAAGTGACCATTCTGAAACTTTCTGCAAAAGTGCTTTTACACTAGTTGTTTCAGCGAGTGCAGAGATCATGTTTAGGTAACTAACACCTGCAAACGGAATGAAAACAAAGGTAGGAAAGTAGCACTTACCAGTCTGTGGAAGCCCATTTATCAACAGCATACAGGCCAGTCTTGATACTTTGACAGATTTCCCCATCAACATCAGAGGACTGCATTATAGTGAAAACCTGGTTGATGACGGAAGATTCTCTCAGGATAAGCCCTATGACAACACACCAATCCAGACATCCTGCTTCCATGAAGATATGTAGCAAGTACCTACATGGAAAAAACAGCGTGCTTATTTCTTTTTCCACTCTGAAGACAAAATACCACTGAGATTCTGTAGACAATGTTTCTTCTGATGCTGTGCATTAGTAATTTTAAGTTTCAAATGCAAAGATTACATTACTTACCGCAGCTGGACCTGTGACTTGTGTGGCCCTTTACTAGCCAGTTCTAGAGAAAGATGTTCAAGCTCTGACTGAGTTAAATTTAGAGTAGAGAAGTTTTCGTCCACCATGGTCCAGTCACCATCCACCATCGAGCTTGTTTCAGTGAGGTCTGTTGCTGAACCAATGCTGCATTCGTCACCTATCAAAAACACTCAGAAACATAAGGAAAGAAGAAACTACTGACTTTAGTAAGAATCTGAATTTCTGAACTGCTTCCTGTAGAAGCTGAGAAACTGTAATGCTTTGCTGTCTACTAGAGTTCTGAGAAGACAGTTTGCCCACGCTGTCCATCTCGGTTCAGCATTCTCCCTGCCATGCCACACTGCACAGGTATTATTGCAGGAGTGCAGTAGTTTTTCCATCACATAATAATAATTCAGAAGAATATCAATAATGGATCCTAATGATGCAACGGCACTCATCGCGTGAGCACAGGGACTACAGTTCTAGAATTAAGTCTGTAGGAGGACTTGCAGTCTGTCTGAAGACACTGCTTCCTTACCCTTTGTTAAAAACGAAGACAGCAAGTTCTTCATGCAAAATCCTGAATGCTTGGTAATGAAAACATTTACCTGAGCTAATTACAGAAAGAAGTGCTTCTAATAAAGACATGGAGAGTACATATAGCCACAGAATTTTCACAGAACAGGAAGAGCAAAGCTAAAATCATTACAGTGAATCCCAAAAGCACCCAAGACCCAGACCAGTTTCTGTATGAAAGTAGGAGCATCTTTTCTATGAAAAATGTTTAGAAAGACAGTAAGTTATTCTATTAGCTTTTTGCCCATGAATACCACTGCTGGTTTAGTTTCTTGTGAAATTGATTTATTATTATTAATCTCTTAAAGATGATTAATATAGTTTCACTTTACAAATAAACAGCTTCAAATACCAAAGTCCATTGGACTCAAAGGTCTTCATCCAGCTCAGATAAAAACGAGATACTATTTAACAGAAGTAGCAGCAGCAAACAGCAGTCCAAGATGGTGCAATCCAGAGAGCAATACTTTTTCCCCATTTAAATTATGCCTTTTTGGAGAGTTCTATGACAAACTTTCTTAAACCTAATGCATCCTTGCAGTCACCACAAGGAATAAACGAGTCAAAAGCAAAACCAGAATGAGGCAGTGACAAAGCAACTCACTCTTTCTTCATTTTTAAAAGCCTGTCAACTTGTTAAATATCAGCTGTAAGTGCTCTGACTCACACAGGAGGCCCCAGCATCTTGGGGAGATTGTATTTCATGCTTAGGTGTTTAGTTCTTCTCCCTAATGAAGTGAATCACATGACAAAGGCAGTGTTGAAAATGCTGCTCCGTGCTTGAGGGCAAGAGGGTGTAAAAAGAGAAATGAATGGTCAGATAAAACTGTTCTGTCTGACTGCGGTTAGAGAAAGGGCACAGAGGACAAAACTCCGTATTTGCATAAGCTCATCATATATTTGAGCTTTTAGAAAAGTGATTTCAGCAAAGCCATCAGAAGAAAGAAAACTATGCAGGGCAGTACTTCCCTCAAGTTCCTCAATAACGAACGTACCTAATACTTTCACACAATCAGTGTGAAATCAGCGTACAGTGTTCACGCCATTAGAACAATGCCAACCAGCTCAGAAGGTTGCTCTGTGCAAGATATGTAAAAATCCTAAATTTCAAGTTACCACCAGAGAGAGGAACTCGGGCAAATACGAATTTAATGTTGTACTATGAGTACTAGAAATGAATGACATGGGCAGTATCTTCCTGTTGTAAAACACTCACAAGTATTCTTTTTTTCCCCTCCCCTGAATTAGTGCTATCAGAAATTAAGTAATACAGAAGTGGCATGCAGATATCAAAATGCAGCTGTGTACTTCTGATGAACTTAAGACAGAAGGAAGAGTGACTAACCTTTACTTAGCAAAGGAGAAAGGAACGCATCTTGCATGTGTGGTCCATGGGATGAAACAGCATCCATCTCTCTCTGAGAGGAGCCTATAGCGCCAAGCCAGCTGCGACTCCGGGGTGTGTTTGAAACCCCCGTGTCCATTTCCATGTTTACAAAAGTGTCTGCAGACTGAGATTTTAGCAGCTGCTCTCCCACAGCTGAAAAAAAAAGAACCAGCCAGAAGTCATGTAACTTTCAAAAAAAGTCAATCTGGAAACTTCTCAACAGGCATTTCACAAAGCTGAAACTTCTATATCTAAGTCAATATGCAGCAGTTAGTTTGCTGAAGGATCACCAAAAGCATGGGAACACAAGTACGGACATTGCAATGATGTCTCATCAGCCTTTTAAGTCAGCTTTGGTATAGAAGAAATACCGGTGCTGATACCACCCAAAAGAGGAGGACTTGTCAGCTAGTATCAGTTTCGCCCTAAGAAAATGAATCTGTGTATTGAAAGATTAATAATACAAAGACGGTTTACAGCAAGTCCTCAAAATTCTTAACCTTTGATAAAATATTAGGAACATTATTAAATACAAAAAAGTTTACCAACCCCTCATGCAACAGTTTTAAAACACTGTTTGTTATAGTAACTTTCTGTAGAACAATTTACATCAAAAAGCAGTATCCAGATTCAGTCTGGTATCTGCACAAAGCGACACCCGGTTCAGTGCACCACAGAATCCAAGAAACATCAAGAGAAACAGGCAGTGTGGTCAGACTACATGAGAGATGTCATCTGTACTAAACAGAGCAAGACAGCTCTGCAGGTGACAGGTTCTTGGCTGAACTGAGGAAGGACAGATTCAGACTGGTGGGTTTAGGGCTGTGGGAAGGAAACCTAGTCCAAACCAACTCAGATTTTACAGCACCTGTCTTGAACTTTCCATTCTTGAAAGGTGAATTAATGGAGGAAGCAGGTATGACTGGAAACGGCCAGAGGAAATCCTCGTGTAGCTTTTTCAAAGCAAACACAAAATCCTCCACGTGAGCAGCTCTGGCACGCTCCTTGCACAGCCAGCCGATCAGCTCAAAGCCTAACTGTGCAGCAAAGCAGCCAAGGTCTTTCAGCTTGATTTCTTCCAGCAGACGCCGAGCATGCCGCCAGAGCATCATATCAATGTACATGTTCTCAGCACAATCACTGTCTTTACTCCACCTACAGTCAGACCACACAACAGTGACGTTAAGACTGAGTGAACAGAGCTGTAAAGGCTGTTGGCCACAGTATATAAAAGTCACCAGAACAGAAGTGGAAACTTCCTGTATACCAGCAAAAGCAGTTTACTACCATCTTTTGTTATTTATGTTCTAACTGCGTCAAACAGGTAAGTGAATAAGGAAAGGAAGTTACAACAGCATTAATGCAGAACAGAAGGAGAGATAACAGGCAGACACCACTGCAAAGCAGCTTCTGAGAAACAAGTGAACAAGTCAAGTCTCCGTCCAGAACCCTTTCTGTTAAGACTACTAAGATAGGACTCTCCATGGAACATGACTAAATAAAAACATTTGGATTTGCACTAGCATTGTTCAGATAACCTTACATGAGGGTAAAAGGCCTAAACAAGAAAATAATGAATCCCAGCTCAGTGCTGCTCCTGGAACACTAAGAGGCATTCAAGCCAAGGTGCAAATTCCTCTATGGCTTGGCAATACACTGCTAGATCAGTGTGGGCACACTACTCACAGTGCAACATATATCATGATGGAGTAGTACTGTGAGCTGTTCAAGATGCATCTTTTATCACAACAGATCCTTCAGATGTAAGGCATGCAGTTTCACTGGCAATGTGAATGAGTACGTACGCACCCAGTGGATTCAGACTTTTGGTCACCAATATGCATGCAAATGTGCGTGTACACACACATACACACACAGCAACACACATTTACATGGAAGAATATACTGTCCCAAGAACACAGGAGAGGCAGAGACATTACAAGAGTCAGCAAAAGGCAAATGCAGAAGGATGTGGAGGAAGATCAGGATAAATCTAACTCATAATATGTATGACTTACAATACCTTTAATAGTTAGTATAGTACATAAAAAAGTGGTGATGAGGACACCACTATCAAATACCTTTTTCCAGATGGGCCAGAGGGCATACTCAGTGTTTTTGTCAAGTTGAATTTGCTGTGGAGATTCTCTGCTGACTGGGATAAACTAATGCTGCGATGTCTGAAGAACTCAAAGCCACTACTTGAACTAGGTTCCTAAAACCAAGAAAACCCAAACATACAGGCAAAGGAGCAAACATGCTATATAATAGCAAGATTATTCATACACTGTTTAATGCACAGCATTTACACTTTCATCACAAACCTGAGTTGTTGGTGTTGCTGGAGGTGTCTCTGTTTCTCCAGAGCCAATGGCTTTAAGAAATCTGATCATATGACGACAAAGATCCCACTTTCCCTGCTCTAAGGCAGTATTAAATAGGAGAGTAGCGTGTTGTCTGCTAACTGCTGGAACCTCCATGTTCTGTAAGTAACAAAGCATAACTAAGTAATTTGATTTTGCTATTCAGCAATAAAAGTTCCACAAAGTCAAGTATAACAGAGATCAAAAGAAGCAAATTGCACATATCTTCCTTCCTGTAACAGTAAACTAACTACTTACACTGCAAGATACTCCACCCCCCTTCATAATCAGACATAATCTTCACAGAAAACTGTGGAATTAAAAATTTGTTCAATGTGTGTAACATTGCTATGACAGCATTTTAAAGGTACCACAACATTAGTAAATACCAACTCTCTTGCAATACATGAAGTACCATTACCTGTAGGATGATAAGGTAAGAGGCAGCTGTGTCCAAGTCCTGTGCCATTAAGCACTCCTCAAATAAGTCCTTTGGGTTTCCAACAGCAGCAAAAAGGTAATTCCACAGGGCATATTCTGTCTTCCTAGCACAATGAACAACTGTCTGCAGGAAGAGGGGGAACTCTGTAATGAACTTCGCCACAGTGGGAAGCAGAGGGTCGGGAATGGGCTCCCGCGAGGTAGCTTCTTCTTCCAGCACTTCATGAAGCATCAGTTCTAGTACGTGAGGAAAGTATGGCAATGTGGCACAGGAGTGGGCCAAAAGCAAGGCTTGTTCGCCAAGATTCCTAACCAAGAGCTGGCGTAAAATGTGATGGAGGTAGATCTGAGAGGTTCTCTCAACAATGGAGAAAGGAAAGAGAACCTCTAAGTGTTCTCTAGCACTCGTTTGAGTGTATAAACAGTCAAAGAGCACAGTGTCATTAACAGCACCAAGAACCAAGGCATCTTCAAACAAAACAGCCAATGGGTATATGTTGATGTGGAAAGGCAGCATGATCCGTCTTGACAGAAAAGAATGTGGTTTTCGATGATCTCTGGGAAACAGGGGGAGCCAGACTTTCATACCTGCCCCACCACAGCTGAGCCACAGAGCCTCTAATAAATGGCGTTTCTGTTTGTTCATCCTGCAAGTAGTCCATACATTTTCAACAGACTGGGCTAGGACAACTGGAGCACAAAAAGGCAGCTGTTTTAAGAAAAAGAAACAGAACAAAATCAGAATTTTTATAATCTTCTCAAGAACTGTATTTTCAGCAAACTACTCACTTCAAGCACGTTATTCCTCCAACAAAGAAGAAACAAATCTGTTTATCCCATAACCAAACCCTAGCATACAGCAAAAACCACTTCCTATTCAGATGAAGTCAAAAGACATCTACTTTCTTTTACTGTTTTAATCTACTCCAAAACCCAGAAGGGTGAGGATATGGGAAAAAAATACAAACCTGGTATCTTCTTTTTCTGTTAGTCCAGGAGTCCAAACTCAACCTAACACAATTACTGCAAAGCCCAAATTTGGCAGTCACTGAGCCGTTAAACAACTCTTAATCTAAATGTTAGGCTTTGTTCTCCCAAAGTGCTTGCTTCATCTAGCAGTGTTTTCAGCATAGAAAAAAATCCAAATTCAGTCACTGACTTCTATTACATTGTTTTTAGTAACTCTGTAAACACACCCTGCAAAAGCACGTACTTTCAGGTAGACTGGAGATTTGCTGTCATGAGTTCGTACCAAATTGTGCACAACAACTTTATTTTTAAAAGTCCTATCTTTCACAGCGGTACAAGCATCAAACATAAGTAGTAAATACTTTATTAGACATGCACACAGTTAAGCAGTAACACTACACAGACTTCCGAAAAAAAAAAATTTAAAAACCCACAGAAGTAGCTATTGACTTCTAGCTAATAATTCAGCCTATAAATGTTGGCACAGCCCTGCAGCACAGACCTTCTTTCCTTATGCCTGGACCACTACCCTCCACAGCTTCTTCAGTCACTCACACCTTTGAAGCTGTGTATGATACTCCACTCATATTTACTCACATGCTTCTTTTGATTAGGATTATTATCCTTATCTCGTATCTGGGGTCCAGATCGGTCTCTTTGCAACATGATGAGTTGTCCTGCTAAGTTTAGCATAATACTTTCAGCCTCACAAGCCTAAGGACAAATGAGAATTACACAAATAATTATGCTTCCTGAATGCATTATTTTACCTATAATGTCAATACAAACCAACAACAGGAAAACTAAATGAAATGCTGTACAGCAATGGCCAATAATCAAATTCAGTGCTGAATGATCTAGAAAAATCAAGCAGACTTAAGTAACTACAGAGAGATTAATTCATACAGAGAGTTCTTGTGCAAAGGAGTTAACACTAGAAGGTTTCTTGTTCACTAGACTTAGTTCACATATTAATTTGATATGGGCTTTTTCCAACCATGCCTTCTGGTATGGGAAAGCCACCAGTATTTTAGGAAAAATAAACCTCTACATTCTTATCAGTATTACCACTGTATGACTGCCAACATCTGACTGGAAAGACTAGCAGTGGCAAACAAGCCAGAAAAAGTTGAGCCAAAAGAGATTAGCCATACTTGTACATCATCTTTAACTTTCGTAAGCTGCAGCTAAGAAAAACCTTTCTATTTAGATATGTCAAGAAAGCTAAGCATTCTTTCTAAGAATTAATTTAAGAACTGTCTCATGTTCATTTTAAACCAAGTGAATGGAGCTAATACCATGCCTATCTCCTGATGTGATCAGTGGGAGAGGTTATCTTACAGTGTTGTAGAAAACGGATTAGCAGTAACCTTATAGGATCGTATGTTACATTTTCCTACTTATGCTTCTGTTTATTCTTTGAGTCTGTTGCTGTAAGAAAGGCAATTCCTAAGGCCATGGAAGTGACAGCTTCAACTCTTTAATTCCTAATGGAGAAACATACCCTTGAAACAGTTAAGTTGAATTTTTCCTCCAAGATTTGGCTGCAAACTTCACAGGATGATGACAGAAGACATTAAACGGAAGTATTTGGATTTTGTTTCCAAGCCCCAACCCCTGCTGCACTCACAAAATACCTATATCACAAGCATTTTACCATATAGAAAACTGATTCAGGATTAACTTATCACCCAGGTGCTCTTTGAAGACTAAGCTACTAAATCCATGCAATCCTTCTTTTAAATATTAAGCACTACACAACTGCTACCTGCTGAGGCATCTTCAGTGTGATGCCCGTCTCTGTCCTCACCGATGTCAATGTAACAGACACTACAAGAAACGGATGAGGAATGTACCGAGACATGGATACTTCTTGAAGAACTTGGATACTGGCGGTAGGGTTAAGACTAAAAGGAAAGATCAGTACATTTAGCTATTTTAACAAATTAATTAACATAAAGTTAGCATCTTTAAGTAAAACTAATGAAAATAAGTGACATGATCTCAGCATGCAGTTTACACACCAAAATTACTCTTCCTTTAACCAGGAAACCTACAGACACACAAATATACTCCACATGAAGTTAACAAACCTAAACTGTGCAATTTTTTAAGTTTGGGGAAATACAGTATAAGCGGATATAAAACAACATCAGATACTTTACAATATTCACCCTTCTGTAAGACAGCTCCAGCATCTGGATTTTGTTGGAGTGTTCTGCTAAAATAAAGTCCCTTTTTGCTGAAACCCATTTGTTATACCCATAAAAAACAAAACATTACTTGTTTAGGCACTTCAAAAAACACCTCCTTAGGTCACTAATCTTAGCTGTCTGAAAGTATCCTTCACCAATTCCCAATAAAAATATTAGAAACCTTTCTATTAGAAATAAACAAGTATGTATTTTAGTACCTTCTCCTTCTATTTACCTTCAGTTTTCAAAGTCCCTGTTAGGTAGAACACAACACACAAACCTCCTCAGTTCATGTGTGTGTCTGCATTCAGGCAAGTAACAGCACTCACGAGCTATCACTTTTGCATACATGGAACACTGACAAATTTTAACCACGCAACTCCACAAGTCATCATACAACTTTATACTATTGTAAGACTTTACTCAACTCAGATCAAGAACACACTTACAAAGACACCACTGCAAAAACATTCAAAAACTGCTACCTACCCTTCAGGTCTTTTCTCAATACTGTAAAGGCAAATGGAACAATCTGCTCTGAATAATATTACGATGTCCCGGAAGACACTCAGTAGTAACGTGTCTTCTTGCACTTTGGTGATGTGTGCAAATGCATTATCAAGGTTGGACGTTCGCAAGTAGATTCTCAGCTACAAGGAAACAGTAGTAGTTTGAATACAGGTTCTATTTACCAAACTAACAGTAATTCCATGTTCAATTACTTTCTTTTTTTAAAAAAAATGGCTGTCAAAGAGTTCTAGCAAGACATATCATGTGGTTTTTGGTTTAATCAAGTTTTTTATCTATTGTGCGGTTGCATCCAAAGTGACTAAAGTACACACAAATCAAATCTGAACAGCAAACTTAAGGATTTTTATTCAAGAAGTAAAGAGAAAGTAAAGCTCTTCTACCCGCCAAATGCAAAACCTCACAAAAATGTTCCACAATCACAGAACCACAGAACATCAGGGCTTGAAAGGGACCTCGAAAGATCATCCAGTCCAATGCCCCTGCCACAGCAGGATCACCTAGATCAAGTCACACATTAACATATCCAGGTGAGTTTTAAATGTCTCCATAGAAGGAGACTGCACAATTCCCCTGGGCAGCCTGTTCCAGTGCTCCATCACTCTCACTGTGAAGAAGTTCCTTCTCATATTCATATGGAACCTCCATAAGGTAAGTTCCAGCTTACAACCATTGCTCCACGTATCTATAAATGTTAATGAGGTCACTCCTCAGTTTCCTCCAATGCTAAAGAGACCCAGCTCCCTCAGCCTTTCCTCAAAAGGGAGATGTTCTACTTTCTTCATCACCCTTGTTGCGCTGTGCTGGACTCTCTCCAGCACTTCCATGTCTTTCTTAAACTGAGGGGCCCAGAATGCTGCAACTAGGAAGCTCGAGACAGGCTTTATGAAGCAGAAAACAGTTTTTAACAGAAATAATAACTTTGCTGCAAAGAATTACTTGCATATTAATAAAGAACTTCTGAACAGGACCAAAAGCCACCCATGTATCAAGCTTTTTGTATTTATAATACTACTGTAGTAGTATTCAATCAATACATGATTCATTTCAATACATGATCATTCAATACATGATTTATTTCGTTAGAAAAATACCTCACCTCTTCCTGATGATCATTTAAATTATAACAAGCAAGAACAATGAAGTCATTCCACCATGCTAAGCCACCTGTTACCACCATATTTTGCTCCTGAAAAGAAAAAAGCCAGCAAATGACACAGATGTATGCATTTCTGTATACTGATACACAGGCACTTGTACATTGCAGAGGTTAAGTTTTGAAAGCCACACATGATTTCTTCAAGACCGACAGTGGCAAGACCACCTACATGCATTAAGTTTTTTTGGGTTTTTTGCAAAACAAAAAGTACTGAAAATAATACACAAAGGAGAAACATGACCTTAGAAAAGATCTTCACAGTTCCTTATGCTACTGGCATTCCTCTCAAACTAGCTTTCTGCTTCTGGATAGAATTTACAAGCTTAGCATCCAAAGCTATGTCTCATACAAACTCTCAGATAAGACATATCGGAGGAGTGTCTGACTGCGTGCGTTCAGATCTGGCAATCTTGTAATAATCAGACACAAACTGTTGTGTTGAGAGACACAAGATAAGTGTTTCAACCATTTTATGAAAAATATATGCAAAACCAGCATAATAAATCCCACGTGTGTCTAAAGGTTGTTTATCTGAAAAAACCCTTTTTATCTTTTCTCCAAGAATCACATTCCAGCAAATAGAACCTCATTAGTGTACCTGCACAGAGTACTGTAACCTCTCACCTGGGTAATGTTTCCAAACAGCTTCCATTTTTTGGTGAGTAAAGAATAATGTGCAAAACCAAACTTGCCAACAACAGCTACATTCTGTCCAACCTTGTCAATAGCTGAAAACTTCAAAGAAGAAAAAAACAGAACCTTAGGAGGGACTTTTAAAAATTATACCCTATTCAAGGACATCTACACAAGGCATTTTAAAGTAAAAACTTTTAAAGTATCTTCATGTTTCCCACTTAACTACCCAACACATATTCTTCTTTCTGTAAGTTAAAACAATGATTACATCTCTGAAAGCTCAAACCAACCCTAAGGGACAGCTACAAAAACTCAGTGTTATTTATTAAAGCAAGAATATATTCCAAAAATCACTCACCCGTATAGGCCAGTTGCTCTCTAGATATGTACTATGAATCTGAAAAAACAAGAGAGAAAACCAAAACCATGTAACTATTCCAAGCATCACTAAAGTAGTGACTAACGTCCTAAAAGGAATTAGTACAATGTCCACGTTTTTCCCAAAAGAATGGTTTAGCGGGTTGTTGGGTGTTTTTTATGCTGAAATTCCTTTTTTAAATACAGTCACATCTTACCCCTCTGGCTCATGAAAGTTACTGAAGACACAATGTAGTCTGTTTTCGTATAAGAATTCTAGAAATGCATTAACATAGAACAGCTAATACTCTAATTCTACTATAGATCATTAGTAAAAATTTGCTCTTCTCCCCAGCTACATCACCATCAGAACCTTTGATGGGAACATAACAAGGTCTGATAAACAAAGCATTCAGAAGAGACTTTCACCATTGGGATGAAATTTCTAATCCAATCAGAAACACACATCAGCACATACAAAACCCTTGTTAGGAGAGCACTTGACTGGAATATGTAAAATTAATTCTTGATCCTGGGTTCTTCATGTCGCATGGGATGATACAAATCCAGGTTCAAACTCCAGTTCTTTGTCTGACACAAGTCAGGTAGATGCCCTATTACCCAGCCACTGGCTGTTCTCATGGATGTGCTGCTCCTCATAGTAATTTCAGTTGTCTTGGTTTTACTCCTACACAGAATGAGGATTTCCTCATCCAACGCCAGTTTCCAGCGACTGAAGTGCTGTCTAGACAGCTACAGTGGAAATTTCAGCAGGACCTGACATACATGCCTAGAGTCAAACGCCTTTTAATAACACAAATTCATGCGATATGTGAAAAACAAATTATTTGGGACATCTAATAAACCCATTTAGTTAGAAAAGTATCTACCAATTCAACTGGAAGAACAAATACTACAGTTATAGATTAAAAGTTAATTTTCCAAAGAAAACAGAATCTGTCCTATTACTAACCCTGAAAAGAATTTCTTCTTCACCACCTTGATATTATGAAGTTTTAATTAGATGCTTAAATAGTTGCTGTTAGATACTTGCTCAAATGTATGACTGCTTGAAATAACAGCTAAAATCCAAAGGCTTTTGGATGATCCTTTTAATATGCTTCAAGCAATTTGCTTAAATAATAGATCAAAACCCTGAAGGGTTTCTTGCATGTTGCACTTATTTTTTCTTTCACAGTATAAGAATGTAACTTAATTACTCCTCCTTAAAGTCAAAAAGACATTTCTCTTTTTTCATTAGTTAGGACACAAACTCACACCACGAGGCTGAGATAGCCAACACTCATTCACCAACAAAAACAACAAAACACTGTAAAAGCGGAAAGCCGAAAGCCAATAAAAAGACAAAGATCTCATACTAGAGGAAAAGGGTATGACAGAGAATGATCAGTTTAACTACAAATTCCAGTCCTGTTAACTCTCTCAAGCACAAAGCACATATGGGCAACCAGCAGCAGTTACCTGTACAACATGCCAATGCCTGTGTCCTAGTAAAGTGCTTAAACCCTGAGAATCTAAACTGCCATCTGAAAATGGGCCTCTTTCCCTGGTAGGCTTATGGTCAGAGTGTGCTGAAGTACTTCTGGGACTCTGAGCCTGTGTTGCATCTCCACAGTTCAAATACAAGCGATCTTCTCCTTGAAGAAGAACTTGTTCCTGGTTACTCTACATTGAAAACAAAACAAAACAAAACCTCAAAACAAAACCACAAAAGCAATCTTCAACTCTGTGTATAGAAAACAAAGGAAAACACACGATCAGTACCTTAACAGGCTCCACATAATAAGAAAAATAAGCATTAAAGCAGTTCTCAGGTTTTGTAGTGATGTGCACTGATAGATTTTATAAATACTCTATGCAATACTCTAGCATAAAGAAAAAACACAAATATTTTAAAGCTCTATGACAAAAAAAGACCAGTCTAATGGCTGCAAAACAGACTTAACATCTGATGAGAGAGTAACTCAGAGGGCATCTGAAAACTGGAAATAGGTCCAAAATAAGTATATATTTATCAGCAAAAAACTTACCATACAAGGATTAACAGTGAGCGCACTCTTAATGAAATGAAATTGCAGAATACCAAATCGACAAGCTTCATTACTTGCATCTCTTTCAGGCTTCAAGTTTGAAGAATTTCCATCAATAACCCACAGATGATACCCTTCTGATCCCCAAGTCTGAATATGGAAAAATAACAGTAATAAAAATCTCAAGCCAACACTAAATAATGTTGGAAAATAAGAACCACAGAAACTTACTGTAACTTATGTCAGGACAGACATGAGCAGATCATACCAACCAACAAAAAAACCCCAAAAACAGAATTAGGTATGAAAAAAGTCCTAATATTACATTGACTGTTGTCCTTCAAATTCAGTGGTATAAGAATTTTCAGCTTGGGGGTGTTATAAAAGGTACATTATACCGTCATTGCAAATATGTACATCCACTTGGGAGGCATGTTTACAATTGTTAATCTTCATAACAACTAGGCTATACGTAAATGAAACCAAACGTGTTACAAATCCATCATCATTTGTAAAAGATGGTTTTGCAGTTTGGTATTTATCAGCACCAACTGACTTTACAGACTAGCAGGATTTCATGTCAGTTAGTGTGTTTTAAAGTAACTTTAATCTGAGTCTGAGTTAAATTACTTCAACAGCCAAAGGTAAGTGATTTCTTTTAGGGAAGTAAGTACATTTGCAAGTAGTGTTGTTGTCTGTTTCACTGTACTCTGAAGAACAGTACCAGAACTTGCTTTGAAAACAAGAAAGTTAGGGAAAGATAGAAGTACTCATTCTTAATATTACAAGCAAAGGCAAGAAAAGGGGTATCATGCAACTTTATGATTGCTTTTCAATTCAACACCAGTGTTAAGAAGTGTAATAAAGGCATCTTACTCTTCAAAAATAATAATGCCAGAAAAAGTGAGTCTGTTTTTCTAAAAATCTGTTTCACTAGAGCTAACTAAAAAAAAACCAAACAAACATCCTAGTGTGGTACTCCTACATTGGTATTTACCATAGAACTGATCTTCAGAGGATCCTTTTTGGCACCATCTGACTGATACCTTAAAAACAGAACAGAACAAGTTTTGAGTTTGGAGATAACTTCTTCACAGTCAAGAAGTTATCTTCCTATCTTTGTATGATATACAGTTCCATACGAACCTTATCTCAAACTACAAAGCCTGCTGGACACTGCACAAAAAACAATGCAATTGTCAGATATCCAGCATGAACTGTCTGCATTGTGATTTCTGGATGTTAGCATATTTTCAGCAAATAAACTCTAGCACTGAGGGAATGCCTTGCAAAGCCTGCCCCTATGTCAATTTGCTTTGTAACAGTGAAGACCACCATGAAAAGAAATAATATATTTTTATTTGCATTCAAATGATCCCTCAATGCACCCACAAAGTTTGCAGGCAACAAGATGGTGAGTCTGTAAATTTGCTTCAGGATAGCTAGGCTCTATAGAGGGGTGTGGACAGGATGGATCCATGTGCCAAGGTCAGTGGTATGACGTTCAGCAAGGCCAAGTGACACAGCCTGCAATTGTGTCACAACAACCCACGTAATGCTGGAGATGAGTGGTTGAAAAAACTACATGCCTGAAAAGGACCTGGGGCAACTGGTCAACATTTGAATGAATATGAGCCAGTAGTGTGCTCAGTTGGCCAAGAAATCCAATAGCATCCTGGCTTGTATGAGAAATAGTGTGGCCACCAGGAGGAAGGAAGTGATTGTGCCCCTGTACTCAGCACTGTACATCTTGACTCCTGTGTTTAGTTTTGGCCTACTCACCACAAGAACACTGAGGTGCTTCAGCGTGTGCTGAGAGGGTAACAAACCTGCTAAAGGCTCTGGAGTACAAGTTCTGTGAGAAGCAGCTGAGGGAACTGGAGGTTGAGGGGAGGCCTTCTCGCTCTTTACAACCACCTTAAAGAAGGTTGCAGTAAGGTGGTCTCCCAGGTAGCAAGCAACAGGACAAGAAGAAACAGACTCAAGTTGTGCCAGGGAGGTTCAGTTTGGATATCAGCATGGATTTCTTCAACAAAGGGTTATCAAACACTGGATCAGGCTACCCATGGAGGCAGTGGAACCATCAACTACAGAGGTATTTAAGAGACTTAAAGATAGGAGTGGTGAGGGACATGATCTGGTGACTTGACAGTGCTTAGTAAATGTTTGGATTTGATCTTAAAGGTCTCTTCCAACTAAAATAAGCCTGTGATTCTCTCCTAAATATTATTCAAATGTTAGAATATCTAAGGAATTATGGTAGAAAAGCATTTTTAGAAGCTAATTCAGTTAATTAGTATTCTACAATTTTATTAAGGATACTCACGCAAAATCGCCTCCTAAAGTACAGATAAGCTGAGCACCAAAAACACTCCACAAGGACAACCCTCCACAATCCCAGGTCACCATCACAACACAACTATCAGGTGACCACCTGATTAGCTTAACAGGTCCCGTTTTATTCCAAATATCTGTTAAAAATACAGACAATAAAATACCATGTGAAAGACATCAAATGTTTTTCAAGTGTTTTCAGTGCAAGAGGAGAAATCAAATTTTTCAATTAACTCCTCTGCTATACTCATAAAACCACCTCTAAATTAATAAGCAGCAAATGAACATTCCATGCTCTCTTTGCAATACACATTTGGTTTCACGTGAAACTACGAATACATAAAAATCGGCTAGAAATATACTGTGCTATGACAAACACAGCACTTCAGTTCTGACAAAACCATTTTTAGGACAAACAAGATTCCTTTGGCACTTAGCACAGCTGTAAAACTTTTATTACAGATTTGGAGTTTTTTGTTGAAACCAGATTGCATTGTCAATATTTGCAACTGACAGTGTCCATTCTATATACACCTCATTCTCAAGCCTACTACACTTAATCACTACTACATCAAAAACTCAACTGAGTTTTTGTTCCTGTGTTCAGTCAGCATGCTGGGTTATTTAAGTTATATATTCATTATCAGTTTTGACAATATCATCTAATTTTCTCAGATGAGTAATAGGAAAGTAATCCCAAGACTACATGTGGGAACTACTAAGATCTGCAGCCTTGAAAGAGGAAGAGCAGCACTGTCTCTAAACTGCTAGCTTGGATTCCATAAAAAAGAACAATGAAACAACAGAAAAACCTGACACCAGATGCTCACATATCCAACTCACCTAAGTCAGTTAAAAGCAAGTAGCTAAAAGAACAAATGCTTAAGGGCAAATTACTATGAACATGCAAGAGAAAATACCAATCCCATCAGCAATAAGGCAAACCACTAAGAGTTAACTAATGAAGGATAAAAACATTATTTAATGTCTTAAAAGCAACTGGAAAATTCTAGCAATAAAATTAGCTCACCAGGATATTGTTTCGGTGTCAGCTCCAATTTATGAGAAAACTGCATGGTGCCAGTGGTGGTATCTATTGTATAAACCTGCACAGAGCCGCTGGAAGAGATTATGCACACTTTAAACTAAAGGCCATTTAAACTTCTCACCAGTTTCATAGAAATTAACAAAAGCTACTTTTTTCCCCCCTCACCAAAACCAAATTTATCTAGAACTGAAACACTTTGTCAAGTAACACTAACTTTATGAAACAAATCTGGAAGACACTGTCCAGAAGGCAATGGAGGACTCAAAACACCAGCCATAACCACCAATGCACTATATTATTTTCTGAAAATACACACTCTATCCACATGTATTTATGGCTTACAACCGCAAGACAGTCCATGAGGGCAGTCACTATCTACTCACTACTAATAATGTATCAAGAGTTTCCTAATTCATGCCAAGATCAAAGAATTATAGTACCTATTCATTTTTCAGAGGCAAACACCAACACACTGAATTTTTACTACACCAGAGAATACTATTGCTTAAGAAAATAGCTCAAATCTACAATACCAAGACCTTTTGACACTGTTTCAAAAAAATAGACCATCTAAAGTAGTATCATATAGGAGGGACTGCCTTGCAACAAATGGGCAACAACAAATGACCAAAACTGCACAGACCCCTTCTTACAGTTAGGTGAGAAGTGCTGATTGTCGTCCAACATCATTACAATTATCTTCTTCAAATTTACTTTACAATCCTACTTCAAGATTAACTGGCACAACAGCACTTTCCAACCCTTGCTACTGGTCCAGCCAGTTTAATTTTTTTTCCAGAAGTGAACAGCAAGCATCAATTGAAATTGCTGCTCAAGCAGTCAATCAGTTGTTTTCTGCTTCCCTTCTCCTTGTTAGAGCAGATTATATATACTCTATAGTA
>VXBP01006148.1:58918-82481 GCA_013400115.1 Rhinopomastus cyanomelas | reverse complement strand
GTGACCAGTAGGAGCAGGAGGGTGATTGTGCCCCTGTACTCAGCACTTGTGACACCGCACCTCGAGTACTGTGTCCAGTTTTGGTCACCGCAGTACAGGAAGGACATTGAGGTGCTAGAACGAGTCCAAAGAAGGGCTACCAAGTTGGTGAAGGGGCTGGAGGACATGCCCTATGAGGAGAGGCTGAGGGAGCTGGGGTTGTTTAGTCTGGAGAAGAGAAGACTGAGAGGGGACCTTATTGCCCTCTACAACTACCTTAAAGGAGGTTGTAGCAAGGCTGGTGTTGGTCTCTTCTCTCCAATTAGTGATGATAGGATGAGGGGAAATGGCCTCAAGTTGCGTCAGGGAAGGTTTAGATTGGATGTTGGAAGGAAATTCTTTCCTGAGAGGGTGATTAGGTACTGGAACGGATTGCCCAGGGAGGTGGTGATCCCTGGAGGTGTTTAAGGAATGGGTGGATGCAGCGCTTAGGGATATGGTCTAGTGGTTGGACACTAGGAGAAAAGGTTGGACTCAATTACCCTGGAGGTCCTTTCCAGCCATTATGATTCTATGATTCTATGATTCTATATTTCCCCAGGCTCAGGCTAGTGAGCTGGTTAATGACCAGTTCTGCAGAGGATTTCTCTGTAGTCGTCTAGAAGCAGCCACCTAGAAGTTAGGAGGTTATTCTAACCTGTTAATCTGAGTGTTCTTGATTGCCAACAGAAAAACAAGAGATGGTTCCAAAGGCAGGTTTTCCAAGATGTCTTGAATCTTTTCTTCATCTTTCTCTTTCCATTAAGAAGGAGCTTATAATAGATGCTCAAATGGCTACACTTTGGTGATATGACTAATGGCTTGTCTCTTGGAAGGTTTTGCTAAATACAACACCTGGTTCCTCAAGTGAAACAGAGAACAAATCAACACCATTGTCTTTAAAATTCAGTGACTGATTTCAAAGTTAGTGTAAGACAGTAAGTAAGGTAAAGGAATTAGTAAGTAAATAAGAAATTAGGGCTTTATGTATGATTTATATAGAAAAACATGGTGAAATGAATGACTATTTTTTATATCCTCACCTCAGAGGGCCATAAGAAATGTTGGTCATTCCTCACTGTTGCAATGGTGAATGATGTAAAATGTATGTTTAGAGCAATCAGTATAATGATTAATTTATTTGGTTTTCTTTCTTAATCAGCTAGAATTTATACATACATGTTGGAGAAGTCTCGTGTCATTATGCAACCTCTCAACCAGAGTAATTTCCATGTATTTTACTTGATGATGGATGGGCTATCTGCTGAAGAAAAATACACTCTGTACCTCAGTAATTTGTCTTACAACAGGTAGGAAACCAACTTTGTATTTAGTATTTTTTTTTTTTTATTTTAATGCCTTCCTCCAAAAGTTAACCTGTGTGTCCTAATGTTTAAATGAGCCCTGGAATTACTTATTGTTAAAGCATGTTCATGAGGATTTGTTCTGGATTATATGTACATTCTCTTAAAAAGATCAATTCTGTATATATTAAGATTATTGCATTAAGGAAGAAAAAGCAAGGAAACCTTATTTTTCTTTCCTCTGCAGAGTACTGTAGTTCAGTTTCTTGATGGTTTGATTTTTTTCCCCCCTAATGAACTGTTTTAAGGAAATACCGAAGCACAATTTTCGTATGATATATGCAAATTTTTATGAAATGCCACTTCATGTGACAGTTACTTCATATTAGTAAGAAAAATGAAAATGACACTGTTCTAGATTTGGAACCTGAAAATAGAAATATACCACATCAGTTTTTGTTGAAGGAAAAACTCGCATCTGACTTTTTCTTAAACTCAGCTCTTCATACTGCTGCTGTTTGGCAGTGTTTTAAGCAGTTAGCACTTCTCCTGTTACACAGAATAGTGTCATGCACTGCTCTGAGGAAACATGAGGCTACGTTGCTTTGCTAGAAATGATCCACTTCAAAGTGGAGAGTGCGGGGAGGGGAAGAGTTAAATTCTATATTTTAAACACGTTGAAGGTTTTGAAGACCAGAAAGATTCTGAGCTCTCAATCATCAAATTATTTGTCTTCTAGCAAAAGTTGTCTGGGATCACTCAGGTTGTTATAAAAACGAAACAGTTTGAAGTTACTTTGCAAGAAACTCTAACAGGAAAGAACTTAGCAAAAACCGGAATAATTACATCCACATGAGCAAAGCTTTACCTGATAAGATCTCTAATAAGTATCCAAAAAGAACAAAATAGCATTTCTAAATAGATGTCTGAACACTGCAGTGCCAAAGCTTTAGAAGTAATTTATAGCCAAATATTTGCATAAGGTTTCTTTTGTCAATAAAGCTTTGTTTTGGCTACATAAAGTAGATTGCATCTTGCATTTATGAGAGAGAGTTTATGGCAAATATTCCTTACCTGAAACTCCTGAGTAGATCAGTAGTCCAGACCTTTCTTCACTGATACAGTTACACCAGAGGTGAAATTCTACTGAATCAAACTCACAAATGAATCAGGAATGCAGGATTTGGCCTTTTATAAATTAAGAATTTGTGTTTTAGGCAAATGTTGCTGAGATCATATCACCCTGGTAGCATCAATAAGTGAATTTGTCATGTTTTCATTACGCAAGTGTGAGCTTGACTCATAGTCAAATTAATTGGATAACAAACCTTTTGAAACTATAGGTGATTCCTGCCCACCTGCTTTGGTCTTGGCTTTTCCCCTTCCTCTTTGCATGCACATTGCACCTTTATGTAGAAGATTGAACAATCTTAGTAAATAATGAAGGTTAAGATCACAAAGAGCCATGTTTTTTCTTTGTTTGCCTAAGCCATTGCAATGTAAGAAATGAGAAATAGCACCGTGGTTTTTAGAATCTCATTTCAGAAGTAAATACCTAAAGAGTCAAAGTACTCTTGGCCACAGTGGCTGTTGTTAGATTTGATGCTGTAAAAGGTAAGAAGTAGTTAATGTATTAAGAAGTATTTAGTCATGGAATAAGCCAATGTAAATAACCAAAAGGGGAAAACCCTCCCCTTTGGAGGCACAGAACGTTTCAATAAGGCCAGGGTTTCATCCCAACGTGTAGAGGGAGTTGTGAGGCTGTAGTTCTGTGGTGTTTGGTGCTGTGCTGAGAGGGAGCTTGACCTCAAGAACTTAAATGTTTGTTCTTTCAAGCATCATGACTGCTAGGGCATTGTATGAAGACTAACAGATGGCCTCTTTCTACTGAACTCAATACAAGTAGGATCTTAAAGTAGCTAGCTATCTATAGAGAGATCTCAATGAATACATCTGCCACTATATCTGTGCATGGATCATGATGGGTAAAGACAGAAGCAATTCCAAAAGGTAAGATAGTTTTTCAAGATTAAGCAGGAGAAGCATACCAGAAATGCAGAGAGAGTCTCGAACAGGCAAGTTGAGGCTTTTTGATTGACAACAGCTACTCTTGTGTGTTCATTACATTCAGATGCTGATTTTTATCAGCAGATCCTTGATTAAAAGTGTTGAAAATTCTATTAACTTGGTGTGTTTCAGAAGAACTCGTGAACTTTGTTTATCTTGATAATGATGTGTAATACAGAGAGATTAGCAATTAGAGAGAGTTATATACTCAGTTTGTTCTTATGTTATTTTCTGCTGGGTGCAGATAAAGTCCATTAAGCATTGCTTTTCTGGCATGTTAAGTTTAGCCTCATATGAAAAGTATGCATTAGTTTTTCTAGCACATTAAGTTTAGCCTCTTATATCTACAACAACTACCTTACTGATGAATCTTGCAACCAAAATGAAAAAGAGACCAAGGAACTTAGGTGACAACGGTAATATATCAGCTTGTAAGTGGTTTTCAGCTGCGGTGAATAAAAGGTATAAATGGAGAGACCAGAAAGGCAGAAAAGAAAAAACAAGAGAGAAAAAAAAAATCTATTTTTATTATTTTGGGCCTCTTACTTCAAATTAGTGTTATATTCCAAAGCTGTACTATATAGAACAATATAAGAAACAATTTCGGAAAAGACTGAGGTTCTCGATGACTTATTTACCTCAATCTTCACTGCAAACGCCTCCAGCCACACTCCTGAATCATGGAAAATAACAACAGGGACTAGAAGGAAGAACTGCCTATCATAAGTGAAGATCAGGTTCATGATCACTTGAAGGACCTGCAAGTGTTCAAGTCCATGGGACCTGATGGGATATACCCACGGGTACTGAGAGAACTGGCAGATGAGGTTGCTAAACCCCTCTCTGGTCTATTCCAAAAGTCATGGCTGTCTGGTGAATTCCCCACTGGCTGGAAAAGGGGAAACATCGTTCCTTTTTTCAAAAAGGGTAAGAAGGAGGAGCCAGGGAACTACAGGCCAGTCAGTCTCACCTCTGTACCTGGTAAGATCATGGAGCAGATCCTCCTGGAGGCACTACTGACACAGGAGGACAGTGAAGAGATGATTGGGTACAATCAGCATGGCTTCACCAAGGGCAAATCCTTCCTGACAAATCCGGTGGTCTTCTATGAACAGATCACAACATTAATGGATGAGGGGCGAGCGACTGATGTCATTTACCTGGACCTGAGCAAAGCCTTTGACACTGTCCTGCACCACATTGTGGTCTCCAAGCTGGGGGAACATGGCTTTGATGGGTGGACCACTAGATGGGTAAGGAACTGTCTTGATGGCCGCACTCAGAGAGTGGTTGTCGATGGATCTCTGTCCAAGTGGAGGCCAGTGACAAGCAGAGTCCCTCAGGGTCCAGTCCTTGGACCAGTCTTGTCCAACATCTTTGTTGGAGACATGAACAAAGGCATTGAGTGCACCCTCAGCAAGTTTGCTGACGACACCAAGCTGTGTGGTGCAGCAGACACGCTGGAGGGCAGGGATGCCATTCAGAGGGACCTGGACAGGCTGGAGAAGTAGGCACAGGCCAGCCTCATGATGTACAACAAAACCAAGTGTAAGGTCCTGCATCTGGGTTGAGGTAATCCTAAGCACAAACACAGGCTGGCAGTGACTGGCTGGAGAGTAGCCCTGAGGAGAGGGACTTGGGGGATGAAAGGCTCAACACGAGCCAGCAGTGTGCACTTGTGGCCCAGAAGACAAACTGGATCCTGGGCTGCATGAGGAGAAGTGTGGCCAGCAGGTTGAGGGAGGTGATTCTCCCCTTCTGCTCTGCTCTGGTGAGACCCCACCTGGAGGACTGTGTCCAGTTCTGGAGCCCTTATTACAAGAGGGATGTGGAGATGCTGGAGGGAGTGCAGAGGAGGGCCATGAGGATGATCAGAGGGCTGGAGCAGCTCTCCTGTGAGGCCAGACTGAGAGAGTTGGGGCTCTTCAGTCTGGAGAGGAGGAGGCTCCCAGGTGACCTTCTTGTGGCCTTCCAGTACCTGAAGGGGGCCTACAAAAAGTCTGGAGAGGGACTATTTAGGATGTCAGGTAGTGACAGGACTGGGGGCAATGGAGCAAAGCTGGAGATGGGCAGATTTAGAGTGGATGTGAGGAGGAAGTTCTTCACCGTGAGAGTGGTGAGAGCCTGGAATGGGTTGCCCAGGGAGGTGGTGGAGGCCCTGTCCCTGGAGGTATTTAAGGCCAGGCTGGATGGGGCTCTGGGCCTGCCTGATCTAGGGTGGGGTGTCTCTGCCCATGGCAAAGGAGTTGGAACTGGATGATCCTGTGGTCCCTTCCAACCCTGACTGACTGTATGACTTGGTCTGGGTGATCCTGCTGTGGCAGGAGGATTGGACTGGATGATCTTTCAAGGTCCCTTCCAATCCCTGATGATTCTATGGTTCTTTGACTCTATGATTCTATGACTGTAGATTTTTGCTGAAAAGCTTGAAAATATGCCTACATATTTACAGAACAAGTGGGTAAAGTTATGTGGTGCACAAAATCATAGTCATATATTGTGAGACTTTCTTAGCCAAATGTAAGTAAATAATTGCTATAGATTAATTATCTAAAGATTTTAATGCTTTTCAAAGTGTCTCATTCTTGTGTTAAATATTTCCCAGTGTTTTGGAAGAATGACTAGTGAATTGGGGAATTTAACTTTTTTTGGCCAGGTTAAAGTGCTTTAGAGGATTCTTAGTGTTGAAAATTACTTGTGCAGCAGATATTTGAATACCTTCCTGTACATCAACCGATCTGAAAGTGATCCATGAAATATAATCAGCAGTTACGTGAAATCATTTTGAAGTATGTTATCAACATTTTAACTGGAGACTGGTGCAAGCTATAAGCAGGTACCTTAAGCAATTTTTAAAGTTTAGATGTGATAAGTGTGGCTTTTAGCCCAGTAATGAGCTAATGAGTCAGCATTTTAAAAGCAGCAAATGTTGTTGGAGAAACACCCTGAGGATCATCAAGTTAATGACATCTACTTGGCAACTAAAGACAAACTCTCAACACAGGAACGCAAAATTTCATAATAGCAAAGTTCAAGTGCAATTGCTGAAGCATTTCAGGGCATGGATTGGGCCAATTTGCACTTGCAAGCAGACTAGCTTATTTTCCTTACATGTTCAGTAATGCTCAATATTTGGTACCTTTTTATCATCATCATGATAACCATGCTCCTTATTTAATATATATTCAACTCCAAAGTTATTCCTGTAAAGTTATAGTTCACAGAATTATCATCTCCTGAATGATTCTTTCCTACAAAATGCTGGATGATATGAGTCAAAGATTCTTTTGAGTGACTTCCTTTGCGCAAGAATTTTTTTCTTCAATGGAACTATCATAGATTTAAATGTAATGTAATTTTAGCCAAAGAAGACTTGAGTCTCTGATTTGAACCTATTCCACAGAAATATTGATAACATTATCAAAAAATAATGAAGAATTTGCTCTGACTGGGGACTAAAGGCATTTGGCATTTTGGCGATACAGACCGAGCTTTGTTTTCCGCTCGACTGTGCTCACAGTCAGTTACAAACCTGTGTCCTTCGTAGTGCAAGTACACTTCCAGAACTACTTGAAATTTTGTCTTATGAAAATGTCAAGGCATTTACTGAGCAACACACGGGCTAATTTAAGCTTCCTGTGCTAAGACCAGTTTACAGAAGACACAGCATGTCTGTGTGCATTGTTTAATTTATTAATATTACTTTACCCCTTGGCATTCACAAATTTATTTCTATTTTTGAAAAGCTGGGCTTGGTGCTTTGTTGCACTAGTCATGGGCAGAAATCTGTGTTCTTAAACGGTTAACAGTAATTCCAGCTCAGAGCTGCTGCATGACATGGTTCAAAGGATATAAAATTTGTTCAGATTGGAATAGGTTTAAAAGCAGGAGACAAGGAAAAGAAGGCAGTAAAATAGACCCCTTTTTACCTGACACAAAAAAGCCAGGAGCTATTCCTTATCATGATCTGTAAATGTTGTTTACTTCATTGATGTAAACTGGTTTGCTTTGTCTTTATCTCTTTCCTCTTTACATATCAAACAGTGCTAAGTGCAAGGCAGCTTTTCCTCACCAAGCAGAATACATTGTCCTCTCATATTCACGGAGAGATCTAAAGAAATATAAATGGTTGTTGTAACTCCTTATTCTGGGGCTTTGTAAATATAGCAGAGAATAGCGGGTTGTAGGATTTATTTTTGAAGGGTGATAGCTTGGTTTTATATGTTCAATACCCTTCATTCCTGCAGATCTGAAAAAAAAAATTAAAAACAGGCGTAAAGCTATGAAATCATTCATTCTCCGTTTAGGAAAACAGTCCTGAAGTTTGGTACTTTGTTACAGCTGAATTATTACAGCTTGGGATTCAGCAAGTAGCCACAGGAAGAGCTAACCTTTTAGGGAAAGGTGTGTTATTTCAGAGAAAGGCTTGAGACTAAAGCTTAATGTGAGGGCAGTAAACTGACCTAGTTGTAAGAAATGGTTATATTTTTGTCTGGAACGAACACCTTTAGGATACTGCTATTTCCACATTAGCTTAAAATTAATATTTTCTGATCTGGTAGCGTTGAATTTTCAGTGACAACCATTGTGCTTAATCAGAGTTACTACCCTGAGCAGGATGGGTAGGAGGAATGGGGACTGCAAAGGCAAAAGCCACACACTTTACACATGATTTTGCAGGTACATGGTTCATTGAGCAGCACTAATAAGGGGAAGGAAGGGATTTAGCTTGTTAATCCGTGCTTCTTAATACAGTGTCATATTAGATGACACCCACAACATGAATATTGATTGTATTAGAGCTGGAACCTGATTATGAAATATTGCTTCATCTTTCTGTGACACTGGCTCCATTGAGAATTTTCTAGCAGCACAGCATCAGTTAATGCAGGTTTTATAAGAAGAAAAGTGTGAAAACTGGCTTTATTTTAGATTTTATACACAGACAGGGAGACGCAAAAGATAGGTCTGTGTAATTCATTGTGAGCTGCAGCAGAGGCTGCAGAGATGCAGTGCGAAAGGCACCGTAGTGGCGTTGGGGCAGTGGCTTGTTTGAGGTTGTTAGCCTCACTTACTGTGCTTTCGGTGCTACATCGAAGTCATGCAGGTGTAGTTTAAGAACCTTTGTGTTCTTAAACCACTGTATTGCATTGCATAGGAGTGAATGCACAACAAGGTAGTGTGTCCAGAAGCTATGTACGGCCAATGCTTAGGGCAGCCTGAAGTACAGATCTCCAATGTTAGTCGTGAGTAAAACTCAGCATATGATGTCAACCTACAGCTTCCAGCTGTGCTTCATCCTAACATTTATTGTGATACTAAGATTCAACTGAAAACAGCGTGATGAAGCACAGGTTTGGTGTTAGTTACACCAACATATTTCTCTGAGTTGGGACTATGTACGGAGGTGGAACAGAATCATTGCTCGACTTCAGAGTGCACGTAAACCTGGCAAGGAAAAAGTGAAATCTTTATTTCTTCCTTGTAGTTGTAGTGCCCTGTTGTCGTGATACACGTCCTCTCTTTGTTTTTAGAACAATTGATGCAACATTTTATAGATAGAAGCTAGCACTGAGACGATACTCAAGTGCCTTTTTAAATGCCACATTTGCAATTACAATCAAGCTGTAATGAAAGCATTGACAATAGAGTATGAAGTGTACAAATGCTTCCCGTAGGCATCTCTGAATCCGTTCAGACTGAGCGTTGCAGGCTCCTCTGGGATGTAAACACAGTTTTTCCTACCAGTTACTCTAAAGCTGACTCAGCAACCTGCTCGTGCAAAGGAAGTGACAGGTCAGTTCTATGTCCTGCCTGTCACAAGTACAAAGAATTTTGAGAATGTTGTATGAAACGAGAGGTGAGCAGAAAATCATATCCAGGACGAAGATGATGTTTTGAAACAGCCTGATTTAATTTTTTCCTTCTGGATTGCTTTACCTGGACAGAACATAATGAGTCTGGATAATTACAGGCTTCCATATGATTACAGCTTGATATTTAAAAATCAAACAACTAAAAAAGTCTGAACTTTGTATTCTTTAACTGAGAACAAAAAGGTTCTGGCCTGTATAAATAAGCATGAAGCATTGGTATCTTGGTTTTAATAGGTATTTTAAATTAGTTAATGAATATTAAGAGTTTTATTTTTACAAAAGAAATTTATAGACACAATCCATAAGTTCTGATTTATACTATGATGCGCAGTGGCTTGTCATGCATAATTAAGTATTGACACAGAGTCAGGTATTTAGCTTATGTGAAATATTTATTCTTTGCTGCTTTCACATGAATTCTTTATCCACTAATGCTTAATTCCTTTCATCAAAATAAATTTACTCAATAGTCTAGTCAATTGTGCCAGAATAGGAGTTGATATTATTCTGTTTCTGTCAGGGTTAGATGAGAGAAACGCTACTACTAGCAAAAAGGAACATGTGGACCAGTGGATCTGAAAAAAGCACACCATGAATTTTCTAATTCCTCACAGGAACCAGTTACCCTGGTGTCTCAGAAAAGAGCAGGTTGTGGCATTCAGCTCTACTCAAGCATTTTGTTTTGTTTTGTTTTGTTCTTTCACCAACTGAAGGAAGATAAACAGAGGAAAATAATATTTTCCTTTAGTCTTGGTTTGAAAGGGCAGGGATCTGGTCCTATGCTTTGTATCAAGACAGGATCTACTGTGCAAACAGACAGATTCTTTGAAAATCTATTGCAGCAGCAACGCAAAAGAAAGAGAAAACTTAACTGATTCATTAGGTAATGCCAGGACCATGTTAGCTGTGTTTGCATTCATCATTCCAGTTTGTGCCAGGAGGGTGTTTCTATTACTCCTGAATCTTGAAATTTGTGATTCTTTGCCTCAGGATGGTACTTGGAACAAGCAAATTTTCTGCAGGGACTTTCAGTCCTATTTCTTTGCCACTTCATGCAACGTAAGAACTAAGATCTAAATAAAGTAGGATTGAGCTCGTGTAGTGTATGCTTTTACCTGGAAGCAGAGTAGAATAGAAGTTTTGTCCTCCCTCAGCATTTTTGTGCAAGAAGATATCATTCTCCAGCCATTCTACTAGACTTATGAATGAATAATTTCATGTCGAAAGTGCAAACCATTTGTTGTCTTGATACAAAATCAGGCTAAGTTGAATTAGCTTGAAGACGGTGGTGGTGCTTACAGCATGTGTCCTGAGAATTACTCTGATACAGCCTGCATCAGATGTCCTCCTGAATTTGGGGAGTTTGGCTCCGGGCTTCAGGTCTTTCTAAAACAACCAATGGAAATGACCTTAATTACCAATAATAATATTTCTCTGATTATTTTGAAGCCATAAAAGATACAATCCTATAATATATTTTCTTTGATCAACTTCTATGAACTAGAAAGCAAAGTACCTCGAAATTTCCTGACGGTTAATTGTTCCTATTGTTTTTTTCTTAAGACAAAAGGTAATGTTTTAAAATTTTCTTCTAAAACTGTACATTTTCTAATTTTAATATTTCCTGAATTTTAAAAAGACAGTCTGTTTAGAAGACAGTGTCCAAATATTTATTTCCAACATGAGGAGACAGTTGCCTTCTCATAAAATAATAATGTGTGTTGCTTTACCTACTAGATAAGGTAGCAAAAATGATTGCTGACCTAAGCAAAGGTATTGCAGTGCACAGACTCTTCCTATTGGAACTCATGTTCTGGTAAGGTCCTGGTGTATAAGATTGTTCTGATTGGAGAACATGGTTATCCCTTCTGATTTTAAGCAATGTAAATTTCTAAGAAAAACTCGTTTGTCCCCAGATATCGTATGGCTTTAAGAGCCATGTTCAATTTTTATGTTTCAGGGGCTTTTTAAAAGTCAAGGTAATGTCTCCAGCAGCTGGGGACAACTGGAATCATTCCTCTAAGATTATTTTGTGCTATACCATGCTGTTTACTGTATGCAAAAAAAAAGGTTTAATTTTCCTCATGCTTCAGATACTTTGAACACTGAAATGCACTGACACACCAAGTGGGGAAGCTCCACATCTTTTCTATGGCTCAGTAACCAGTAACCAGAAATGAGGTTTCTCAATTAAATACTCTAATGATCAAATTTTCAACTTGTGTATTTTTCTCTCCTCACACATAAAAATATTAAAGTTCTAACAAGAACTGTCTGTTTAACATCTTTATTGGCGATCTCAATAAGGACTTAGGGTGTATCATTAGTAAGTTTGCAGATGACACCAAGTTAGGTGGGAGTGTTCATTTGCCAGACGGTAGGGGGGCTCTTCAGATAGACTTGGATAGATGGGAGCAGTGGGCCAATGTCAGTGGCAGGAGCTTCAAAAAGTCCAAGTGCCAGGTCCTGCACTTGGGCCACAACAACCCCCTGCAACACTACAGGCTTGGGGAGGTGTGGCTGGAGAGCCGTCTGGCAGAGAGGGACCTAGGGTTGTAACTGACAGGAAAATGAATAGAAGCCAGCAGTGTCCCAAGGTGGCCAAGAAGGCCAATGGCATCCTGGCTTGTATCAGAAATAGTGTGGCCAGCAGAAGTAGGAAGGTTATCATCCCCCTGTATTCAGCAGTGGTGAGGCCATGTCTTGAGTATTGTGTCCAGTTTTGGGCACCTCAATACAAGAGAGACTTGGAGGTGCTGGAGCAGGTGCAGAGGAGAGCAACTAAGCTAGTGAAGGGCCTGGAGAATAAATCTTATGAGGAAAGACCGAGAGAACTGGGGCTCTTTAGTTTGAAGAAGAGGAGGCTGAGAGGAGACCTCCTCACTCTCTACAACTACCTGAAAGGACATCATGGAGAGATTGGTGCTGATCTCTTCTCACAAGCAATTAGTGATGGAACAAGAGGGAATGGGTTCAAGTCCCAACAGGGTAGGTTTAGAGTAGATATTAGGAAGAATTTTTCACAGGAAGGGTGATCAGGCACTGGATTGGGCTTCCCAGGGAGGTGGTTGAGTCACCATCCCTGGATGTATTTAGAGACCATTTGGATGAGGTGTTGAGGGATCTGGTTTAGAGGTGAACTTGTAAGGTAGGATAGATGGTTGGACTCGATGATCCCAGGGCTCTTTTCCAACCAGAGTGAGTGATTCTGTGGTTCTGAGTGAAAGCCAGAATAAACTGCCTCTTCCACCTTCTGTAATAATTTTGTGAATTCTACCTTCCCCCCCCCATTTAATGCATGAGAACAGAACTATGTAATTTTTTAATGGTGAATTTGGCAGACTATTTGGCAAATATTTGATTTGAGACTAAATCATAGACTCATAAGCAATTGGAAGGGACCTTGAAAGATCATCTAGTCCAATCCCCCGCCACAGCAGAACCAGCTAGTCCACGTTGCACAGGAACACATCCAGATGGGTTTTAAACATCTGCAGTGCAGGAGACTCCACAATCCTCCCTGAGCAGCCTGTTCCAGTGCTTCGTCACCCTCACTGTGAAGAAGTTCCTTCTCAGACTGATGTGGAACCTTCTGTGTTCCAGCTTACAACCATTGCCCCTTGTCCTATCACTAGATGACACTGAGAAGAGCCCAGCTCCATCCTCCTGACACCTACCCTTCACATATTTATAGACATTAATAAGGTCACCCCTCAGTCTCCTTTTGTCCAAGCTAAAGAGACCCAGCTCCCTCAGCCTTTCTCCATGCTATTGGATTATAGTTCAAAAAGAAAATAAATTAAATGGAAATGCAAACCAAGTCAAATATTGTTTTACTGAGGTTCTGGCAAAGCAGAAAGCTGCTAGTCAAAACTCAGCTCCTTGTATTTGGTCAGTCAAGCAGATTATATTACTCTGAATATTTTTAAACCAGTGGGGTTGTATAAGAAATTTCAATATATGGATATGTCACAAAAAACCCAGTGATGTTCAGGTAAGCTGACACTTGTTCCTATGCATTTATCCTTCAGTAGAAGTAGGTATCAAATTTTACTGCAGGTGTAAGTTGAATAATGCAAATGATGATCATGTGTAACAATTATAAAGAGAATGATAAAGTACACTGGAAAGGTAATTGTTTACTTACTACATATCTATGATATTGTTTGAATGATCATTGAAAAATTATATATAATGTAAGTTGTATCATAAGAAAATTAACTTGTTCAGTTTTTTTGGTATAAATAGTCTATTCACTTTTTTTTTTGTTGAGACACTAAAATAGGTGACAATGCTAAACTGCTGCAAATAGGAGCTGCTAGAAGAAAAACCAAAAAGAAAAGACATGTAGTCTCTTTGATGTTTCTCCGTAAATTGTCTGTCTAGGGCAACGTTGTATTTTATTGAAAGTGGCTGTACTCAATTATTGATTAGTTTATCTTAAAAAAATTGTTATGGATCAGTAAGTTTCTTCTTTTTTGAAACAAACACTCACTGATTATGTCCTTGAAATGTTTTTTCTGTGCTGATACACTGTGAAATGTACAAGCTAGTAAAACGTAAAGTAGTCTGATGCAGATGTCAGCCTGGTAGCGTTTAAAAATTAGTTAGCTCGTCTGTAGAATGGAGTTAATTATTAGAACTGCATACACCATTTGGCTCATCACTTTTACTAGAGATATCATTTCTCTGTGCAGCTACCTTCAACTGAAAGGCTCAGGTTCAGCCAAAATCCGAGGTTCTTTTTCTAGAGCTGCAGTAAGCTAGTTAGAGTGCGCGTTTGCAGAATGAATTCACCCGCACTGATATGTTCACAAGCGCTGATATGCTGCACTGGCATGCAGCCTGCACACACTGAGCATCAGCTCTGGCTTGCATATCCATAGAAGTGCTCTAATTGAAGTGTTCAGCAGCAAAGAGTTCAGGGCCCACCAAATCTTGTATGCATTTGAACACAGACTACCTTGTTGGGAACTTGTAGGAGCATTGCATACACTCAACACAGTTTTTTGTAAGTGTGGTGACTAAAACACACTAACAATAACAACATTTAGACAAAAGGAAGTAAAAGCTTCATAGTAGTGTCACAATGGAGAGGGTAAGCAGTTTGATCTCGCTTACTAGCAATGCAATCCTATACAGGCCAGGCTGGCCCTTCAGGGGGAAAGAAGGAGATGCCAGGAATCTTCTGCAAGTGAAATAAATCATTTGTATCTAAATGTTTCTGTGGTTGTGAGAGAGAATGAGAGATAATAATTACAAGAATGTGATTTGTTTTACATCTTTCATACCCTCAGAAAGTGTACTTTATATGTTGGGGGAGCTGTATGATATCCATCATACAAGTTCTGAGTGCTCTATGAATTTAATCCATACTTAGTATGCCTGTACTTTGTAGTATAAATGTATTACGGTTGATTGTGACTATCTTCAAAGCAGTTTTTGTATTTCATCAGTCCTTACATAGTTTTGAAAACAAGTGAGATTCATGACATGTTATAAAAGAATATAATTGCCTTAAGAATGGGAAAACTGACTCCAAATTGAAGGGCACCTTAGAAACTGTCCAGCTGAAGCCTTTTCTAAGGGTAGCAGCACACCTGCTGATTAAACCTCTAGGAGATTAATATTTGGAAACTCAGATTCTCTTCCAACAGGCATGTCCCAGCAGATGATGCAGTTTGAAGATGTGTTGTTGGAGCCACAGGCACCTAGTTGGGCATCTGCTGTATCAGCAGTAAGAGTTTGCACTGAAAGCAAGAGCTGATGCATGTTGGTTCATACCACACCTCAGGTCTTTCATACAAAGGTGTGGGTGCTCTGGATCGCTTTCCTGTGCCTGCTTGCTACATGTTGGTAGTGTTCACACAAACTCTGTGCTACAACAATACCCCCTAACACTGTAACTATGCTCACAAGAGTTAGTTAAATGGGATTGTTTAAATAAGAGAAGAGTATGTAATATTCTTTTCACAGGGCAGGTAGGAATATTCCCTGCTCAGTGCACAGAGAAAGAAACAATTATTTAGGGAGAACAGCAGTGAGAAGGCTTTTTCTTGCAGAAATTTCCGCAATGTTCCAACTCCTTCAACCATACAGCAGTATGATATTTTGACAGCAGAGTAGTTGCCACTGCAAATCTCCTAATGATGGCTCAGAAGTGCAACCAACACACGATGAATGACACTGACCTGGTATAATCTCTCACAGGAGTTTGGAACCGTGGAAAAGTTTCTGCTGGATTCACCTTTATACCAGTAGTTTCCATGCCAGATTCAGTATCAGATGTATTCTAGCCTCCTTCTGAAACCTACAGATGGTGTAAAAAAACCTAGAAAAAAACCCAAAGCTGACATGTACTTTGTGTTTTCTGCTGTAGCTACTTTGGCAGCTGTGCTCTCATTTGTGTCTGCCTCGTTTGGACAAATAATTGGTTTTAGTAACCTCAAGGAAAGGGTTAGAGAGAGCTCTGACAGCGGTGCTCACAAACCCATCTTCTCCAAGGTTGCGCTAATTCACTGGCTTTAGCCACTGATCTGAACCTTTTTTACACTTGACATATCTGTGGACTACATTCTTCCATGGGTGCAAAAAGTACTTGTGCACCCAGGCAGACATTTCTTTCCTCATCATTCTTCCTCTGTTTGCCTTCTGGGGTAACTGAAGCTGCTACCACCCCAGCAGAAATCCACACTGGTAAACCTGGTATTGGTTTTCTAAAAAGATGCTCTGTATTTCATCATATGCACCTCATAAATCTCATTATCAATTAGAAAAGTGCAAATACTAAATCATACTTCATTCACGTGTTTCTCCAGCGACACACATTCCCATGAAAGGCCACCTTTACAAGAGCTACTGCCCTTATTTAAGGGTTGGTAGACAATCTGTGGTAATGGGAGTTTTATTCAATTACACTAGGTTTGTAAACACGACTTGTCAGCAGTTAAAGCAGTATTGTTCCCCACCTCTAAAGGAAAGATCATGGACTGAACATTACTGGAGAACAGAATAACTGTGGGAAACTTTTGTTGTAATTATGGTGAAGGCATGAAGGTTGGAGTGTGTGTAAATTGCCCACCTTTGTTGGTGGTGTGATGATGTTGTTTTGATTCAGATGTAGGGAATTCTTTTATTGGTGTACATGGCATTTGTGAAGATTGCAGACTGTGCAATAAATGTCTCAATAATAATGATGACTAATGACAATGATAAAACAAAACTTCACATCTCACAAGCTATTGGCACATGTCATTCTTAGTGATTTTGGTTGTGTGCAAATACCCGAATGCTTTGAAAATCTGGCCTGTACATTTCAAGAGACTAAACAGAGATTGTTGTAATGGTTAGATTTTTGCTCTTTTACATAGCCCATTCTACTGCAGTTTTTGATTATCCTCTTTTGTGTTGGTTCTGATTTTTTTTCATTCTTTCTAATTATTGGTTGGTTCCTTATGTTGGTTCCGACTTTTTCATTCCTTCTGATTATTTTTGGGAAAGTTTGTAACATTTCCTTTTGCTTCAGAGTGTACAAAGCTGTGTCTCTTAAGGTCTGTTCACTTGCTGCTTTTGTGTGCTTATCTACTGCTTTGTTCTGAGATGTGGAGTACACCTGTCAGCCCTTTAGCTGCTAAGGGAGGGAATGATGATCATGGGATCAGGCAGATAAGAGCTGATCCATTCCCTAGCCAGGAGGAGAAGAATTTAAAACAGTCCAATTATCAAACGATCTCCTTAAACCTTCCTTCGAAGGGGAATCCCCTGTAGCACAAAAGCGGTAAAACTGTCAGTGGTATAAATTAAATCTGGAGTTTTATGTTACATATAGAGATAAAGTTGGTGGGGGCAGCATTAAGCAAATGCTTTAGGAAAGAAATACAGAGCATTTTGCCACTGGTAGCGTTCCCTCCAAAGGCTAAGAAAAATCCATAACGAACCTCTGGTTAGCAGGCCAAAGCTGGCTTAGAGCCTCAAAGATGTGACTCTCTTTGAGCCTTGTAAGTACTAGATATGGTGTTTTTCCTCTGTGCAGGTATCTAAGCCAGACAGCTCTAGAAGAGACAATGCTGACAGCCAACCCTCAAAACAGGGAGAAATTAGCCATGCTGAAACAAGCTCTCAGTGCTGTGGGATTCAATAGCCTGGTAAGTTACTCAAGCTGATGTTATTTGTGGCTAAAAGCACCATGTTACCTAGTTAAAATCAGGCCCTAAGAATCTCTCAAGGACAACCCTTAGTGGGAAAAATATGTGTCTTTCTGTCATTTTTTCTGTCGGTTAAGACCTTGAAACAATGTACAGTACTGGTTCACTCCAGGGAAATGACTGTAATCACTTTTAATTAGACACAGCTGCAACAATGTAAATCTTTTCATTCTTGAAGATCCACAAAACAGCTTCGAGGTATAATACTCTACTCTGAACAATTAAATTACCTAGATAAAAAGAAACAATCAAATCCCATATGACAGAAACCTCATAAACCACACAATATTTATTCTTTTTCTTGATTATCTTCCTGTCCCTTTTAATTTTGTGAAACACAGCACCTGAAAAGAAGTAAATACATGTTTAGTCAAAGAAAATTAGAGCTGGGTAACTTGAATGAGCTGACTTATCCCCCCAAAAGCAACAAGAATATGCATCTAATGTTTGTCTTTAATCCCATGAAGCTAGTGAAGAAAATAATGTGGAAAATTAATCAAGTAAAGGTTCTGAAGGACAAAGAAGTGACGGGAAACAGAAGAAATGGAGGGCTGAGTAGAAGTACTCATGTAAACTGTGTATGACTGCCTTCAGGGTATTGGAACATTTAATAAACTCTATATATTTCTTACATATGAAATGCTACATAGCACACTGTAGCTGGGACTGTTCTGCAAAACAAATGCATATGAAACAGTAGTTATAGAAGGAGGTAAAAGCTTATTTGCCCCTCAATGAAAAGAAAATGAGAAAATGTTAGTGTAACAGCATGCTAGATTATCATAAAACATGACAGATTGGCAACAGTTGTAATAGGAAAGGATCAAGGGCTATCGGCCAAAAAACTGTGAGTCTGCTGAATCTGTTATTTAGGTGTGAGGTCAACTTCTGTGGTGATGGTACATCATGTAGTTGTTTGGCATTCCCTAGTTAAGGTAGTAAAGAATGTAATATGGTAACCTATGCTACCTCTCAATATAAAAAGTGTTGGTTTTTAGCTTTCATGAATATTCAAGGGGCCATGTATAAAACTGAACACATATGGCTACGTTTGACAGAATTATTCCTTATTCTTAGTGGCTCAAGTTCTACACTTGTAGAAAACTCAGTAGAAAAAGTTCCAGGAACTTCTTCATTTTGTCCAGTGTTCACAGATGGGTGGATCTCTGTAACTCTTTCATTAACCTTTCTGTTCTATTGAGGAAGGAGTTCAGCCCATAAATAAATAACTGAATGTATAATGAATGACATTTTAGAAGCCTGCAGAAACTGTCTGAGGACACTTTACATGCAGTAATCTTTCAGATGCAGCACTTCACTTTACGCAGGGGTCTTGAAAATAGATAAGTTGCCTCTCAGAAAAGCATAAACCATCTCCAAGGGAAAATATATCCAGGCAGCTTTAAAATTACCTTTTAGAAGGGTAGAAGCACCAGAATATTGCAGGCAGATTTCATGCACTGGTGGTTACAAGGCAATATTTATATAAAACGTAAACTTACAACCCATTATTCCTAAGGTACATGGAAAGGTCTGCACGTAATATTCCTTTACCATTTTACCACATTCTTTTTGAAGAACTACATAAAAAATTCTTAGCAACCTTTGATGGCAATTTGCAAATTATTATATTTATTAATACATTGATTTAAAGTTGATGGAAGGTGCATCTTAGGGCACAATAAGAAAGTGTTTGATAATCTGGAACGTGAAATACAGTTGAGGCCTTTATCAAAATCACCAGAATGAACACTTGCATTTCATTGCTGTTCAGTCATCCCAAATCAGTTCTAAACAATCAAGCAAGAGGTATGCTGTAATGGTCTTACTGAAGAGGCCTTCCCAAGAAGCAGGGCAGAGGACCTTCCTTAATTTCAATGATGTATTATCATGACAGTTCTATTACGAGAGCTATCTACTCAAATATCTATATTGCTTTTTTAAAAATCTTTGTCTATGGTACTAACACAAAAATATACTGTTGCCCTCACATCTGTTTCATACAGTAAGGTTGAAGTTCTCGTGTTAAAATGTAGTTATAGAATCAAACCTGCTTTTGCAGCTGTAGTCCGTATCCCAGACTACAGGATGTAAGGCTTTTTTAATATCCTCTGATGGCCATATTTATCACAGAAAGGAACAAGAATAAAAGCTTTTCTTTTCTTTTCTTTTTAAACCTGTTGCTTTTCAAAACTGATGAAAAGTCATCCGAGCTTTTTTCCAGTGTTCAGAACTCATCGCAGTCACGTGCGAAAAAAGTGGGTGTATTGGCTAAGTATTGAATATGTAATGTATTTTAAAGTCTTATTCTGCAAGTTCCAGTAAGTGAGACTTCTCACTGTCACTTCTGATGTTTCAGTAGAATTCTTAAAAATGTTTCAAGAATTGTCAGTTAATGTGCTGTGCATAAAACCATGTAACTCTAGAGTGGATAGCAGGTTTTCTGTTTTGCAGTCATGAAATGGCATCATTGTTATATAACTGACCTCAAAAAAAACCTTGCAAAAACACATATTTTCCATGTCTTAGCATCTTTTGTTCATCTTTCATGGATTGTTCTCTTGTTTGAATTTTAAAACATTTTAAAAACCCATACTGTCCCCCCAAAAAAAAAAACCCAAAAGAAAAGTAGTTCTTTTCTTGCTGTGGTAAAAATGAAGCCAGGAAAAATCCAGCCCTAAGTGCTTCACAGCCTGAGAGACATCAGAACATAGTGTGAAATCATTGGGGGAAAGTGTGTGGGTAAGGGAGGTTGCTCTTTCTTTTAGACCTTAACTACAGCTTTTACTACCCATTATAATGTAGAGCTAGACACTTTATTTGTGAATCCAGTTAGCCGAGGTGAAAACAGACCTTGCACAGATAGGACATGTTGCGTGATGGAAATTCTATATGGAGAAGATGCATTTATTTCTTACTGAGATAATGCATCCACTAAAAATAGCTCAGTATTTTTTGTCATATTCTAAAAATCTTATTTCAGTAGTGTGATTTACACAAAAACAATAGGAAAAAGAAGTAATCCTGTTGGTTTAGTTCTTAGATATATTCCAGTTTGATTTCTGAATCCAAAATTCCTTTTAATATTCACATATGAGTATCTTTTAACTTAGATAATGCCAATGATATAAACTAATAGAATTTGTATTTGTGAAAAGTGTTGCATTTCACTGGTGTGCCCACAAATCTCTCCTTTGTGTTTAATTGTGTTCAATGAAGGAGGTGGAGAACCTGTTTGTAATTCTCTCAGCAATTCTGCATCTTGGAGACATACGCTTTACAACTCTGACAGACGCTGAGACAGCATTCGTGTCGGACTTGCAGCAACTGGAACAAGGTCAGTAGGATATGACCTTGGATCATCTCCTGCTTAGTCCTACAGCAGGACAATTGCTCTGATTCACCAGCAGATGGAAACAGAATTCCAGAGAGACAAAAAAAATTACCTCTGAAAATTCATAAGTTACTGTGGGAAGACAGTGTCCAATTGACTTAAATGTTTCATAAACTACAGATTTTTATGGGGTGAAATAAATTGCAAATTATCTAATTCAGTGTCTGTCTAATGCTGTCGTTTGCCAAAAGATAGTCTTCTTTTATAAAGCCCTTCCACTGCTTGTCAACATCTGAACACTTTGCATTGAACTGAGTTCCTTACATTCAAAATACAAGGGTCTCTCGTTTCCATACTTTGAGGTTTGCCCTTTTGTCACTTAGCAAATCTCCTCAAAGTGGCTTACAGATACAGAAAGTCAATAAGCAGCATACCTTAACTCTAATACAGAGACAGCCTGCCAAGCCCCGGGGAAAGTCCTGGGTAATCTATAAAGAGGAGAGAGAGCTGTAATGTAGCATACAGATACAGTCAAACCTCACAAAGTGCTGATGACAAGTAATCTGATTTTATATGTTCATTTGTCTTGATTGCTCATACGACAGCACTCTTTAATACGAGGGTTTTGCTACTTAAAAATATTATCTGCATAAGAAAATGTTTAATAAAATATGCAGCAGAGGACAAATCAGGGTTTCTCTAAATTCTCTTTTCGTTTCAGTGGCAGAGATGCTACAGGTTTCACCAGATGAGCTTGCTTCAGCCTTAACAACTGATGTTCAGTATTTTAAAGGTAATCGTTTCCTGCCTTACATTCTTGTAGGTCAGACCTGATAGTATTTGGACCCTTCTGATTTGATAATTTTAAAAGCAGACAACTCTTGTTTCTTTTTTTTTGTAAATTCTTTCACTGACAAATGCCGAAGACTATTTACTTTGCAGTAAGTCAGACTGGCCCACTGAATAAGAAATGTTTTGGAATGTGGAACAAAGCAGTTTCATAGTCTGAGACTGATGGAACTTGCTTCATCTTACAAGTGTGTCAAGATGACAAATTAGATATTAATGCTAAGAACAAAGTCAGATGGAGTATCCTGAAAAAAAAGTGTTTTAGAAAAAGTTGAGCACATTGCTGGCTCATGGTCATTCTGGGGTCCACCGGGACTCCCAGGTCCCTTACCCCTACACTGCTCTCCAACAGGTCAGTCTCCAGCCTATCCTGGTACCTGGGGTTGTCCCTGCCCAGGTGCAAGACTCTACACTTGCCCTAGTTATAGTTCATTAAATTTCTCCCTGCCCAGCTCTATAGCCTGTCCAGGTCCCACCAAATGGCAGCACAGCCTGTTGGGCTGTCAGCCACACTTCTCAGCTTTGTGTTTTCATCAAATTTCCTGACAGTGCACTCTAATCCCTCATCCAAGTCATTAATGAACAGATTGAATAGGACTCATCCCAGTATTGTCCCCTGGGGTACTGAGGGGTGATCTCATTAATATTTATAAATATGTGAGGGGTGGGTGTCAGGAGGATGGAGCCAGGCTCTTCTCAGTGTCATCTAGTGATAGGACAAGGGGCAGTGGGTATAAGCTGGAACACAGGAGGAGGTTCCATATGAATGTAAGAAGGAACTTCTTCACAGTGAGTGTCATGGAGCACTGGAACAGGCTGCTCAGGGACGTTGTGGAGTCTCCTTCTCTGGAGACATTTAAAACCCATTTGGATATGTTTTTGTGCGACTTGGTCTAGGTAATCCTACTGTGTCAGGGGGATAGGACTGGATGATCTTTTAAGCTCCCTTCCAATCCCTGATGTTCTGTGATTGTGTGATTCAGTAAAGTGCTAGTTCTGTGTCTTACACATCATAGAATCTCACAATGGTTTGGGTTGGAAGGGACCTTAAAGATCATCTAGTTCCAATCCTCCTGCCATGGGCAGGGACACGTTTCCTAGAACTCATATCCTTTCTTGTTGAATCATAGAATCATTAAGAATTGGAAGGGACCTCAAGTCACAGAGGAACATGTCCAGGCGTGTCTTGAACATCTCCAGTGAAGGAGACTCCACAACCCCCCTGGGCAGCCTGTTCCAGTGCTCTGTCACCCTCATTGTGAAGAGGTTCCTTCTCAGGTTGATGTGGAACCTTCTATGTTCCAGTTTACAACCACTGTCCCTCGTCGTATCACTACATGACACCAAGAACAGCCCAGCTCCATCCTCCCAACACCCACCCCTCAAATATTTGTAGATATTAATCAGGTCACCCCTCAATCCCCTCTTCTCCAAGCTAAAGAGACCCAGCTCCCTCAACCTCTCCTCATAAGGGAGGTGTTCCACCTCCTTCATCATCTCCATTGCCCTACGCTGAACCCTCTCCAGCAGCTCCACATCCCTCTTGAACTGAGGAGCCCAGAACTGGACACAATACTCCAGGTGTGGTCTCACCAGGGCAGAGTAGAGGGGAAGAAGAACCTCTCTTGATCTGCTAACCACCCCTCTTCTGATCCACCCCAGGATGCTGTTGGCCCTCTTAGCCACAAGAGCACATTGCTGGCTCATAGTCATCTTGCTGTCCACCAGGACCCCCAAGTCGCTTTCCCCTACACTACACTCCAACTGGTCAGTCCCCAGCCTATACTGGTACCTAGGGTTGTTCTTGCCCAGATGCAAGACTCTGCACTTACTCTTGTTATAGCTCATTAGATTTTTCTCAGCCCAGTTCTCCAGCCTGTCCAGATCTCGCTGAATGGCAGCACAGTCTGC